>OW388302.1:68047872-68620372 GCA_936450465.1 Gibbula magus
AAAGTTAGTATGGATATATAGATACAATGTTTGATTTTTAGAGGGATTAAATTCCAAGATGGCCGACATTTGGGGAAAAGTTTACCATATTACCAAGGCCTCATTACTGTATGAGGCTTGAAATTGGACTATTAAAACCGTTTATATCGAAAGATCATGAATCAAACCTATACAAAGCATTTCTAAAATAAAAGTTGGTATGTATATATAGATACAATTTTTTATTTATAGAGGGATTCAATTCCAAGATGGCCGACATTTGGGGAAAAGTTTACCATATTACCAAGGCCTCATTACTGTATGAGGCTTGAAATTGGACTGTCAAAACAGCTGTTATCGAAAGATCATGTATCAAACCTATAAAAAGCCTTTCTAAAATAAAAGTTAGTATGGATATATAGATACAATGTTTGATTTTTAGAGGGATTAAATTTCAAGATGGACGACATTTGGGGAAAAGTTTACCATATTACCAAGTCCTCATTACTGTATGAGGCTTGAAATTGGACTATCAAAACAGTTGTTATCGAAAGATCATGTATCAAACCTATAAAAAGCATTTCTAAAATAAACGTTAGTACGGATATATAGATACAATGTTTGATTTTTAGAGGGATTCAATTCCAAGATGGCCGACATTTGGGGGAAAGTTTACCATATTACCAAGGCCCCATTACTGTATGAGGCTTGAAATTGGACTATCAAAACAGTTGTTATCGAAATATCATGTATCACACCTAAAAAAAAGGATTTCTAAAATAAACGTTACTATTTATATATAGATACAATATTTGATTTTTAGAGGGATTATATTCCAAGATGGCCGACATTTTGGGAAAAGTTTACCATATTTACCAAGGCCTCATTACTGTATGAGGCTTGAAATTGGACTATTAAAACCGTTTATATCGAAAGATCAGTATCACTCCCTATAAAAAGCATTTCTATAAATAAACGTTAGTCATGGATATATAGATACAATGTTTGATCTTTTAGAGGGATTAAATTCAAGATGGTCGACATTTGGGGGAAAGTTTACCATATTACCAAGGCCCCCATTACTATAATGCGGCTTGACAATTTGACTATCAAAACAGTTTTTATCGAAAGATCATGAATCAAACCTATACAAAGCATTTCTAAATAAAAGTTGGTATGGATATATAGATACAATGTTTGATTTATAGAGGGATTCAATTCCAAGATGGCCGACATTTGGGGAAAATTTACCATATTACCAAGGCCTCATTACTGTATGAGGCTTGAAATTTGACTATCAAAACAGGTTTTTATCGAAAGATCATGTATCAAACCTATAAAAAGTATTTTTAAAATAAAAGTTTGTATGGATATATAGATACAATGTTAGATTTTTAGAGGGATTAAATTCCAAGATGGCCGACATTTTGGGAAAAGTTTACCATATAACCAAGGCCCCATTACTGTATGAGGCTGAAATTGGACTATTAAAACAGTAACTTGTTATTGAAAGATAATGTATCACACCTAAAAAAGGTATTTCTAAAATAAACGTTAGTATGGATAAATAGATACCATGTTAGATTTTTAGAGGGATTAAATTCCAAGATGGCCGACATTTGGGGAAAAGTTTACCATATTACCAAGGCCTCATTACTGTATGAGGCTTGAAATTGGACTATCAAAACCGTTTATATCGAAAGATCATGTATCAAACCTATACAAAGCCTTTCTAAAATAAAAGTTAGTATGGATATATAGATACAATGTTTGATTTTTAGAGGGATTAAATTCCAAGATGGCCGACATTTGGGGGAAAGTTTACCATATTACCAAGACCTCATTACTGTATGAGGCTTGAAATTGGACTATTAAAACCGTTTATATCGAAAGATCATGAATCAAACCTATACAAAGCATTTCTAAAATAAAAGTTGGTATGTATATATAGATACAATTTTTTATTTATAGAGGGATTCAATTCCAAGATGGCCGACATTTGGGGAAAAGTTTACCATATTACCAAGGCCTCATTACTGTATGAGGCTTGAAATTGGACTGTCAAAACAGCTGTTATCGAAAGATCATGTATCAAACGTATAAAAAGCCTTTCTAAAATAAAAGTTAGTATGGATATATAGATACAATGTTTGATTTTTAGAGGGATTAAATTCAAGATGGTCGACATTTGGGGGAAAGTTTACCATATTACCAAGGCCCCATTACTGTATGAGGCTTGAAATTTGACTATCAAAACAGTTTTTATCGAAAGATCATGAATCAAACCTATACAAAGCATTTCTAAAATAAAAGTTGGTATGGATATATAGATACAATGTTTGATTTATAGAGGGATTCAATTCCAAGATGGCCGACATTTGGGGAAAATTTACCATATTACCAAGGCCTCATTACTGTATGAGGCTTGAAATTTGACTATCAAAACAGTTATTATCGAAAGATCATGTATCAAACCTATAAAAAGCCTTTCTAAAATAAAAGTTAGTATGGATATATAGATACAATGTTTGATTTTTAGAGGGATTAAATTCCAAGATGGCCGACATTTGGGGGAAAGTTTACCATATTACCAAGGCCCCATTACTGTATGAGGCTTGAAATTTGACTATCAAAACAGTTTTTATCGAAAGATCATGAATCAAACCTATACAAAGCATTTCTAAAATAAAAGTTGGTATGGATATATAGATACAATGTTTGATTTATAGAGGGATTCAATTCCAAGATGGCCGACATTTGGGGAAAATTTACCATATTACCAAGGCCTCATTACTGTATGAGGCTTGAAATTTGACTATCAAAACAGTTGTTATCGAAAGATCATGTATCAAACCTATAAAAAGCCTTTCTAAAATAAAAGTTAGTATGGATATATAGATACAATGTTTGATTTTTAGAGGGATTAAATTCCAAGATGGCCGACATTTGGGGGAAAGTTTACCATATTACCAAGACCTCATTACTGTATGAGGCTTGAAATTGGACTATTAAAACCGTTTATATCGAAATATCATGTATCAAACCTATAAAAAGCCTTTCTAAAATAAAAGTTGGTATGGATATATAGATACAATGCTTGATTTATAGAGGGATTCAATTCCAAGATGGCCGACATTTGGTGAAAAGTTTACCATATTACCAAGGCCTCATTACTGTATGAGGCTTGAAATTGGACTATCAGAACAGTTGTTATCGAAAGATCATGTATCAAACCTATAAAAAGCCTTTCTAAAATAAAAGTTAGTATGGATATATAGATACAATGTTTGGTTTTCAGAGGGATTAAATTCCAAGATGGCCGACATTTGGGGAAAAGTTTACCATATTACCAAGGCCTTATTAATGTATGAGGCTTGAAATTGGACTATCAAAACAGTTGTTATAGAAAGATCATGTATCAAACCTATAAAAAGCCTTTCTAAAATAAAAGTTAGTATGGATATATAGATACAATGTTAGATTTTTAGAGGGATTAAATTCCAAGATGGCCGACATTTGGGGGAAAGTTTACCATATTACCAAGACCTCATTACTGTATGAGGCTTGAAATTGGACTATTAAAACCGTTTATATCGAAATATCATGTATCAAACCTATAAAAAGCCTTTCTAAAATAAAAGTTGGTATGGATATATAGATACAATGCTTGATTTATAGAGGGATTCAATTCCAAGATGGCCGACATTTGGTGAAAAGTTTACCATATTACCAAGGCCTCATTACTGTATGAGGCTTGAAATTGGACTATCAGAACAGTTGTTATCGAAAGATCATGTATCAAACCTATAAAAAGCCTTTCTAAAATAAAAGTTAGTATGGATATATAGATACAATATTTGGTTTTCAGAGGGATTAAATTCCAAGATGGCCGACATTTGGGGAAAAGTTTACCATATTACCAAGGCCTTATTAATGTATGAGGCTTGAAATTGGACTATCAAAACAGTTGTTATAGAAAGATCATGTATCAAACCTATAAAAAGCCTTTCTAAAATAAAAGTTAGTATGGATATATAGATACAATGTTTGATTTTTAGAGGGATTAAATTCCAAGATGGCCGACATTTGGGGAAAAGTTTACCATATTACCAAGGCCTCATTACTGTATGAGGCTTGAAATTGGACTATCAAAACAGCTGTTATCGAAAGATCATGTATCAAACCTATAAAAAGCCTTTCTAAAATAAACGTTAGTATGGATATATAGATACAATGTTTGATTTTTAGAGGGATTCAATTCCAAGATGGCCGACATTTGGGGAAAAGTTTACCATATTACCAAGACCTCATTACTGTATGAGGCTTGAAATTGGACTATCAAAACAGTTGTTATCGAAATATCATGTATCAAACCTATAAAAAGCCTTTCTAAAATAAAAGTTAGTATGGATATATAGATACAATGTTTGATTTTCAGAGGGATTCAATTCCAAGATGGCCGACATTTGGGGAAAAGTTTACCATATTACCAAGGCCCCATTACTGTATGAGGCTTGAAATTTGACTATCAAAACAGTTTTTATCGAAAGATCATGAATCAAACCTATTAAAATCATTTCTTAAATAAAAGTTAGTATGGATATATAGATACAATGTTTGATTTATAGAGGGATTCAATTCCAAGATGGCCGACATTTGGGGAAAAGTTTACCATATTACCAAGGCCCCATTACTGTATAAGGCTTGAAATTGGACTATTAAAACCGTTTATATCGAAAGATCATGTATCACTCCTATAAAAAGCATTTCTAAAATAAACTTTAGTATTGATATACATAGATACAATGTTTGATTTTTAGAGGGATTAAATTCCAAGATGGCCGACATTTCGGGGAAAGTTTACCAATCACCAAGGCCCCATTACTGTATGAGGCTTTAAATTTGACTATCAAAACAGTTTTTATCGAAAGATCATGAATCAAACCTATACAAAGCATTTCTAAAATAAAAGTTAGTATGGATATATAGATACAATGTTTGATTCAAGAGGGATTAAATGTCAAGATGGCCGACATTTTGGGAAACGTTTACCATATTATCAAAGCCTCATTACTGTATGAGGTTTGAAATTGGACTATCAGAACAGTTTTTATCGAAAGATCATGTATCAAACCTATACAAAGCATTTCTAAAACAAACGTTTTTATGAAAATCGATACAATGTTTGATTTTTAAAGGGATTAAATTCCAAGATGACCGACATTTGGGGAAAAGTTTACCATATTACCAAGGCCCCATTACTGTATGAGGCTTGAAATTGGACTATCAAAACAGTTGTTATCGAAAGATCATGTATCACACCTATGAAAAGCATTTCTAAAGTAAAAAGTGAGTATGGATATATAGATACAATGTTTTATTCTTGTATAAACAAACTCCACATCAACTATAAAGCATCATTTCGTCTTTTATTCATACATACAGCTAACATGCTTAGGTTTTAGCTCTTGGATGTTTTGGTGACAAAAATCGTAACTGCTGTAAACATACATAGTCACTGATGGCAGAGATGATTGGAGTTCCTCGAAACAGTTTGACTTTCTCAAATAAAAACATGCAGGCGTTTGAACTGTTGTTAGTATTTCTGGCTGTGAAATGTCTGAAGACGTGATTTTTCAGAATTTTTAAACAGAAATCTTTAAACAAACTTATGCATTAAAGAATATACATTTTGACAAATAAAAGTTGCGTTGAGATTTATATGATTAGCAATGGCAGCGAGCTCCCCGATATCCTATCAAAGTCAGAGTCCTGTCAGTGAACGGGACAGAAGTGTTACTCAGTGCAAAAGGTGTCTATTGATCTAAGCATGTCTTACACAAGTTTGATTACGAATTTTGAACGATTATGCCTTCTGCACATTGGTATATTTTTTTAAACAAAACAATCGCATGGATATCACATTGCTTTTTACAACTCGTTTGCCAGTAAGCTATCATGGTACAGTCACTGTGTTTAAAAACAATATGGCATCCCATGTTTGGAATTAATCTTTTTATATTATGCTGTTGATCTTATTAAGTTGCTGATAATAACACGTTATTGGCAGAGTGTTCATTTGTCAGTTTGGATGTTATACAAGGATTACATGTATAAACACGTCAATCCCATTGTTTTATGAATATTATTCTCCTGCGGTCATATATTTACAATATTAAATATGCTCACTCAATCAATAAATTTTAGTAATCAACACCTTAATTCAATCAATGTTTCCCTTTGTTAAACATGTTTTATTATTATATTTTTTTAAGAACTAATATCAGTACAGTTACATAAGAGTTCTCACGGAGCACATGTGTTTATAAAACTACGCTACATGTACGAGGTTATCTCCCTTTAGCTAGTTTGCGAATGATGGCAAGTAATTACAATCGGAACACCTCGGTACTCTTCGTTGATGTCGACTATTTACGCAGCGCAACAGACTCCAAGAACTAGAATGAGTTAAATGAAAGAGTTACCTCCCTTAAGCTCTGTTTGCGAATTATGTCTGTTATGTGTTATTTAACATTGATACTGATACATTGAGTATAAGCTGTTATCCTTATACAACAGTGATTCAATGTAACAGTACAACTGTAACGCCTTCTCCTGTTATTAAGGAAATAAGTCTGTAGGTTTTAATTATTTTTTTTAAAACTTGATCAAAGTGATTTAACATTAAATATTGTCATTTATATAGCCTCGACAAAAACGATGATCAAACAATGATAACTATGTTAAGATAAGTATTTCTTATCAGAACAATCAGGAGCAATGGTTTCTGGACAAACAACTTCTCTATTCTGAGAATATAACGTTTCAACGCATATTATTTTCGAGGATTAACGTGACAAAATACAACGTATAACTTTATCTTCTTACCATCACATTCTGTCACCTTCAAACTTGAAAACGTGCTCTCAAAATAAAGAAGTAGTTTATCCAGAAACAAGTGTTCGTGTTTAGCCTATGTCATTCAAAGAGGTTTGTATTTATAATATATCTGGCCCGTGTCATATTTACTAGAGCTAGAGGCGCTGAAAATAATAGTTGTAGCAGAGAGGCAGTGAATATAAAAGTAGTTGAACTCCGGCTTGTTTGATATTAAAGTTAAAACTTGGTCAAGGCTCGAGAATTACGCAATAAATATAACTCTAGAAAGATAATCGCCATTCCCCGTTACTAGTTAGTTAGTGTCTAATTAGTTGCAAAGGATCATGCAACAATGAGCGTGGTTCTCTGGATGGATGGGTGACCCGTTTCAAAGCTGAATAATCTCAAAGTTTGAAGGGATGAGTCCTTCCCTAGACATCAGTTGATAGACTCGTGGTTCACGTGGTTCTGTCCACCCTACTGGCGGATCCAGAGAGGGGTGGGAATGAATTTGGGGGGGGGGGGGGGGGGGGGTCTCTAGTAGTTATGTCTGATTTATTGTAATTTTCAACAGATCTTCTGTCATACTGACAGGTAGTTATTAGAATAGTTATTTTATTCAGGTGTAGTCACCTTTATTTTAAATAATTGCAGTACTGATTGTACTGTGTGACATGCCTATTAATTGATTTACTTTTCAGGAAATATTCAGGATAAATTAATCTCGTAAAAATAAAACAAAAACAAAACAAAACACAGATAAACCATCTCAAACCTATCTATCCTAAATATTCAGGATAAATCAAAATTGACCTTGTGCAAATTGGGAAAACAGGTACCAGCTGTAGACATATGCAACATCTCAAGCATATATTCCCTTTGTCTGATGTCGGAGATGTGTCACAGTCAGTTGAAGGTAAGCTAGAATATAATAAGGTCGGTCCATATCCGTTAACAGGATTCAAGTAAAGGGTAAATAAATTCAGGGAGCTCCTCCACATATATTCATAAACAATAGTCCATGAAAACAGCAAACCCATCCATATTACTTCACCTTCCCCCACTATAAAAGCACAGGAACTTATCTCCGCACATCCAAATCCCATAACACTGTGTGCAGTGCACTTTGCTCTCAGCTCTTAGGCTGTTCATTGTTAATTGTAGATTAATGTACACACACAAAGCTACTGCTGTACACTGTATGTAACATACAACATTTCAAAGTTACAAATATATCATGAAATATGGATAGAGTTTGGTACAGATGAGGATGAGGTCTTCTCTAATTATTTTAAGAATCCATATTCAATCTCCTCTCTCCAAACAAACAACACCTCAATACCTGTAGGGTTAAAAGTCTCTGCTATATTTCAAAATAAGTGCCTTCGCTTAAACATGACACCTTTACTTAAATGTCGACTTGTTAATACATGTCTAACATGATTAATAACACTTTTATTATGATTCAATTTATTCATTACCATTATTTGGAGGATCACCCTCCAGGTTAGGCACCCATGGGCAGGGCTGAATGTCCCAGCAGCTTAACCATGCAGCCAATACCAAGAACATGTAGTTATGATAAGTTTACATTCATCCGGTACCCCCTTGATAGATCTAGTCAAACATCATTGCTTTAGGAAGTTTAACTCTCTTGCCGACTTGCCAATTCCAAGTAGCGGTAGTTAAGATAAGTTTGCATTCACCAAGCAGGCAGTATTTTCCTGGCAACACTAAGGAGAGAGTTGAGACACTTTCGGTATATTCTTAGGTAAACGTTTTTATTCCAACTGTGTCTGTGTTCACTCAGCAGTATAAGTGGGTACCTGGTGACGGTTATGTTGGAGGTTATATTCAATAGGTTTAATTGGCAGCTCATGTTGGAGTAGAGAGGCATTGAGAATGCATTTGGTTTAGACGTGTAGACATGCGCACCATTGTCTTAACATTTTACATGAAAAGATTGGAGGGAGTTATTAGAAATGTCATACACCTAGCCGAGAGGACTTCCAAAATGATTATACAATTTATTCCACACAGTAATTATGTATGAAACACCAACATGTTTATGAACGCATCTGTCCACAATTCGGGTAATCAATTCATTTGTGTTATCACTTGATTAGCGTCTCTAAATTAAAGCAAAACTCGTTAAGGTAAGCTCCCGACACAGACACATGTTAGTGAGAAAGAAAACAGTTATTCACTGCATGCTTGGTACCTCACACAATTTCAGCTTCAGTGGTGCAGCAGTTATGCAGAAAACATACGAAAAGTTTATGATAAATGGAACACAGACACATGGACATATGGATGCCGACTGTTGCCATAATTCATATATGTATGGCCTTATAGACCTGATGAGATCAATATTAACATAACAAATGCACATTCAAAAGATAACCGAGCCTCCACTTAAATACATTAATAACCTCGACCTTGAAAGTTTAAAACAAACTTCGCCCTTGTGAAACCAAAAATACCTCTGTCTACATAATATACTTGTTCTAAGGCTGTAGGATGTACCAGTAACCTGTTCATGTTTAATTTACATTAACAAAATATGAAAACACATGTACGTGTTTCCTGAATTGAGATCTGTATGTGAAAAGTACATTTAGCACTTATTACCACAACTGGAAGTGCGTTCTTGTTCTTGTTTTCACAGTTATGAGTGAATTATTCCAAACGTATTAATTAATGTCAATACATCTAATGCGCATGCTTTTTATATATTGAATTAAAGGCACAGTACTACTCTTTCCGACCATATACAAATAATAACAATGTCGCTCGTTGTTCAGAAGATATAAAGTAAGAAAGACAAGTCGCCCCAGGTATTCAATAAGAGAATTTAATAATCTCCCAATTTGCCAATACTTGTAGCAGCACTTACTGTGTTGTGTATTACAATTCACATATATGTATGAGTATTAACAAAATTAAAACCTCATTCACTTTTGTATTTACACAGTTTTGAAAATAATACTCATTCAATAAAACACTGTTCACAAATATAATTTATCCATGTTTCGAATTAATATAAACAAATACTTGTATCATGTAAATGACATGTTTATTGAGCTAGTTTGGGAGGCACTGACGTCTTCCGTTCTCTACGCCGATACACGTTATTCAACCGGAGTCGGGTCTAGAAACGGTTTACGCCGGTCACATGGACATTGAATGAATCAAGTATAACCATTGTGGATCGCCGGTTACGTCGCTTCCGGCGTCGTACGGCTGTTGGTGCGCTGTGTCTCCAATCAAGTATCGCCAGTGCACGGTTGACTTACATGACTTGTCCAAGTTGTGTGAGTAATAATTTCGATTTTCTGTCTAAAAACGAAGTGCCAAGTCTGAAGGAAACTGTACATGTCTACATGAGGATGATTCTAACGCTACTGTTCATTGAAAACCAGCTGTCACTGTGAACTTTTCAAGAAAACTTGGATTATGAACAGAAGGACAGCTCTTCCCTTTGGCTCGTGAGGAAATGGCCGGCTTCTGTGTGACAGTTGGACGTGTGTCTCGCATCGGAGTTTTGGATGGTGTTGACATGATTTCTGCACTCAGTGGATGTTCCATAGATCCATAGCCTTGGATATGTTTGTGACATTCTCTTGAACGGATTCGTGCATTAACGTGCGTGTGAATGAATTTCCCTACTCAGTTGTGGTTAGCTAAGTATGCATAGCTCTGACCTCGTCAGAGCTATGGGACGGACCCTATAGCCGCAATGGTGGAAATCCTTTGTCGCACTTTCGCGCATCTGTGAGGCGTATTGCGCACGAAAAAAGTATATACATAATGTCTTTACACTTATGCCTACACGTACGGCCCGTTTTGGTTTTGAATTTATTCAGTAATTAGTACTTGCAAGCCATTTAAATATTCAGTCGATCTCTTGACAGTGGCAGCGGCCATTTTGAATCACGTGATTTATGACTCATCGGGGATTCCCTCTATAAATAGTAACGCACATGTCACTGAGATTGCATGTTGTTTACTTCAGTTTTCATGGGTTACCATACATTTCTAGCCAATAGAAAAGCTTGTATGGCGAGAAACGGAGCCTTTCTCAACATTTTGACAACACAGACACATTCTAGGACACCTTAGAGACGATCAGCAGGTGAGTTTTCAATCCTACATGCCTTAATTTTACTGTACCACTACTGTATCTCATATACATTTGAACTCTTTACACTTTGCTTTTATGCACCAATTACATGAATATTATGTTATATTTTAATCTTTATATATCTATTTTCACCTCAAATTACCTCTAATATATTCAGATTTCCATTTCTTGGTATAAATAATGATAAATTGTATATTGGTTTTCTACTTCGTTCTAGAACAACACCAATCAAAATAAGAAAATCTTAATTACACTGACCATTGAACTCTCACCCTGCTTTCATTAATTAACTATTTTGATTATTTAAAACACATTTCAATTGATCATTTATTAAATCTTTTGATATCAGCTTTTGTATGTGCTAATGGATATTCATTTACTGGTACTGGTAGTTTAACATGACAAAATGCAAGGTGACTCATTGTTTCAATATATATTTTTAGCTCAAGAATAATGGATGAAAGTTTCTGCATTCAATGCAAAACCAAATTTAAGAAAAAGGCAAAAGGATGGAAGAGGCATAGTTGTAGCCTTATTTTTGATGGCATGTCAGGGTTTTTTTGTGACCAATGTTACTATGCCCTGTCCAAAAAATCAAAAGAGAAAAGGCATCCTGTGATAACTACCCCTGGGAAATCGCCCAAACCAAAAAAGATCAAGTTAGGGACACCGTCTAAAAAGCAAGCAATTCATGCAGTATCAAAGGTTAGAATTATTTTCTTTTGGTAAATTGTTTATTACTGTATACTATGCATTACTACATGAATTGAATGTCTAATCAAAGTAATAAGGTTCATTGAATTGAATATGGCTGTGCAATGTTATTGCAATACCAATACATTGCAATATAGATTGCTCAATACAATAATTATATTATTTTATCATTGAGCAATATATTGCAATATTATTAAACCAACAATATCAAGTCATATGTATTCATTCTATCTTGTTTTTAGCCTCATGTACATGTTAGAGGTAAAAGATAATGCATATAATAAGCAAGAATATGTGTAAGGCTGTGTAAAAAAATTATAATGGATCTCTTTAATCTACATGCTGTGAACATTTACTTGCAAATTTCATATCTTAAAGCAGCAGTCTGATGTTTATTGATCTCAAACACATGTTATAAAAAGTAAAATGTTTGAAGAGCATTAACGTGTAAAAAATGGGCAATAGAGTCCATGCAATATATTAATACATGAGTTGTGTAACATGATATATTGCAATAGGAAATTTGATGCAATACTCACCCCTAGAGTTGAAAAATGTTGAAAAACAATGACAAAGTATAAGTATAAATAGTTTAGTATAAATACATTTTAATCATCACCTAAAGACATGTTTATTAAGTCATGTTTGCTACCTTTGCTTTCAAAACTTTGAAATCTTAATACTTCAGTCCTCTGTGGTCACTGCAAACATTGCCCAGCATAAATAATCCTATGCAGTGACAGCATTGCTCCAAAGAAATGGTTTTTCTAAAGCCACCATCCTGAGCTTTAGTAGCATTCTGAGAAAAGAACTTGAGTGCTATCTCTCCAATAAAGAAGCCATTTTGAGACAAACCCTCACATTGGAAACTCTGCACTCATTTAACTGGAATGACTGCCTCAAGCAGATACAATCATGTATGCCAACAGTAACAACTTTTTTGACAGCTATGCTTACCAGTAGAGTTAAATCAGGTTCAAAAGTGTGAGTAAGAACTTGTGCTTTATTTTGTTCTGTTCAAGATGAAATAAGATTGCCCTCTTTCAACAATACATCAACAAAGCTTCTTTTTTAGGTACTTTAATTTAATTCTCAATCTCTGACTTAAGTAAAGTCCTCTCTTTGGTTTACACAGTGCCATTTTCATAAAAAAAGAAATTGGATATTCCAAAACGAAATGATATTGATATTTTCAATGAAATACATTATTGGCATTGGGGAGAACATTTGAAATTCATACTTGGATACATTGCGATATCAAATGAGTAAATATCTTTAAAACCATAGCTCAAGGCAAGCTGTGATAATATTGTACATTTCTGAAAATATCATAATCAATGTTCTTTGTTATCAGGGATAGTAGCAGTCCAAATCCAACCATTGGCTTGCTTTTGGCAATCATACTGAACGTCAAAAGCAGACGAAACTACCACTTACTTCAAAACATGATGGCCCTTGAATTGTACAGGCATGGTGCTCCCCAGAAGGTATATATGTTTATGTCTGTGTCAGTGTAGGTTGTCAACAGTATTCCTTCAAGAATTGATATTTATTATGTGATTAGCAATAACACTCTGGGAATTATTAGTGAAATAGTTTGTCTAACTAGAAGTAAACATCTTGACATATAATTATCATATTTTCAATACCATGCTTTAACCAATGAATTGATTATTCAGCTCCTAACCACCTTCAACAAGATGCACCTCTCATCAAGTGCAAAGTGTACACAAAGATTAGTAGATAGATTGGTGCAACAATACAAAGGGAAAATCGAGGAGAAAAGGGATGACTTACAAGTAATAATATGATTTTATTTGCTGTGTTATATTTGGTAAACATAATGTGAGTTTAAAAATGAGTTTAAATACCTGAATATTTATAAAGATAGTTTATGAAGAGTGATGTTATTCACTTAACTCTTTTATGACACTAAAACAATGTTAAATTTGATTTTACCAATATATTATATTATAAGTGGTTTAAGTTTAAATTCTATGGATTAATGTAAAAATACTCATTATAATATCAGAAACTCTTGGCTCATGGTCAAATGAACCTTCCTCGACCAAGGCGACAACTGTTCGGGGATTCAGCTACTTATGGTAATTCTATATGAAGTTTAAATACCTGAATGCTTTTTTAAAACATAAAGCTATGATATAAATTACTTGAAAACCTATTTCATATACCCATTTGAGGAAAATGTTAGGAAAGAACAATACTGGGTATATGTATTTTACTTTGGTTTTGCAACTACATATCATTTAATCATTGGTAACAAATTAATGTCATGATCAGGATTAGTTATTGGATGGCAATCCACATTACTTAAGTGTCAGGCATGAAGAGAACTTTTTGCAACAGTGATCCTACTAGTGAATTACTAATACCAATTTTACTACAGCTTGTTTTATAGATTGCCTATATGCTCATTGAAAACTGACTCTGATTGTGTAGTTTTAAATACTTCAAGGAACTTCTAAAAATCTAAAAACATGTTTTTACAATTGCATATGAATGATCCATAATATAACATTTCTATATTTTTTTACTTATTCCTCTTATCAACTCATTTATCTAGTGAAAGCAAAAGGTTATACTTTCTGCTGGGATAACACCCAAATTGAAGTTAAGGCCAGACACCAATTAAAGGAAAAGAATGTCACCCAAATGCTCTGGGCTTTGTGCTATGCTGCCACCAACAGAGTTGCAACCGAGTATTCTGATGATACACCACCTGTCACCCTTGCATGTGACATTCCAATAAAAGTCTACCTCCCAAATGATGTAGAAAACTCCCAGCTAAGAGACTGGCTCCTCTTTGGAATCAAGCAGGCCTTAGTTCTTTCTCTGCCACCATTTCAGAAGTGTCAGCTTTCCAAATTCATTTCTCACCAGCACACTGACTTGATGTCCCAGAAATCTGATATTGTAGGTTTTGTGATAAGCAAAAAAGTAAACATCTTAATAAATTAACAGTTAATCAACATTTTACATGATTATAATCTTTCAATTGAGTGTACTTTTCAAAATGTTCAATCATTAAATGAATATTAGGGGTGACAATTTCTGAAAAAAACTCATACTGAATTTTTTGACAGATCAATCTAGGTGTTTTGAACGAAAACCCTTCCACAACAGATGGTGCCATCGGGATATGTGAGTATCTGTCCAGGTTTGTGCCAACATATCCAGATGGGAGACCCTACTCTGTAGTTACTCACTGTGATGGTGGTGCCTTTGAGAGAATGGTTGGAGCCAGGAGAGTGAGGGTGCCAGATCGAGATCCTATCCGCCAGCTGCTCGGTGTGGAGCCCAGTGCTCAGGAGTTCCACAAGCGGGGATTGATGTTACAGGTATGTATGATGTTAGGTTGTTGGGAGATGGGATCTCAGCTTAGTTAGGGATATGTATAGTTCTCTGTACACATTAGTATCAGTAGGTTTGTACATTCGGTAAGACTTCATATCTATTTATCTTCTGAAAAAGAGTTATAACATGCTTGACTTGATGTAATTTTGCTGGCATGTTATAAATTCATCAGCATATTTCACAAAGAATTTAATTGATATGTTATTTGTCATGAATGTTGTTTTAAGAGTTATATCATTTTTCTCTTATAAAGAAACTGTTTAAAATCTAAAATCTTAACCAAATATTTTCTGTGTAATCAATATATATTATCAAAATGTAATAATGGATCACCTTGAATTATTTACTATAACCCTTTTTAAAAGTAATTATGCAAAGCAATGATATGCCATATAGTTTATTGTTAAATATTTTATTTATTAATAAAAAGTGTTTCATTTTCTCATAATGTTGTTTTTTTTGTTAGCTGATAATGGACAGGTATTTCAAAGGGGTGAGCCAGGCAGACAGAGGTACTCTGTTTAATATCAAGGTTGTCCTAAACCAACACTCTGTTAAACAGAAGGTTATGGATTGTTTCAATCATGTCGAAGACATGTTTGAAATGACATGTGATGGTCTTGTATGTCTCTTGGCAATGCAAATTCTTGGCATGGAGACCTATGATGAAGAACTGCCTTTTGCAAAATCTGGTGATGATAAAGCACGCCTTTTAGAGGAGACCTCTGCTGTAGGTTTTTTTTATCATTGATAAAGACAATAAAACCAACATTTCTGGATGACAATTTCTTTAATGTTGATATCACGTTTCAGAGTATAGATTTGCTTACTACTTCAGATTTCACAATAAAGAAGTTGTCATCCAGAAATTTATGCAATTCACTTCTAATTTCCCTTCAATAACAATAATTTATAAAAGAAAATAATAGTTTATTATATTTGGGATAGTAAGTTCATCAATAACAGTTTAATCAAGAAAAAGAATTCCTATCTTTTAGAGAATACTTGACCATGTTTGGCTCCAGCCTACCACTGAGTCAGTGAGGGAAGTAGTTGAGGCTGTTGTTCCTCCAACCAGTCGTTTTGACTCGATCTGCTGCGGCCAAGGTACCTTGAACAAGCAATAGCAATGATGTCTTAATTTAACTGCTAATCATGTAATTACAGTTTACAGATAATGAGATTTGAATTACCTAATCAGTGATAAATTTACCTGCGAGTCCTGCTTCAAATACTCATAAAATTTAGAAAGGACTCATAGAAATCTAAGCTGTGAGTCCTGGGATGCATAGTTTTTCGGTGTTAATATGTGCTTACCTATCAAAGGACTCATTTAAATCACCTTGGACTCACAAGACTTTTTGGTAGCGGGTCCTTGGACTCAGAGAGTCATATCTGTAGATTGATCACTGCCTAATTTGAATAGTTCAGAACAATACTGATAACAAATGCAAAACAAGTAGTGTTTTCTCATATTTAAAAATCAAAATTTCACATTGACGTTATTTGTTTAATTATTTCTGTGAAAACTTAGCTGTTGGTGGTGAGACGATAACATGTTCGAACCCACATTGTCCATCTGGAGGACATGTTCATGCCCAATGTGTGGAACTGATTACTGGCGAGGACATCTCCGAAGATGAAGATTGGTGGTGCTCCCCGGAGTGTGAGCCATACAGCAAATTTTGCAAATGCAAAAGATCAATTGCTGGTTCCACAATGGTGGAGTGCCACATGAGGACTGCCTGCCAACACGGTCAATGGTTTCATTTGACTTGTGTTGGATTGACAAGAACACCAAAGAAGCGTAGATATCTTTTAGAAATAGTTATTTTTATAATTCTTGACAAATCAGATTAAAAGCTTAGATTAAATGATTTTACTTAAAAAACCTAAAAACTAAATTATTCGAGGAATGGTAATGAATAAAAATCTATAAAACTCAATTAAGTAGCTTAGTAACCTTGCATTTGTTTACATTAATTCGCTATGTTTAGGCGAGACATGGTACTGTCCAAGATGCACATCTAAGGACCAGGATGACAGTGTCTATCAATACTCCATCGGCCTCACCTGGATGCTATTGAATGACAAAGTCAGGCGCCACGCCATCCGGACTGGCAATGGCAGAATGATGCTTCAGTTCTGGAAACATGATGGCATTCACTTTTGGAATGAAGGCCACAATAAGTATTTGATACTTATGCACAGAATGATTTCTGGTATGGGATTATACACAAATATAAAAACCATAATTTGGAAAAATTAACAAATCTATAACAGTAAGATTATTTGTATCATATAAGTAGATTTTATTTAAATGTTACAAAGAGTAATTGCATGTTCAGGCATCAACGGATGGCTCTCAAAACGACAGGCTGAGGATCTCACATGGAATCGAACCATCAACATTAGGGGAGGTCCTTGTCACAACATTGCCATGGACAAGTACAATGAGTTTTTAAATAATGAGTTCAAAGGTATTGCATGACGTATCTAATATTTCAAACAAAACATTTAAAATAAGCCTTTTTTGCTGACAAACTCAAAATCATAATTTAATTTATGCCAAATAAATATTGAATTAATTCCAAATAATTTGAAAGTTCATACATTTTCCATTGTAAATAGTACCATACTTTCATTAACTATAGAAAATATCAAGAGAACTCATGGGAAATACTCAGAAGATGTCCTCGAGCGATGCAGCTACATCATAGGCTGTGTCACCAAAGACTTAGACAAGGCTTTTGCCGAAAATGTGGCAGATAGCTATACTCAGAAAGTTAGCCATGGCAGAAGTAAACTGCAGACATCAGTTCTGTCATTCCTGGAAGAATACCAGGCTGACAATTTGTTTGGCAAAATTCCAGGCAGATCTCACTCACAATTCAAGAACTTTAGTGCGAGTGAATGCCATCAGCAAATACAGAAGCCAGCAAAGATGAAGGCTCGTCTTCTTTCCTATGCCCGTAAACTGGACAGAGGGAGACTTGCAGCAGCAGGGCCACTTGCCTAACCTGATGAGCACTTGCTCTGGCAGTTGCTGCAACACATGCAGAAAGCACAATCACAGGATTCCCCTGGTTTACAGTCTGATGAGCATTCATCCTTGTGCTCAACTCGCTTGATCTCCTCGTCATCCATGCACTCCAGGTAGAGTACCTTCAGAATTGACAGTCGGATACAGGCTCCATCTCTACTGACTTGCTTGTGCAGGTCTCGGACACAATCCTTTGTCATTCTCTTGCTGCCGATACTGATTGGTGTTGCAATGAGGACAGCTTGACTGTGTCGCCCATCTCGACCTGCCCTACCCACTTCCTGCCAGTAATCAAGTACTGTGGTGCTGACACCCCAGTGGATGATGAGCTCTACATCAGGAATGTCAACGCCCATTCCAAAGGCAGAAGATGCAATCAAGCATCGAATTGGAGATGTAACAGATGGAAACATTTCTAGGATTTGCTTTTTGGCCAGTTCAGACGATTTGGCAACAAAGACATCAACTAGGCGTTGACCTTGGTCATTGTATGCCTTTCCTTTAAGTCTGTCCATAAACTCTTCGTAAATTTCACCTGCTTGGTTTACACGACTGAAAAGTTAATGATGTTATAAAAAACTGTGAGTCAGTTATACCAGAAAAGGATAATATAATGTAACATGTGTCAATGCTTTTTATCTATTGATTGAAAGTTTTAGATTCAATTCAGATTACATACCGGTATATGAAAATGATGTGGTTGCAAGTAAGAATATATGATACATGTTTGAATGCTACATTTAAAAAACTGACTACATACGTGTAAATGATGCACTTTCTGGCTGCCTGCCCCTTCTCCAGCAGCTCCTCAATGTAGAAGGACAGCTCCTCCTCCAGCCTCATGCCTGGCCTGCACTTGTAGCTCAGGTAGATGTTGGGTCTGAAACATTTAGGTTCAACTGTTATTTATTGAATCAATTTAATCTTGAGCCAAAATTGATATGCAGTTATATAACTTTGATTGTACATAAACTCATATGTGGAAATTAAGGCACCTGTTTGGTATGGCAGCTGTAACAGAAACATTCTGTATACAAAACTGCTTTAGAATGTCATCTTTCATTTTACTTGTACAAGTTGCAGTAAGAAAGAGAAAAGGACAATCCTTCACGACCGGTCTGAGCCATGTTATCAGCTTGTAGTCTTCGCGAAAGCTCTCACCCCTAAATAGAATGTAAAGTTTGTAAAAGCTATTTATAATGATATGCAACATGTTCAAAATATTGAGTTTCATAAATTTCAAACACTGATTAAATTACTAATGATAATGAAATTTGTCATTTTCAAAATATTTATTTGTAAATAATTTTCATCTTCATCACTATATTGTTAAAGTCATATCAATAAATCACCATTCTATGACACAGTGTGCCTCATCTATTGCCACAAGGACAACAAGATCCCTCATCTGTTTTCCTCTGAAAATTCTGCTCCAGAAATCTGTATTAAGTGCCTCAGGGGAGATGAATACAATGGAGTATTTGCCTTTCCTTATTCCTAATTGAATAGACAGTCAGTGATTGTGATGAAACATAAACTTGACAAAATTAATTAGGGATACAGTGTATTTGTGAATTATTGAATTTTAAAATATGATACATTCATAAAATAACATATAAATATATTCATAATATACTTATAGTCCTAACTAATTTTGTCTATTATATCATCTTCAAACATTTTCATGTATCAAAATTTACAAGAACTATTTTAAAAAGTTTCAAGAACAGATAAATCATGAAAACAATATTGTGGTAAGGGTGCGAGGGGTGGTGATTAAGTCTATGGTCATATTAAACTGGATTGAATCTATGATTCAATGGGATATTTGAAGCTTTAAATACAACAGCCCTATCCCTTTTAACTGTTGCCTATGCCCTTTAACATAGTTAGGCAGAAATATTTTTTTGATAAACAATTTCAATAAAATGGGAATATTGTATCTCTAATTATTCTTTAATCCAACTTCAATACAACATTCCCAATTAGTTTGTTAAACTGGCTTAATGAAAATATGAATACCAGTGACTGAATCCTCTGACATCTCTGACAGCTGGAGGACTGCAGCTGCTGCTATACCCTGGCTCTGCATCAGACTGCGAAGCGGGGACACCACAACTGACATGTGAAGTTTGTCCGGATACATCTGAATTAATACATTATTTTTATATAGATTATTGTGTACAAAGAAACTGTATAATAGTAATCTTATAGTAAACTAATTTGCAAATTATCAAATAGTCACAAACCAAATCTTATTTACCATATTCAGTAAAATGGGAGGCAAAACAAAAGTCAAAGACTTTCCAAATCCGGTTCCAAGTATCCCCATGGCATCCTTCTTATTTAGCACATCTAATATCAAGGAACATTGCTCATCCTTTAACTCAAAGTCCATACCATGGTTGAATTTGACCTCCTAAGGTGTCCTAGAATGTGTCTGTGTTGTCAAAATGTTGAGAAAGGCTCCGTTTCTCGCCATACAAGCTTTTCTATTGGCTAGAAATGTATGGTAACCCATGAAAACTGAAGTAAACAACATGCAATCTCAGTGACATGTGCGTTACTATTTATAGAGGGAATCCCCGATGAGTCATAGATCACGTGATTCAAAATGGCCGCTGCCACTGTCAAGAGATCGACTGAATATTTAAATGGCTTGCAAGTACTAATTACTGAATAAATTCAAAACCAAAACGGGCCGTACGTGTAGGCATAAGTGTAAAGACATTATGTATATACTTTTTTCGTGCGCAATACGCCTCACAGATGCGCGAAAGTGCGACAAAGGATTTCCACCATTGCGGCTATAGGGTCCGTCCCATAGCTCTGACGAGGTCAGAGCTATGCATACTTAGCTAAGTTGTGGTCTGTATGTGTGTGCTGCATGGCAGCCAAAGCCGAGATGGAGGGTATCGGGAAAGGTATGGCATTTTAATGTTTTTAATTTCAATATTTAACAGATATGTCTGTGTTGATAAAAGTTAAACATTAGACTCTATGTAGTCAATATAAATCAATCAGTTTTCCAGAATCTGACATCATCCAAGTAACATATAGCAGAGAAAATTAATATCCAATGTTTTGCCTTGTTTTGGCTGATCAGCTGATGCGATGGGATCCATTCATTTGAAAATGTAATTATTTCTGAAAAACATTCACAGCCATGATCTGTATGATAGATATATGCTGTTATATTTTTAGGACTGATCATGAACTAATGCAGAGAAAATATTAAACAGACCTATAGGCCTAATAAAGCTATATATTGTATTTCAAAAGACATGTGAAACGAAACTTGTGCAGGGCTAAGGAAGGCCTTGGTTGATGTATCCCTACATCAGTAGTCAAAATATACAAGAATATAGTGCAATCATTTAAATATAGAAAACTAACGTTTATTTGAAGTTCAAGGCTGTTTATCATAATAAATGTGTTGTTCATATGTTACTAGACAAGAGGGCTCGTTTTTGTAAAAATTCATTACTATGAGTTTTTCAACTTTTCTTCATTTTCCAAAGATAAGCCAACTTCGGCCTTCAGTTTCCTTAAATTTTGCTTTGTCATCGTCGCCCCGGAACTAACCTTTTTCAGGTAAAATCCATTGGTGCCAGATTATTAAAACATATAGTTTGTTGACAAATATTTGAATAAATAATACTACCTCTAATAAATTTGGATATTTCCAGACGTGAGATTAAATATTTTAAAGATTTAAGCAGCAAATGATTTTTGACCTTTGTATTTATGGGCGAGGCCGTAGTGCTGCCATGTGTGTAGACAAACTAGTGCTTATTTCTCATTCCAAAAGACATCTTTGAAGATACTGGCTACATGCCAGAATATATTTAATATGTTATTCAGTCATTATTACACAAATGTGAGTTTTTTTGTGGAAATTCATGACAATGAAATTTTTAAGTTTTTTGTCTTTTCAAGAATTTCTGCCGTGAGTTTGCTGCCAGCCCGCCTGTGGGCAGTGAACGTGGTCACGTGACCTTCAACTCTGTTCAAAAGTTGACACTTGCCATATAGGCCTATGTATTCTTGCTGTTATGAACAGCTACACTTACTATATTGTTTGGCCTTTTTAATGAATTTTGTTAATAATAATACTCTTTGACATAACTTATTAATTAATTGTTATCTTTGACTTCATTTATTCATAACATATTTTTCTTAATTTTTTTTTATTAAATTTTTGAGTTTGCATTTCATTTCTTAAAGTTTTTGTCAGCCTATTTATACATCTATAGGGTGGATTAATTGGATGATGATATTATGCCTTTTGAAGAAATCTATCATAATTATGCTGACCTAATTTGCAAATTGTATAAACAAATTATTAAATATGTTGTAGTATCAGTATCTCAGCTGTTTGGCATTTCTGCAATCTGACCAATGTCTAATTCTTTCCTGATGTAAGTTCATGTCGACCTACTAGACATACAACACTTTGTCGCCTATTATTAAAATAATTATTTGACCCATTGAGTAAATTAAAAACATTTTTGTTTAATTTTAGTCCAGTTGAATTTTTTTTATGAGTTTAAGACAAGAAATTGTCATTTTGCTATATGCATATAGAATATATTCATTGGATGATGTTTTGATGTTTTGAAGAAATTTATCATAGGGTTTACGGGGTTTACAACTTCTTCGTAATTCTATTTTTAGCAATTTCCATAGAAATAAAGCTTAAATTTTGCTTTCTGAACACGATCTAAAAAAATGTTAGAAAACTTAGCCTTAGAAAACTTGCCTTGGTGAACACTCTTCATGTTAACATGCGCCTAAAGGGGTTTTCAACATCTTTTGAATTTTTATTTTAGCCATTTCTATAGAAATGATTATGCAGCCTACTTTTGTGTTTCCGTCCAGTACTAAATACCCTCAAAGCCTATGGAGAACAATCGTGTGAGGATCTGGCTTTTTGGAGTTTTCAACTTCTTAGAAAGATTATTTGAGCTGTTTCCATTGAAACACAACTCACAATTTCGTTTCTGAACGAAAACTCAAAAGCCATAAGGTCAAGCCTTTTTTTTGAAGTTTTAAACTTTTTTAGATTTCTAGTTTATCTTTTTTCATTGAATCACAACTTTCATTTACATTTCTTGATGAAATTTTGTACCGGGATCAATCATATTTAGATGTTCGTATTTTTAATAGTTTAAAAAAAATGGTCGTTTCCATGGAAATGTATTTTAAATATGTCCTAGGAGAAAATCTCGAAATACCTTTATTAGATGTGCCTTTTTGAATTTCAAATTACTTTGGATATGCACTTAGTATTTTCAATGGAAATGCAACTTACAATTTTGCCTACATTACAGGCATGAACACTTTTTGACTGAGATCATGCAGCTTTGGAATGAGAACAATATTCATTTGTTACCGATGATGTGAATCGCTGATAAAAAAAACAACCAAATTAATGTGAGTGATTAAGGATTTATTGAAGAATACAGCTCCTTCATCATTGTTCAATATATTGCAGACTTTTCCCACATGGCTGATATACTCTAAGTGTTTTCTTCCACAATGCCCTACCAGGTACCCAGTTGTATTACTGGTTGAACAGAGGTACTCTTTAAGTGAAGCTTCTTGTCAATCAGTTTTTATTTGCACTAAACATTCTCTCATGGTTCAGCGTAGGACAGGTAATGATCAACCCTTCACACTTTCAGAATATCCAGCCATGAAGAGGGGTCACCATTCAGAACTTTACTGAAAGCGGCCCACTGAGCAATGCACAGGAGCTTGTTCCACCACCCATGATACATAGGGTAGGAAGGGGAGGTAAGTATTTTGGGGTAAGTGATTGTTGCTTAGTGTTTTGGAGGGAACACACAAGTGTCTTCCTTTAAGTCATTCACAATCTATATTGCCATTTTAAGGCATCTTTAGCTAATCAGGCTTTACAAGGTCAAATGGGTTTATGGCTTGGGGCTCTTCCCTCCTCAGTCTTCTATCATCCTTCATCTACAAGGAGAATTGTCCTACCAAGGATGGCTGGGAGAGAGCTTGTATAATCATATTACAGGTGTAATAGAGTTTGGTAGAGGGTGTGGAGAGAGGGGCGAGGGTGGAGAGAGGGGCGAAGGTGGAGAGAGGGGTGGAGAGAAAGGGGGGATAGTGAGAGGGGGGTAGAGGATGGGGAGAGGGGTTGTGGGATTGGGGGGGGGGGGGGGGGGGGGGGGAGGATGTAGAATCTTTCCAGGTGTGGGAGAAGAAGGGAGAGGGGGCAGGTTGTTGTGTGAATGGTTAAGAACTGGTGTGAGAGGGGTTGGCGGGGGTGGTTGTGAGGAAAAGCAAGTAGATTCTGCCATGATGGCAAGGAGAGGGAGACTAAATAGTAACTACTCGCCTTGTCGCTCCGCCCCTTCTTAATCACTAAGATTTCTCTTCATAGGTTAACTATTACGTAAATTTCGTGACCACCTGACCCCTCCTCAAATTCCAAAATGTCTAGAGAACTAAAAAGTTGAGCGCAGACTCCTTGTCTAATGGAGATTCTCAATTATAGATTTTGTGACCCCATGACCCCAAATGGGGTCAAAGGGGTCACAACCTTAAAAACCTATTTTTATCTTCTTTTCTCCGATTCCAAAAGGTCTAGAAAGAGCTGAAAAGTTTTGTGCAGTCTCCTTGTCTAATGGGGATTCTAAATTGTAGATTTGGTGACCCCCATGATCCCAAATAGGGTCACAGGGGTCACAACCTTAAAAACCTATTTTCATCTTCCTCTCCAGTTCCAAAAGGTGTAGAGAGCTAAAATAGTATGTGCAGTCTCCTTGTCTAATGGAGATTTTCAATTGTAGATTTGGTGACCCCCATGATCCCAAATAGGGTCACAGGGGTCACAACCTTAAAAACATATTTTCATCTTCTTCTCCAGTACCAAAAGGTATAGAAACCTGACATATTGTGTGCAGACTCCTTGCAATGGACTAAATAGGATCACAGGGGTCACACTTTAAAAACCATTTTTTGCTTGTTACTAATGTATTTCTTGAGACAACAAGTCTTGTTGAGCTACAAAGCCCATGACTCTATGTTTAATGTATCTGACCAATGCCTTGTTTCTTGTTGTAAGTCTGTCTGCAGTAGAGAACTGTTCTACACGCAGTAAGGTTTGGGTGCAATGTTTCACTGAATTTCAGAGTAGTACCACCCATGGTTCGCTAGTTCCAGCCGTTGCTCGCAGGTTTCACCGCAATGCATAGCCACATGGCGTTCTCCCTGCCGTAATACTAGCAGCCGCGATATAAGTGAAATACTCTTGAAAGCGGCGTTGAAACCCAAACTCACCTCACCTCACCTTGTTGTAAGTCTGTAGGCCAAAATAAATTACAATATACACTCATAGCTGCCATTACTGTACATTTCTTACTACGACATAGTTCCATAGAATGTACCAATTTGTATTACTGGTTGAACAGAGGAACACTTCAACTAAGGAACACTTCAACTAAGGAACACTTCAACTAAGGAACACTTTAACTAAGGAACACTTTAACTAAGGATCACTTTAACTAAGGAACACTTTAACTAAGGAACACTTTAACTAAGGAACACTTTAACTAAGGAACACTTTAACTAAGGAATACTTCAACTAAGGAACACTTTAACTAAGGAACACTTTAACTAAGGAACACTTTAACTAAGGAACACTTCAACTAAGGAACACTTTAACTAAGGAACACTTTAACTAAGGAATACTTCAACTAAGGAACACATCTACTACAGTATCATGCCCATAATGACATCACAATTCATGCATATCTCAGTTTGGAATAGGTAATTATCAACCCTTCACACTTTCAGTTTATCCATGAAAGAGGTCACCTATCCACGAGCCTCAGAGAACTTCACTGAAAGCGGCCGGCCGACTGAGCAAATGACAGGAGAACATACCATCACCCGAGGTATATAGGGGAAGGAAGGGAGGTGAGTAATATAAGGTAAGTAATCGTCACAGGGTATTTTGGAGGGAACAAACAAGTTGTTCCTTACATGGTTCACATACTAGTGCCGTTTAAGGCATCTTTAGCGCATCAGGCCATGTACGGTCAGATGGGTTTATGGCTTTTGGCTCTTCCCTCCTCAGGAGGGAGGGCTAGGAACTGACACTGGGTCACTGGGACCAAAGTTTAACCTTTAAATGATAATGGGAAGAAATAGATAATGGGAAGAGATAGCTTTAATTAGCAGCCGCTGTCAGTTTTTGAGCAGTTTCTGTCGCCGTCGCTGCATTTGTATTCGCTATAACCTTTTTTATACCCCCGACCTAAAAAGGTCGGGGTACATAGTAATACCAACGATTCCGTCCGTCCGTCCTTCCGCCCGAAGACATTTTTTGTCTGATCGATTAAAGAAAAACTATCCATCTCATCCTTTTCAAATTTGGCACATGTCTTTTTTTACCACTAGGAGAGGTGCAGTGCAAAATGTAACACAATTTGGTGAATTTTGAATTTTTGGTGATTTTTGTTTTTTACTTAGGCATATTCTGAGCTAAAATGAATGAAGCTACTTCTGTGTTGTCATTTGTTGACTTTATCATTTTCTTTTCCATGTAACTTTCATCAAAAGCTACTTCTGTGTTCTTGTTGATTTTACTATTTTATATTTCCACTGGTTATATTTTGGAAAAAGTTAAATTTTCTTTCCTGTCAACCATAAACTGCTGTATATCCCTCAGGGGTGTGCTTCCATGTACCTGTTGTTTCAAGTCACTCGAATGAATCATTATGAGGAATTAATTTCCAAAATAAAGTTGAAGTCAGTGGTAATGGCAGTAGTGTGTTATGTTACCCCTACCTTTTCAAGTTACTATTATTCCTACTTTTACTTTTAAGAGACTTGTCCTACCGTGTTCACAAACACTTTAATCTAAGCAATTACATGTCATTGCTTATCAATCCTAAGGTGTGCAGACACCTCTCTCTATAAGTAAAATAGAAATGTCAAACTTTAACAGTCGGGGGTATTAGTGAGCCATGCTCACTTTTTTGCTTGTTCCTAGAAGGTTTTGAGAATTAATATACATAACTTCTTACTTATGCCCCTGGGGAATTTTTGACATGTTCACATTCAAGGTCAATGGTCAAGGTCACGAGTTCTGAAATCACTAAAAAAAATCCTTGTAAACACGATACCTTGAAAAATATTTGTGCTATCAGGCCCCTATATGGTGTATATCAACTATGGAGAAAGGCCAAGATTTGAAAAGGTTTTCGCGAACATCCATCAAAGGTCCAGGTCATAGCGAGGTCACAACTTAAGCATGCTTTTGCGAAAATGTCTTATTTCAACTATTAACACTTTGAATCATTACATGATTATTATACACAATGAAAAGTGATCATTGACTTTGTGACCTTGAAGATCAAAGGTCAAGGTCACGAGATAGGTCATGGTGACCAGTTCTGAAATCTATAAAAAAAAACTTTTTTCCAAGAAGGTATTAACACCTCATATACATAGCTTCTTTCTTATAAATCTGGTGAATGATTTTGACATGTTCACATTCAAGGTCAAAGGTCAATGTCATGAGTTCTTTAATCACTACAACAATCCTTGTAAAAACGATAACTTCAAACATTTTTGTGCTGTCAGGCTCTTATTTGGTATATATCAACTATGGAGAAAGACCAAGATTTGAAAAGGTTTTCGCTAAAATCTGTCAAAGGTCAAGGTCACAGCAAGGTCACAACTTAAGCATGCTATTGTGAATATGCCTTATGTTAACAATGAACACTGAGTCATTGAATGATTGTTATACACAATGAAAAATAATCATTGATGGTGTGACCTTGAAGGTCAAAGGTCAAGGTCATGAGATATCCAATTGATCCAATTTTGAAATCAGAAATAGGTTTTAAGAACAAACTTGTGGAAAGTGACCCCAGTGATGATTCAATTTGTTAGAATAACTTGAATAATGAACAAAGTTTTGTGAAAAAAAGTTCCCATTTAATTTCTGCTGAGGAGAAGGCGGAACAGGGAAAGGCGAGACCCAAAGTTTCGGAGCTGCTCTGCTTTTGCGGTGTCACGCAAACGCTCATCTGTTTTTTTTTAAAGATTACCCTCTTGTCACAGGTTAAGTTGGTGCAATAATAACTTGTCAAAGTGGTTATTTGGTGGAGTAGAATGTTGTCACAGTGGCAAGTTGCTCGACTGAAAGTTGGTTCAGTTGTTAGTTGTTACAGTCGCTTGTTGGTGGAATTTAAATTTATTACAGTTGCTAGTTGGTGCAGTAGGACGTTGTTACAGTGGCTAGTTGGTGCAGTTGTAAGTTGTTACAGTGGCTTGTTGATGCAATAGTATGTTGTTACAGTGGCTAGTTGGTGCAGTAGTAAGTTGTTACAGTGGCTAGTTGATGCAATAGTATGTTGTTACAGTGGCTAGTTGCTTCAGATGTAAGTTGTTACAGTTGCTAGTTGGTACAGTAGTAATTTGTTACAGTGGCTAGTTGGTGCAGTAGTTAGTTGTTACACTGGCTAGTTGGTTCAGTAGTAAGTTGTTATAGTGACTAGTTGGTACAGTTGCATGTTATAACAATGGCTAGTTGTGCAGTAGTAAGTTGTTACAGTGGCTAGTTGGTTCAGTAGTAAGTTGTTACAGTGGCTAGTTGTGCAGCAGTAAGTTGTTACAGTGGCTAGTTGGTGCAGTAGTAAGTTGTTACAGTGGCTAGTTGCTTCAGATGTAAGTTGTTACAGTGGCTAGTTGTGCAGTCGTAAGTTGTTACACTGGCTAGTTGGTTCTGTACTAAGTTGTTACAGTGGCTAGTTGTGCAACAGTAAATTGTTACAGTGGCTAGTTGGTGCAGTAGTAAGATGTTGCAGTGGCTACTTGTGCAGTAGTAAGTTGGAACTGTGGCTAGTTGAAGCAGTACTAAGTTGTTACAGTTGCTAGCTGGTGAAGTAGTAAGTTGTTACAGTGGCTAGTTGGTGCAGAAGTAAGATGTTACAGTGGCTAGTTGTGCAGTAGTAAGTTGGAACTGTGGCTAGTTGAAGCAGTACTAAGTTGTTACAGTTGCTACCTGGTGAAGTAGTAAGTTGTTACAGTGACTAGTTGGTGCAGTAGTAAGTTGTTACAGTGACTAGTTGGTGCAGTTGCAAGTCTTTACAGTGGCTAGTTGGTGCAGTTGAAAGTTGTTACAGTGGCTAGTTGGTGCAGTTGAAAGTTGTTACAGTGGCTAGTTGGTGCACTAGTAAGTTGTTACAGTGGCTAGTTGATGCAGTAGTAAGTTGTTACAGTGGCTAGTTGTGCAGTAGTAAGTTGTTACAGTGGCTAGTTGGTGCAGTAGTAAGTTGTTACAGTGGCTAGTTGCTTCAGATGTAAGTTGTTACAGTGGCTAGTTGATGCAGTAGTAAGTTGTTACAGTGGCTAGTTGTGCAGTAGTAAGTTGTTACAGTGGCTAGTTGGTGCAGTAGTAAGTTGGAACTGTGGCTAGTTGGTGCAGTAGTAAGTTGTTACAGTTGCTAGCTGTTGTAGTAGTAAGATGTTGCAGTGGCTAGTTGGTGTAGTAGTAAGTTGGAACTGTGGCTAGTTGAAGCAGTACTAAGTTGTTACAGTTGCTAGCTGTTGTAGTAGTAAGATGTTACAGTGGCTAGTTGGTGTAGTAGTAAGATGTTACAGTGGCTAGTTGATGCAGTAGTTAGTTGGAACTGTGGCTAGTTGAAGCAGTACTAAGTTGTTACAGTTGCTAGCTGGTGAAGTAGTAAGTTGTTACAGTGGCTAGTTGGTGCAGTAGTAAGGTGTTACAGTGGCTAGTTGAAGCAGTACTAAGTTGTTACAGTTGCTAGCTGGTGAAGTAGTAAGTTGTTACAGTGGCTAGTCGGTGCAGTAGTAAGGTGTTACAGTGGCTAGTTGGTTCAGTAGTACGAAGTTACAGTTGCTAGTTGGTGCAGTATTAAGTTGTTACAGTTGCTAGCTGGTGCAGTATTAAGTTGTTACAGTGGCTAGTTGTGCAGTAGTAAGTTGTTACAGTGGCTAGTTGGTGCAGTAGTAAGTTGTTACAGTGGCTAGTTTGTGCAGTATTAAGTTGTTACAGTGGCAAGTTGCCTAAGTAGTAAGTTGTTACAGTAGCTAGTTGGTGTAGTATTAAGATGTTACAGTTGCTAGCTGGTGCAGTATTAAGTTGTTACAGTGGCTAGTTGTGCAGTAGTAAGTTGTTACAGTGGCTAGTTGGTGCAGTAGTAAGTTGTTACAGTGGCTAGTTGTGCAGTAGTAAGTTGTTACAGTGGCTAGTTGGTGCAGTAGTAAGTTGTTACAGTGACTAGTTGGTGCAGTAGTAAGTTGTTACAGTGGCTAGTTGTGCAGTAGTAAGTTGTTACTTTGGCTAGTTGTGCAGTAGTGAGTTGTTACAGTGGCTAGTTGGTGCAGTAGTAAGTTGTTACAGTGGCTAGTTGTGCAGTAGTAAGTTGTTACTTTGGCTAGTTGTGCAGTAGTCAGTTGTTACAGTAGGTAGTTTGTGCAGTAGTATTTTGTTGCATTGGCTAGTTGGTGCAGTAGTCAGTTGTTACAGGGGTTAGTTGGTACATTTGTAAGTTGTTACAGTGGCTAGTTGACGCAGGAGTAAGATGTTACAGTGGCTAGTTGGTACAGTAGTAAGTTGTTACAGTAGCTAGTTGGTGCAGTAGTAAGTTGTTACAGTGGCTAGTTGGTTCAGTAGTAAGAAGTTACAGTTGCTAGTTGGTGCAGTAGTAAGTTGTTACAGTTGCTAGCTGGTGCAGTATTAAGTTGTTACAGTTGCTAGTTGGTGCAATAGTAAGTTGTTACAGTGGCTAGTTGGTGCAGTAGTAAGTTGTTACAGTAGGTAGTTAGTGCAGTAGTAAGTTGATACAGTGGCTAGTTGTTTCAGTAGTAAGTTGTTACATTAGCTAGTTGGTGTAGTATTAAGATGTAACAGTAGTTAGTTGGTGCAGTAATAAGTTGTTACAGTGGCTAGTTGTGCAGTAGTAAGTTGTAACAGTGGCTAGTTGAAGCAGTAGTAAGATATGACAGTGGATAGTTGGTGCAGTAGTAGGTTGTTACAGTGGCTAGTTGGTGCAGTAGTAAGTTATTACTTTGGCAAGTTGGTGCAGTAGTAAGATGTTACAGTGGCTAGTTAGTGCAGTAGTAAGATGTTACAGTAGCTAGTTGTGCAGTAGTAAGGTGTTACAGTGGCTAGTTGAAGCAGTAAGAAGTTGTTACAGTTGCTAGTTGGTGCAGTAGTAAGTTATCGGAGTTGCTAGTTGGTGCAGTAGTAAGTTGTTACAGTGGCTAGTTGGTTCAGTAGTAAGTTGTTACTGTGGCTAGTTGGTTCAGTAGTAAGTTGTTACAGTGGCTAGTTGGTTCAGTAGTAAGAAGTTACAGTTGCTAGTTGGTGCAGTACTAAGTTGTTACAGTTGCTAGCAGGTGCAGTATTAAGTTGTTACAGTGGCTAGTTCTGCAATAGTAAGTTGTTACAGTGGCTAGTTGGTGCAGTAGTAAGTTGTTACAGTAGGTAGTTAGTGCAGTAGTAAGTTGATACAGTGGCTAGTTACCTCAGTAGTAAGTTGTTACAGTAGCTAGTTGGTGTAGTATTAGGATGTTACAGTTGCTAGCTGGTGCAGTAATAAGTTGTTACAGTGGCTAGTTGTGCAGTAGTAAGTTGTTACAGTGGCTAGTTAAAGCAGTAGTAAGTTGTTATTGTGACTAGTTTGTGCAGTATTAAGTTGTTACAGTGGCAAGATGCCTAAGTATTAAGTTGTTACAGTAGTTAGTTGGTGTAGTATTAAGATGTTACAGTTGCTAGCTGGTGCAGTATTAAGTTGTTACAGTGGCTAGTTGTGCAGTAGTAAGTTGTTACAGTGGCTAGTTGGTGTAGTATTAAGATGTTACAGTTGCTAGCTGGTGCAGTATTAAGTTGTTACAGTGGCTAGTTGTGTAGTAGTAAGTTGTTACAGTGGCTAGTTGAAGCAGTAGTAAGTTGTTACTGTGGCTAGTTGGTTCAGTAGTAAGTTGTTACAGTGGCTAGTTGGTTCAGTAGTAAGAAGTTACAGTTGCTAGTTGGTGCAGTACTAAGTTGTTACAGTTGCTAGCAGGTGCAGTATTAAGTTGTTACAGTGGCTAGTTGTGCAGTAGTAAGTTGTTACAGTGGCTAGTTGGTGCAGTAGTAAGTTGTTACATTGGCTAGTTTGTGCAGTATTAAGTTGTTACAGTGGCTAGTTGCCTAAGTAGTAAGTTGTTACAGTAGCTAGTTTGTGCAGTATTAAGTTGATACAGTGGCTAGTTGCCTCAGTAGTAAGTTGCTACAGTAGCTAGTTGGTGTAGTATTAAGATGTTACAGTAGCTAGTTGATGCAGTTATAAATTGTTACAGTGGCTAGTTGTGCAGTAGTAAGTTGTTACAGTGGCTAGTTGAAGCAGTAGTAAGATATGACAGTGGATAGTTGGTGCAGTAGTAGGTTGTTACAGTGGCTAGTTGGTGCAGTAGTAAGTTATTACTTTGGCAAGTTGGTGCAGTAGTAAGATGTTACAGTGGCTAGTTAGTGCAGTAGTAAAATGTTACAGTAGCTAGTTGTGCAGTAGTAAGGTGTTACAGTGGCTAGTTGAAGCAGTAGTAAGTTGTTACAGTTGCTAGTTGGTGCAGTAGTAAGTTGTCGGAGTTGCTAGTTGGTGCAGTAGTAAGTTGTTACAGTTGCTAGTTGGTTCAGTAGTAAGTTGTTACAGTGGCTAGTTGGTGCAGTAGTAAGTTGTTACAGTTGCTAGCTGGTGCAGTATTAAGTTGTTACAGTGGCTAGTTGTGCAGTAGTAAGTTGTTACAGTGGCTAGTTGGTGCAGTATTAAGATGTTACAGTTGCTAGCTGGTGCAGTATTAAGTTGTTACAGTGGCTAGTTGTGCAGTAGTAAGTTGTTACAGTGGCTAGTTGGTGCAGTAGTTAGTTGTTACAGTTGCTAGTTGGTGCAGTATTAAGTTGTTACAGTGGCTAGTTGTGCAGTAGTAAGTTGTTACTGTTTCTAGTTTGTGCAGTATTAAGTTGTTACAGTGGCTAGTTGCCTAAGTAGTAAGTTGTTACAGTAGTTAGTTGGTGTAGTATTAAGATGTTACAGTTGCTAGCTGGTGCAGTATTAAGTTGTTACAGTGGCTAGTTGTGCAGTAGTAAGTTGTTACAGTGGCTAGTTGAAGCAGTAGTAAGTTGTTACTGTGGCTAGTTGGTTCAGTAGTAAGTTGTTACAGTGGCTAGTTGGTTCAGTAGTAAGAAGTTACAGTGGCTAGTTGGTTCAGTACTAAGTTGTTACAGTTGCTAGCTGGTGCAGTATTAAGTTGTTACAGTGGCTAGTTGTGCAGTAGTAAGTTGTTACAGTGGCTAGTTGAAGCAGTAGTAAGTTGTTACAGTGGCTAGTTTGTGCAGTATTAAGTTGTTACAGTGGCTAGTTGCCTAAGTAGTAAGTTGTTACAGTAGCTAGTTGGTTCAGTAGTAAGTTGTTACAGTGGCTAGTTGGTTCAGTAGTAAGAAGTTACAGTTGCTAGTTGGTGCAGTACTAAGTTGTTACAGTTGCTAGCAGGTGCAGTATTAAGATGTTACAGTGGCTAGTTGTGCAGTAGTAAGTTGTTACAGTGGCTAGTTGGTGCAGTAGTAAGTTGTTACAGTGGCTAGTTTGTGCAGTAGTAAGTTGTTACAGTGGCTAGTTGTGCAGTAGTAAGATGTTACAGTGGCTAGTTGAAGCAGTATTAAGTTGTTACAGTGGCTAGTTGCCTAAGTAGTAAGTTGTTACAGTAGCTAGCTGGTGCAGTATTAAGTTGTTACAGTTGCTAGTTGGTGCAATAGTAAGTTGTTACAGTGGCTAGTTGGTGCAGTAGTAAGTTGTTACAGTAGGTAGTTAGTGCAGTAGTAAGTTGATACAGTGGCTAGTTGCCTCAGTAGTAAGTTGTTACAGTAGCTAGTTGGTGTAGTATTAAGATGTTACAGTAGCTAGTTGATGCAGTTTTAAATTGTTACAGTTGCTTGTTGTGCAGTAGTAAGTTGTTACAGTGGCTAGTTGAAGCAGTAGTAAGATATGACAGTGGATAGTTGGTGCAGTAGTAGGTTGTTACAGTGGCTAGTTAGTGCAGTAGTAAGTTATTACTTTGGCAAGTTGGTGCAGTAGTAAGTTGTTACAGTTGCTAGTTGGTTCAGTAGTAAGTTGTTACAGTGGCTAGTTGGTGCAGTAGTTAGTTGTTACAGTTGCTAGCTGGTGCAGTATTAAGTTGTTACAGTGGCTAGTTGTGCAGTAGTAAGTTGTTACAGTGGCTAGTTGGTGTAGTATTAAGATGTTACAGTTGCTAGCTGGTGCAGTATTAAGTTGTTACAGTGGCTAGTTGTGCAGTAGTAAGTTGTTACAGTGGCTAGTTGGTGCAGTAGTTAGTTGTTACAGTTGCTAGCTGGTGCAGTATTAAGTTGTTACAGTGGCTAGTTGTGCAGTAGTAAGTTGTTACTGTTTCTAGTTTGTGCAGTATTAAGTTGTTACAGTGGCTAGTTGCCTAAGTAGTAAGTTGTTACAGTAGTTAGTTGGTGTAGTATTAAGATGTTACAGTTGCTAGCTGGTGCAGTATTAAGTTGTTACAGTGGCTAGTTGTGCAGTAGTAAGTTGTTACAGTGGCTAGTTGAAGCAGTAGTAAGTTGTTACTGTGGCTAGTTGGTTCAGTAGTAAGTTGTTACAGTGGCTAGTTAGTTCAGTAGTAAGAAGTTACAGTGGCTAGTTGGTTCAGTACTAAGTTGTTACAGTTGCTAGCTGGTGCAGTATTAAGTTGTTACAGTGGCTAGTTGTGCAGTAGTAAGTTGTTACAGTGGCTAGTTGAAGCAGTAGTAAGTTGTTACAGTGGCTAGTTTGTGCAGTATTAAGTTGTTACAGTGGCTAGTTGCCTAAGTAGTAAGTTGTTACAGTAGCTAGTTGGTTCAGTGGTAAGTTGTTACAGTGGCTAGTTGGTTCAGTAGTAAGAAGTTACAGTTGCTAGTTGGTGCAGTACTAAGTTGTTACAGTTGCTAGCAGGTGCAGTATTAAGATGTTACAGTGGCTAGTTGTGCAGTAGTAAGTTGTTACAGTGGCTAGTTGGTGCAGTAGTAAGTTGTTACATTGGCTAGTTTGTGCAGTATCAAGTTGTTACAGTGGCTAGTTGTGCAGTAGTAAGATGTTACAGTGGCTAGTTGAAGCAGTATTAAGTTGTTACAGTGGCTAGTTGCCTAAGTAGTAAGTTGTTACAGTAGCTAGCTGGTGCAGTATTAAGTTGTTACAGTTGCTAGTTGGTGCAATAGTAAGTTGTTACAGTGGCTAGTTGGTGCAGTAGTAAGTTGTTACAGTAGGTAGTTAGTGCAGTAGTAAGTTGATACAGTGGCTAGTTGCCTCAGTAGTAAGTTGTTACAGTAGCTAGTTGGTGTAGTATTAAGATGTTACAGTAGCTAGTTGATGCAGTTTTAAATTGTTACAGTTGCTAGTTGTGCAGTAGTAAGTTGTTACAGTGGCTAGTTGAAGCAGTAGTAAGATATGACAGTGGATAGTTGGTGCAGTAGTAAGATGTTGCAGTGGCTACTTGTGCAGTAGTAAGTTGGAACTGTGGCTAGTTGAAGCAGTACTAAGTTGTTACAGTTGCTAGCTGGTGAAGTAGTAAGTTGTTACAGTGGCTAGTTGGTGCAGAAGTAAGATGTTACAGTGGCTAGTTGTGCAGTAGTAAGTTGGAACTGTGGCTAGTTGAAGCAGTACTAAGTTGTTACAGTTGCTACCTGGTGAAGTAGTAAGTTGTTACAGTGACTAGTTGGTGCAGTAGTAAGTTGTTACAGTGACTAGTTGGTGCAGTTGCAAGTCTTTACAGTGGCTAGTTGGTGCAGTTGAAAGTTGTTACAGTGGCTAGTTGGTGCAGTTGAAAGTTGTTACAGTGGCTAGTTGGTGCACTAGTAAGTTGTTACAGTGGCTAGTTGATGCAGTAGTAAGTTGTTACAGTGGCTAGTTGTGCAGTAGTAAGTTGTTACAGTGGCTAGTTGGTGCAGTAGTAAGTTGTTACAGTGGCTAGTTGCTTCAGATGTAAGTTGTTACAGTGGCTAGTTGATGCAGTAGTAAGTTGTTACAGTGGCTAGTTGTGCAGTAGTAAGTTGTTACAGTGGCTAGTTGGTGCAGTAGTAAGTTGGAACTGTGGCTAGTTGGTGCAGTAGTAAGTTGTTACAGTTGCTAGCTGTTGTAGTAGTAAGATGTTACAGTGGCTAGTTGGTGTAGTAGTAAGTTGGAACTGTGGCTAGTTGAAGCAGTACTAAGTTGTTACAGTTGCTAGCTGTTGTAGTAGTAAGATGTTACAGTGGCTAGTTGGTGTAGTAGTAAGATGTTACAGTGGCTAGTTGATGCAGTAGTTAGTTGGAACTGTGGCTAGTTGAAGCAGTACTAAGTTGTTACAGTTGCTAGCTGGTGAAGTAGTAAGTTGTTACAGTGGCTAGTTGGTGCAGTAGTAAGGTGTTACAGTGGCTAGTTGAAGCAGTACTAAGTTGTTACAGTTGCTAGCTGGTGAAGTAGTAAGTTGTTACAGTGGCTAGTCGGTGCAGTAGTAAGGTGTTACAGTGGCTAGTTGGTTCAGTAGTACGAAGTTACAGTTGCTAGTTGGTGCAGTATTAAGTTGTTACAGTTGCTAGCTGGTGCAGTATTAAGTTGTTACAGTGGCTAGTTGTGCAGTAGTAAGTTGTTACAGTGGCTAGTTGGTGCAGTAGTAAGTTGTTACAGTGGCTAGTTTGTGCAGTATTAAGTTGTTACAGTGGCAAGTTGCCTAAGTAGTAAGTTGTTACAGTAGCTAGTTGGTGTAGTATTAAGATGTTACAGTTGCTAGCTGGTGCAGTATTAAGTTGTTACAGTGGCTAGTTGTGCAGTAGTAAGTTGTTACAGTGGCTAGTTGGTGCAGTAGTAAGTTGTTACAGTGGCTAGTTGTGCAGTAGTAAGTTGTTACAGTGGCTAGTTGGTGCAGTAGTAAGTTGTTACAGTGACTAGTTGGTGCAGTAGTAAGTTGTTACAGTGGCTAGTTGTGCAGTAGTAAGTTGTTACTTTGGCTAGTTGTGCAGTAGTGAGTTGTTACAGTGGCTAGTTGGTGCAGTAGTAAGTTGTTACAGTGGCTAGTTGTGCAGTAGTAAGTTGTTACTTTGGCTAGTTGTGCAGTAGTCAGTTGTTACAGTAGGTAGTTTGTGCAGTAGTATTTTGTTGCATTGGCTAGTTGGTGCAGTAGTCAGTTGTTACAGGGGTTAGTTGGTACATTTGTAAGTTGTTACAGTGGCTAGTTGACGCAGGAGTAAGATGTTACAGTGGCTAGTTGGTACAGTAGTAAGTTGTTACAGTAGCTAGTTGGTGCAGTAGTAAGTTGTTACAGTGGCTAGTTGGTTCAGTAGTAAGAAGTTACAGTTGCTAGTTGGTGCAGTAGTAAGTTGTTACAGTTGCTAGCTGGTGCAGTATTAAGTTGTTACAGTTGCTAGTTGGTGCAATAGTAAGTTGTTACAGTGGCTAGTTGGTGCAGTAGTAAGTTGTTACAGTAGGTAGTTAGTGCAGTAGTAAGTTGATACAGTGGCTAGTTGTTTCAGTAGTAAGTTGTTACATTAGCTAGTTGGTGTAGTATTAAGATGTAACAGTAGTTAGTTGGTGCAGTAATAAGTTGTTACAGTGGCTAGTTGTGCAGTAGTAAGTTGTAACAGTGGCTAGTTGAAGCAGTAGTAAGATATGACAGTGGATAGTTGGTGCAGTAGTAGGTTGTTACAGTGGCTAGTTGGTGCAGTAGTAAGTTATTACTTTGGCAAGTTGGTGCAGTAGTAAGATGTTACAGTGGCTAGTTAGTGCAGTAGTAAGATGTTACAGTAGCTAGTTGTGCAGTAGTAAGGTGTTACAGTGGCTAGTTGAAGCAGTAAGAAGTTGTTACAGTTGCTAGTTGGTGCAGTAGTAAGTTATCGGAGTTGCTAGTTGGTGCAGTAGTAAGTTGTTACAGTGGCTAGTTGGTTCAGTAGTAAGTTGTTACTGTGGCTAGTTGGTTCAGTAGTAAGTTGTTACAGTGGCTAGTTGGTTCAGTAGTAAGAAGTTACAGTTGCTAGTTGGTGCAGTACTAAGTTGTTACAGTTGCTAGCAGGTGCAGCATTAAGTTGTTACAGTGGCTAGTTCTGCAATAGTAAGTTGTTACAGTGGCTAGTTGGTGCAGTAGTAAGTTGTTACAGTAGGTAGTTAGTGCAGTAGTAAGTTGATACAGTGGCTAGTTACCTCAGTAGTAAGTTGTTACAGTAGCTAGTTGGTGTAGTATTAGGATGTTACAGTTGCTAGCTGGTGCAGTAATAAGTTGTTACAGTGGCTAGTTGTGCAGTAGTAAGTTGTTACAGTGGCTAGTTAAAGCAGTAGTAAGTTGTTATTGTGACTAGTTTGTGCAGTATTAAGTTGTTACAGTGGCAAGATGCCTAAGTATTAAGTTGTTACAGTAGTTAGTTGGTGTAGTATTAAGATGTTACAGTTGCTAGCTGGTGCAGTATTAAGTTGTTACAGTGGCTAGTTGTGCAGTAGTAAGTTGTTACAGTGGCTAGTTGGTGTAGTATTAAGATGTTACAGTTGCTAGCTGGTGCAGTATTAAGTTGTTACAGTGGCTAGTTGTGTAGTAGTAAGTTGTTACAGTGGCTAGTTGAAGCAGTAGTAAGTTGTTACTGTGGCTAGTTGGTTCAGTAGTAAGTTGTTACAGTGGCTAGTTGGTTCAGTAGTAAGAAGTTACAGTTGCTAGTTGGTGCAGTACTAAGTTGTTACAGTTGCTAGCAGGTGCAGTATTAAGTTGTTACAGTGGCTAGTTGTGCAGTAGTAAGTTGTTACAGTGGCTAGTTGGTGCAGTAGTAAGTTGTTACATTGGCTAGTTTGTGCAGTATTAAGTTGTTACAGTGGCTAGTTGCCTAAGTAGTAAGTTGTTACAGTAGCTAGTTTGTGCAGTATTAAGTTGATACAGTGGCTAGTTGCCTCAGTAGTAAGTTGCTACAGTAGCTAGTTGGTGTAGTATTAAGATGTTACAGTAGCTAGTTGATGCAGTTATAAATTGTTACAGTGGCTAGTTGTGCAGTAGTAAGTTGTTACAGTGGCTAGTTGAAGCAGTAGTAAGATATGACAGTGGATAGTTGGTGCAGTAGTAGGTTGTTACAGTGGCTAGTTGGTGCAGTAGTAAGTTATTACTTTGGCAAGTTGGTGCAGTAGTAAGATGTTACAGTGGCTAGTTAGTGCAGTAGTAAAATGTTACAGTAGCTAGTTGTGCAGTAGTAAGGTGTTACAGTGGCTAGTTGAAGCAGTAGTAAGTTGTTACAGTTGCTAGTTGGTGCAGTAGTAAGTTGTCGGAGTTGCTAGTTGGTGCAGTAGTAAGTTGTTACAGTTGCTAGTTGGTTCAGTAGTAAGTTGTTACAGTGGCTAGTTGGTGCAGTAGTTAGTTGTTACAGTTGCTAGCTGGTGCAGTATTAAGTTGTTACAGTGGCTAGTTGTGCAGTAGTAAGTTGTTACAGTGGCTAGTTGGTGTAGTATTAAGATGTTACAGTTGCTAGCTGGTGCAGTATTAAGTTGTTACAGTGGCTAGTTGTGCAGTAGTAAGTTGTTACAGTGGCTAGTTGGTGCAGTAGTTAGTTGTTACAGTTGCTAGCTGGTGCAGTATTAAGTTGTTACAGTGGCTAGTTGTGCAGTAGTAAGTTGTTACTGTTTCTAGTTTGTGCAGTATTAAGTTGTTACAGTGGCTAGTTGCCTAAGTAGTAAGTTGTTACAGTAGTTAGTTGGTGTAGTATTAAGATGTTACAGTTGCTAGCTGGTGCAGTATTAAGTTGTTACAGTGGCTAGTTGTGCAGTAGTAAGTTGTTACAGTGGCTAGTTGGTGTAGTATTAAGATGTTACAGTTGCTAGCTGGTGCAGTATTAAGTTGTTACAGTGGCTAGTTGTGCAGTAGTAAGTTGTTACAGTGGCTAGTTGGTGCAGTAGTTAGTTGTTACAGTTGCTAGCTGGTGCAGTATTAAGTTGTTACAGTGGCTAGTTGTGCAGTAGTAAGTTGTTACTGTTTCTAGTTTGTGCAGTTTTAAGTTGTTACAGTGGCTAGTTGCCTAAGTAGTAAGTTGTTACAGTAGTTAGTTGGTGTAGTATTAAGATGTTACAGTTGCTAGCTGGTGCAGTATTAAGTTGTTACAGTGGCTAGTTGTGCAGTAGTAAGTTGTTACAGTGGCTAGTTGAAGCAGTAGTAAGTTGTTACTGTGGCTAGTTGGTTCAGTAGTAAGTTGTTACAGTGGCTAGTTGGTTCAGTAGTAAGAAGTTACAGTGGCTAGTTGGTTCAGTACTAAGTTGTTACAGTTGCTAGCTGGTGCAGTATTAAGTTGTTACAGTGGCTAGTTGTGCAGTAGTAAGTTGTTACAGTGGCTAGTTGAAGCAGTAGTAAGTTGTTACAGTGGCTAGTTTGTGCAGTATTAAGTTGTTACAGTGGCTAGTTGCCTAAGTAGTAAGTTGTTACAGTAGCTAGTTGGTTCAGTAGTAAGTTGTTACAGTGGCTAGTTGGTTCAGTAGTAAGAAGTTACAGTTGCTAGTTGGTGCAGTACTAAGTTGTTACAGTTGCTAGCAGGTGCAGTATTAAGATGTTACAGTGGCTAGTTGTGCAGTAGTAAGTTGTTACAGTGGCTAGTTGGTGCAGTAGTAAGTTGTTACAGTGGCTAGTTTGTGCAGTATTAAGTTGTTACAGTGGCTAGTTGTGCAGTAGTAAGATGTTACAGTGGCTAGTTGAAGCAGTATTAAGTTGTTACAGTGGCTAGTTGCCTAAGTAGTAAGTTGTTACAGTAGCTAGCTGGTGCAGTATTAAGTTGTTACAGTTGCTAGTTGGTGCAATAGTAAGTTGTTACAGTGGCTAGTTGGTGCAGTAGTAAGTTGTTACAGTAGGTAGTTAGTGCAGTAGTAAGTTGATACAGTGGCTAGTTGCCTCAGTAGTAAGTTGTTACAGTAGCTAGTTGGTGTAGTATTAAGATGTTACAGTAGCTAGTTGATGCAGTTTTAAATTGTTACAGTTGCTAGTTGTGCAGTAGTAAGTTGTTACAGTGGCTAGTTGAAGCAGTAGTAAGATATGACAGTGGATAGTTGGTGCAGTAGTAGGTTGTTACAGTGGCTAGTTGGTGCAGTAGTAAGTTATTACTTTGGCAAGTTGGTGCAGTAGTAAGTTGTTACAGTTGCTAGTTGGTTCAGTAGTAAGTTGTTACAGTGGCTAGTTGGTGCAGTAGTTAGTTGTTACAGTTGCTAGCTGGTGCAGTATTAAGTTGTTACAGTGGCTAGTTGTGCAGTAGTAAGTTGTTACAGTGGCTAGTTGGTGTAGTATTAAGATGTTACAGTTGCTAGCTGGTGCAGTATTAAGTTGTTACAGTGGCTAGTTGTGCAGTAGTAAGTTGTTACAGTGGCTAGTTGGTGCAGTAGTAAGTTGTTACAGTTGCTAGCTGGTGCAGTATTAAGTTGTTACAGTGGCTAGTTGTGCAGTAGTAAGTTGTTACTGTTTCTAGTTTGTGCAGTATTAAGTTGTTACAGTGGCTAGTTGCCTAAGTAGTAAGTTGTTACAGTAGTTAGTTGGTGTAGTATTAAGATGTTACAGTTGCTAGCTGGTGCAGTATTAAGTTGTTACAGTGGCTAGTTGTGCAGTAGTAAGTTGTTACAGTGGCTAGTTGAAGCAGTAGTAAGTTGTTACTGTGGCTAGTTGGTTCAGTAGTAAGTTGTTACAGTGGCTAGTTGGTTCAGTAGTAAGAAGTTACAGTGGCTAGTTGGTTCAGTACTAAGTTGTTACAGTTGCTAGCTGGTGCAGTATTAAGTTGTTACAGTGGCTAGTTGTGCAGTAGTAAGTTGTTACAGTGGCTAGTTGGTGCAGTAGTAAGTTGTTACAGTGGCTAGTTTGTGCAGTATTAAGTTGTTACAGTGGCTAGTTGCCTAAGTAGTAAGTTGTTACAGTAGCTAGTTGGTTCAGTAGTAAGTTGTTACAGTGGCTAGTTGGTTCAGTAGTAAGAAGTTACAGTTGCTAGTTGGTGCAGTAGTAAGTTGTTACAGTTGCTAGCAGGTGCAGTATTAAGATGTTACAGTGGCTAGTTGTGCAGTAGTAAGTTGTTACAGTGGCTAGTTGGTGCAGTAGTAAGTTGTTACAGTGGCTAGTTGGTGCAGTATCAAGTTGTTACAGTGGCTAGTTGTGCAGTAGTAAGATGTTACAGTGGCTAGTTGAAGCAGTATTAAGTTGTTACAGTGGCTAGTTGCCTAAGTAGTAAGTTGTTACAGTAGCTAGCTGGTGCAGTATTAAGTTGTTACAGTTGCTAGTTGGTGCAATAGTAAGTTGTTACAGTGGCTAGTTGGTGCAGTAGTAAGTTGTTACAGTAGGTAGTTAGTGCAGTAGTAAGTTGATACAGTGGCTAGTTGCCTCAGTAGTAAGTTGTTACAGTAGCTAGTTGGTGTAGTATTAAGATGTTACAGTAGCTAGTTGATGCAGTTTTAAATTGTTACAGTTGCTAGTTGTGCAGTAGTAAGTTGTTACAGTGGCTAGTTGAAGCAGTAGTAAGATATGACAGTGGATAGTTGGTGCAGTAGTAGGTTGTTACAGTGGCTAGTTGGTGCAGTAGTAAGTTATTACTTTGGCAAGTTGGTGCAGTAGTAAGATGTTACAGTGGCTAGTTAGTGCAGTAGTAAGATGTTACAGTAGCTAGTTGTGCAGTAGTAAGGTGTTACAGTGGCTAGTTGAAGCAGTAGTAAGTTGTTACAGTTGCTAGTTGGTGCAGTAGTAAGTTGTCGGAGTTGCTAGTTGGTGCAGTAGTAAGTTGTTACAATTGCTAGTTGGTTCAGTAGTATGTTGTTACAGTGGCTAGTTGGTTCAGTAGTAAGAAGTTACAGTTGCTAGTTGGTGCAGTACTAAGTTGTTACAGTTGCTAGCAGGTGCAGTAATAAGTTGTTACAGTGGCTAGTTGTGCAGTAGTAAGTTGTTACAGTGGCTAGTTGAAGCAGTAGTAAGTTGTTACTGTTTCTAGTTTGTGCAGTATTAAGTTGTTACAGTGGCTAGTTGCCTAAGTATTAAGTTGTTACAGTAGTTAGTTGGTGTAGTATTAAGATGTTACAGTTGCTAGCTGGTGCAGTATTAAGTTGTTACAGTTGCTAGTTGTGCAGTAGTAAGTTGTTACAGTGGCTAGTTGAAGCAGTAGTAAGTTGTTATTGTGGCGAGTTGGTTCAGTAGTAAGTTGTTACAGTGGCTAGTTGGTTCAGTAGTAAGAAGTTACAGTGGCTAGTTGGTTCAGTACTAAGTTGTTACAGTTGCTAGCTGGTGCAGTATTAAGTTGTTACAGTGGCTAGTTGAAGCAGTAGTAAGTTGTTACAGTGGCTAGTTGAAGCAGTAGTAAGTTGTTACAGTGGCTAGTTTGTGCAGTAGTAAGTTGTTACAGTGGCTAGTTGCCTAAGTAGTAAGTTGTTACAGTAGCTAGTTGGTTCAGTAGTAAGTTGTTACAGTGGCTAGTTGGTTCAGTAGTAAGAAGTTACAGTTGCTAGTTGGTGCAGTACTAAGTTGTTACAGTTGCTAGCAGGTGCAGTATTAAGTTGTTACAGTGGCTAGTTGTGCAGTAGTAAGTTGTTACAGTGGCTAGTTGGTGCAGTAGTAAGTTGTTACAGTTGCTAGTTTGTGCAGTATCAAGTTGTTACAGTGGCTAGTTGCCTAAGTAGTAAGTTGTTACAGTAGCTAGTTGGTGTAGTATTAAGATGTTACAGTTGCTAGCTGGTGCAGTATTAAGTTGTTACAGTGGATAGTTGTGCAGTAGTAAGATGTTACAGTGGCTAGTTGAAGCAGTAGTAAGTTGTTAATGTGGCTAGTTGGTTCAGTAGTAAGTTGTTACAGTGGCTAGTTGGTTCAGTATTAAGAAGTTACAGTTGCTAGTTGGTACAGTACTAAGTTGTTACAGTTGGTAGCAGGTGCAGTATTAAGTTGTTACAGTGGCTAGTTGTGCAGTAGTAAGTTGTTACAGTGGCTAGTTGATGCAGTAGTAAGTTGTTACAGTGGCTAGTTTGTGCAGTATTAAGTTGTTACAGTGGCTAGTTGCCTAAGTAGTAAGTTGTTACAGTAGCTAGCTGGTGCAGTATTAAGTTGTTACAGTTGCTAGTTGGTGCAATAGTAAGTTGTTACAGTGGCTAGTTGGTGCAGTAGTAAGTTGTTACAGTAGGTAGTTAGTGCAGTAGTAAATTGATACAGTGGCTAGTTGCCTCAGTAGTAAGTTGTTACAGTAGCTAGTTGGTGTAGTATTAAGATGTTACAGTAGCTAGTTGTGCAGTAGTAAGGTGTTACAGTGGCTAGTTGAAGCAGTAAGAAGTTCTTACAGTTGCTAGTTTGTGCAGTATTAAGTTGTTACAGTGGCTAGTTGGTTCAGTAGTAAGTTGTTACTGTGGCTAGTTAGTTCAGTAGTAAGTTGTTACAGTTGCTAGTTGGTTCAGTAGTAAGTTGTTACAGTGGCTAGTTGGTTCAGTAGTAAGTTGTTACAGTGGCTAGTTGGTTCAGTAGTAAGTTGTTACAGTGGATAGTTGGTTCAGTAGTAAGTTGTTACAGTTGCTAGCAGGTGCAGTATTAAGTTGTTACAGTGGCTAGTTGTGCAGTAGTAAGTTGTTACAGTGGCTAGTTGATGCAGTAGGAAGTTGTTACAGTGGCTAGTTTGTGCAGTATTAAGTTGTTACAGTGGCTAGTTGGTTCAGTAGTAAGTTGTTACTGTGGCTAGTTAGTTCAGTAGTAAGTTGTTACAGTTGCTAGTTGGTTCAGTAGTAAGTTGTTACAGTGGCTAGTTGGTTCAGTAGTAAGTTGTTACAGTGGCTAGTTGGTTCAGTAGTAAGTTGTTACAGTGGCTAGTTGGTTCAGTAGTAAGTTGTTACAGTGGCTAGTTGGTTCAGTACTAAGTTGTTACAGTTGCTAGCTGGTGCAGTAGTAAGTTGTTACAGTTGCTAGCTGGTGCAGTATTAAGTTGTTACAGTGGCTAGTTGTGCAGTAGTAAGTTGTTACAGTGGCTAGTTGGTGCAGTAGTAAGTTGTTACTGTGGCTAGTTGGTTCAGTAGTAAGTTGTTACAGTGGCTAGCTGTTGCAGTATTAAGTTGTTACAGTGGCTAGTTGTGCAGTAGTAAGTTGTTACAGTGGCTAGTTGGTGCAGTAGTAAGTTGGTACAGTGGCTAGTTTGTGCAGTATTAAGTTGTTACAGTGGCTAGTTGCCTAAGTAGTAAGTTGTTACAGTGGCTAGCTGTTGCAGTATTAAGTTGTTACAGTGGCTAGTTGTGCAGTAGTAAGTTGTTACAGTGGCTAGTTGGTGCAGTAGTAAGTTATTACTTTGGCTAGTTGTGCAGTAGTAAGACGTTACTGTGGCTCATTGGTGCAGTAGTAAGTTGTTACAGTGGCTAGTTGGTGCAGTAGTAAGTTGTTACAGTAGGTAGTTAGTGCAGTAGTAAGTTGATACAGTGGCTAGTTGCCTCAGTAGTAAGTTGTTACAGTAGCTAGTTGGTGTAGTATTAAGATGTTACAGTAGCTAGTTGATGCAGTTTTAAATTGTTACAGTTGCTAGTTGTGCAGTAGTAAGTTGTTACAGTGGCTAGTTGAAGCAGTAGTAAGATATGACAGTGGATAGTTGGTGCAGTAGTAGGTTGTTACAGTGGCTAGTTGGTGCAGTAGTAAGTTATTACTTTGGCAAGTTGGTGCAGTAGTAAGTTGTTACAGTTGCTAGTTGGTTCAGTAGTAAGTTGTTACAGTGGCTAGTTGGTGCAGTAGTTAGTTGTTACAGTTGCTAGCTGGTGCAGTATTAAGTTGTTACAGTGGCTAGTTGTGCAGTAGTAAGTTGTTACAGTGGCTAGTTGGTGTAGTATTAAGATGTTACAGTTGCTAGCTGGTGCAGTATTAAGTTGTTACAGTGGCTAGTTGTGCAGTAGTAAGTTGTTACAGTGGCTAGTTGGTGCAGTAGTTAGTTGTTACAGTTGCTAGCTGGTGCAGTATTAAGTTGTTACAGTGGCTAGTTGTGCAGTAGTAAGTTGTTACTGTTTCTAGTTTGTGCAGTATTAAGTTGTTACAGTGGCTAGTTGCCTAAGTAGTAAGTTGTTACAGTAGTTAGTTGGTGTAGTATTAAGATGTTACAGTTGCTAGCTGGTGCAGTATTAAGTTGTTACAGTGGCTAGTTGTGCAGTAGTAAGTTGTTACAGTGGCTAGTTGAAGCAGTAGTAAGTTGTTACAGTGGCTAGTTGGTTCAGTAGTAAGTTGTTACAGTGGCTAGTTGGTTCAGTAGTAAGAAGTTACAGTGGCTAGTTGGTTCAGTACTAAGTTGTTACAGTTGCTAGCTGGTGCAGTATTAAGTTGTTACAGTGGCTAGTTGTGCAGTAGTAAGTTGTTACAGTGGCTAGTTGAAGCAGTAGTAAGTTGTTACAGTGGCTAGTTGGTGCAGTAGTAAGTTGTTACAGTGGCTAGTTGCCTAAGTAGTAAGTTGTTACAGTAGCTAGTTGGTTCAGTAGTAAGTTGTTACAGTGGCTAGTTGGTTCAGTAGTAAGAAGTTACAGTTGCTAGTTGGTGCAGTACTAAGTTGTTACAGTTGCTAGCAGGTGCAGTATTAAGTTGTTACAGTGGCTAGTTGTGCAGTAGTAAGTTGTTACAGTGGCTAGTTGGTGCAGTAGTAAGTTGTTACAGTGGCTAGTTTGTGCAGTATCAAGTTGTTACAGTGGCTAGTTGTGCAGTAGTAAGATGTTACAGTGGCTAGTTGAAGCAGTATTAAGTTGTTACAGTGGCTAGTTGCCTAAGTAGTAAGTTGTTACAGTAGCTAGCTGGTGCAGTATTAAGTTGTTACAGTTGCTAGTTGGTGCAATAGTAAGTTGTTACAGTGGCTAGTTGGTGCAGTAGTAAGTTGTTACAGTAGGTAGTTAGTGCAGTAGTAAGTTGATACAGTGGCTAGTTGCCTCAGTAGTAAGTTGTTACAGTAGCTAGTTGGTGTAGTATTAAGATGTTACAGTAGCTAGTTGATGCAGTTTTAAATTGTTACAGTTGCTAGTTGTGCAGTAGTAAGTTGTTACAGTGGCTAGTTGAAGCAGTAGTAAGATATGACAGTGGATAGTTGGTGCAGTAGTAGGTTGTTACAGTGGCTAGTTGGTGCAGTAGTAAGTTATTACTTTGGCAAGTTGGTGCAGTTGTAAGATGTTACAGTGGCTAGTTAGTGCAGTAGTAAGATGTTACAGTAGCTAGTTGTGCAGTAGTAAGGTGTTACAGTGGCTAGTTGAAGCAGTAGTAAGTTGTTACAGTTGCTAGTTGGTGCAGTAGTAAGTTGTCGGAGTTGCTAGTTGGTGCAGTAGTAAGTTGTTACAATTGCTAGTTGGTTCAGTAGTATGTTGTTACAGTGGCTAGTTGGTTCAGTAGTAAGAAGTTACAGTTGCTAGTTGGTGCAGTACTAAGTTGTTACAGTTGCTAGCAGGTGCAGTAATAAGTTGTTACAGTGGCTAGTTGTGCAGTAGTAAGTTGTTACAGTGGCTAGTTGAAGCAGTAGTAAGTTGTTACTGTTTCTAGTTTGTGCAGTATTAAGTTGTTACAGTGGCTAGTTGCCTAAGTATTAAGTTGTTACAGTAGTTAGTTGGTGTAGTATTAAGATGTTACAGTTGCTAGCTGGTGCAGTATTAAGTTGTTACAGTTGCTAGTTGTGCAGTAGTAAGTTGTTACAGTGGCTAGTTGAAGCAGTAGTAAGTTGTTACTGTGGCGAGTTGGTTCAGTAGTAAGTTGTTACAGTGGCTAGTTGGTTCAGTAGTAAGAAGTTACAGTGGCTAGTTGGTTCAGTACTAAGTTGTTACAGTTGCTAGCTGGTGCAGTATTAAGTTGTTACAGTGGCTAGTTGAAGCAGTAGTAAGTTGTTACAGTGGCTAGTTGAAGCAGTAGTAAGTTGTTACAGTGGCTAGTTTGTGCAGTATTAAGTTGTTACAGTGGCTAGTTGCCTAAGTAGTAAGTTGTTACAGTAGCTAGTTGGTTCAGTAGTAAGTTGTTACAGTGGCTAGTTGGTTCAGTAGTAAGAAGTTACAGTTGCTAGTTGGTGCAGTACTAAGTTGTTACAGTTGCTAGCAGGTGCAGTAGTAAGTTGTTACAGTTGCTAGTTTGTGCAGTATCAAGTTGTTACAGTGGCTAGTTGCCTAAGTAGTAAGTTGTTACAGTAGCTAGTTGGTGTAGTATTAAGATGTTACAGTTGCTAGCTGGTGCAGTATTAAGTTGTTACAGTGGATAGTTGTGCAGTAGTAAGATGTTACAGTGGCTAGTTGAAGCAGTAGTAAGTTGTTAATGTGGCTAGTTGGTTCAGTAGTAACTTGTTACAGTGGCTAGTTGGTTCAGTATTAAGAAGTTACAGTTGCTAGTTGGTACAGTACTAAGTTGTTACAGTTGCTAGCAGGTGCAGTATTAAGTTGTTACAGTGGCTAGTTGTGCAGTAGTAAGTTGTTACAGTGGCTAGTTGATGCAGTAGTAAGTTGTTACAGTGGCTAGTTTGTGCAGTATTAAGTTGTTACAGTGGCTAGTTGCCTAAGTAGTAAGTTGTTACAGTAGCTAGCTGGTGCAGTATTAAGTTGTTACAGTTGCTAGTTGGTGCAATAGTAAGTTGTTACAGTGGCTAGTTGGTGCAGTAGTAAGTTGTTACAGTAGGTAGTTAGTGCAGTAGTAAATTGATACAGTGGCTAGTTGCCTCAGTAGTAAGTTGTTACAGTAGCTAGTTGGTGTAGTATTAAGATGTTACAGTAGCTAGTTGTGCAGTAGTAAGGTGTTACAGTGGCTAGTTGAAGCAGTAAGAAGTTCTTACAGTTGCTAGTTTGTGCAGTATTAAGTTGTTACAGTGGCTAGTTGGTTCAGTAGTAAGTTGTTACTGTGGCTAGTTAGTTCAGTAGTAAGTTGTTACAGTTGCTAGTTGGTTCAGTAGTAAGTTGTTACAGTGGCTAGTTGGTTCAGTAGTAAGTTGTTACAGTGGCTAGTTGGTTCAGTAGTAAGTTGTTACAGTGGATAGTTGGTTCAGTAGTAAGTTGTTACAGTTGCTAGCAGGTGCAGTATTAAGTTGTTACAGTGGCTAGTTGTGCAGTAGTAAGTTGTTACAGTGGCTAGTTGATGCAGTAGGAAGTTGTTACAGTGGCTAGTTTGTGCAGTATTAAGTTGTTACAGTGGCTAGTTGGTTCAGTAGTAAGTTGTTACTGTGGCTAGTTAGTTCAGTAGTAAGTTGTTACAGTTGCTAGTTGGTTCAGTAGTAAGTTGTTACAGTGGCTAGTTGGTTCAGTAGTAAGTTGTTACAGTGGCTAGTTGGTTCAGTAGTAAGTTGTTACAGTGGATAGTTGGTTCAGTAGTAAGTTGTTACAGTGGCTAGTTGGTTCAGTACTAAGTTGTTACAGTTGCTAGCTGGTGCAGTAGTAAGTTGTTACAGTTGCTAGCTGGTGCAGTATTAAGTTGTTACAGTGGCTAGTTGTGCAGTAGTAAGTTGTTACAGTGGCTAGTTGGTGCAGTAGTAAGTTGTTACAGTGGCTAGTTGGTTCAGTAGTAAGTTGTTACAGTGGCTAGCTGTTGCAGTATTAAGTTGTTACAGTGGCTAGTTGTGCAGTAGTAAGTTGTTACAGTGGCTAGTTGGTGCAGTAGTAAGTTGGTACAGTGGCTAGTTTGTGCAGTATTAAGTTGTTACAGTGGCTAGTTGCCTAAGTAGTAAGTTGTTACAGTGGCTAGCTGTTGCAGTATTAAGTTGTTACAGTGGCTAGTTGTGCAGTAGTAAGTTGTTACAGTGGCTAGTTGGTGCAGTAGTAAGTTGTTACAGTGGCTAGTTGTGCAGTAGTAAGTTGTTACAGTGGCTAGTTGGTGCAGTAGTAAGTTGTTACAGTGGCTAGTTGGTTCAGTAGTAAGTTGTTACAGTGGCTAGCTGTTGCAGTATTAAGTTGTTACAGTGGCTAGTTGTGCAGTAGTAAGTTGTTACAGTGGCTAGTTGGTGCAGTAGTAAGTTGTTACAGTGGCTAGTTTGTGCAGTATTAAGTTGTTACAGTGGCTAGTTGCCTAAGTAGTAAGTTGTTACAGTAGCTAGTTGGTGCAGTATTAAGTTGTTACAGTGGCTAGTTGTGCAGTAGTAAGTTGTTACAGTGGCTAGTTGGTGCAGTAGTAAGTTGGTACAGTGGCTAGTTTGTGCAGTATTAAGTTGTTACAGTGGCTAGTTGCCTAAGTAGTAAGTTGTTACAGTGGCTAGCTGTTGCAGTATTAAGTTGTTACAGTGGCTAGTTGTGCAGTAGTAAGTTGTTACAGTGGCTAGTTGGTGCAGTAGTAAGTTGTTACAGTGGCTAGTTGTGCAGTAGTAAGTTGTTACAGTGGCTAGTTGGTGCAGTAGTAAGTTGTTACTGTGGCTAGTTGGTTCAGTAGTAAGTTGTTACAGTGGCTAGCTGTTGCAGTATTAAGTTGTTACAGTGGCTAGTTGTGCAGTAGTAAGTTGTTACAGTGGCTAGTTGGTGCAGTAGTAAGTTGTTACAGTGGCTAGTTTGTGCAGTATTAAGTTGTTACAGTGGCTAGTTGCCTAAGTAGTAAGTTGTTACAGTAGCTAGTTGGTGCAGTATTAAGTTGTTACAGTGGCTAGTTGTGCAGTAGTAAGTTGTTACAGTGGCTAGTTGGTGCAGTAGTTAGTTGTTACAGTTGCTAGCTGGTGCAGTATTAAGTTGTTACAGTGGCTAGTTGTGCAGTAGTAAGTTGTTACAGTGGCTAGTTGGTGTAGTATTAAGATGTTACAGTTGCTAGCTGGTGCAGTATTAAGTTGTTACAGTGGCTAGTTGGTGCAGTAGTTAGTTGTTACAGTTGCTAGCTGGTGCAGTATTAAGTTGTTACAGTGGCTAGTTGGTGCAGTAGTTAGTTGTTACAGTGGCTAGTTGTGCAGTAGTAAGTTGTTACAGTGGCTAGTTGAAGCAGTAGTAAGTTCTTACAGTGGCTAGTTGGTGCAGTAGTAAGTTATTACTTTGGCTAGTTGTGCAGTAGTAAGACGTTACTGTGGCTCATTGGTGCAGTAGTAAGTTGTTACAGTGGCTAGTTGGTGCAGTAGTAAGTTGTTACAGTAACTAGTTTGTGCAGTAGTAAGATGTTACCGTGGCTAGTTGTGCAGTAGTAAGTTGTTACAGATGCTAGCTGGTGCAGTAGTAAGATGTTACAGTAGCTAGTTGGTGCAGTACTTAGTTGTTACAGATGCTAGCTGGTGCAGTATTAAGTTGTTACAGTGGCTAGTTGTGCAGTAGTAAGTTGTTACAGTGGCTAGTTGGTGCAGTAGTAAGTTGTTACAGTGGCTAGTTGGTGCAGTATTAAGTTGTTACAGTGGCTAGTTGCCTCAGTAGTAAGTTGTTACAGTAGCTAGTTGGTGTAGTATTAAGATGTTACAGATCCTAGCTGGTGCAGTAGTAAGTTGTTACAGTGGTTAGTTGGTGCAGTAATGAGTTGTTACAGTGGCTAGTTGTGCAGTAGTAAGTTGTTACAGTGGCTAGTTGAAGCAGTAGTAAGATATGGCAGTGGATAGTTGGTGCAGTAGTAAGTTGTTACAGTGGCTAGTTGGTGCAGTAGTAAGTTATTACTTTGGCTAGTTGTGCAGTAGTAAGTTGTTACAGTGGCTCATTGGTGCAGTAGTAAGTTGTTACAGTGACTAGTTTGTGCAGTAGTAAGTTGTTACAGTGGTTAGTTTGTGCAGTAGTAAGACGTTACAGTGGCTCATTGGTGCAGTAGTAAGTTGTTACAGTGGCTAGTTGGTGCAGTAGTAAGTTGTTACAGTGACTAGTTTGTGCAGTAGTGAGATGGTACCGTGGCTAGTTGTGCAGTAGTAAGTTGTTACAGTAGCTAGTTGGTGCAGTACTTAGTTGTTACAGATGCTAGCTGGTGCAGTATTAAGTTGTTACAGTGGCTAGTTGTGCAGTAGTAAGTTGTTACAGTGGCTAGTTGGTGCAGTAGTAAGTTGTTACAGTGGCTAGTTGGTGCAGTATTAAGTTGTTACAGTGGCTAGTTGCCTCAGTAGTAAGTTGTTACAGTAGCTAGTTGGTGTAGTATTAAGATGTTACAGATCCTAGCTGGTGCAGTAGTAAGTTGTTACAGTGGTTAGTTGGTGCAGTAATGAGTTGTTACAGTGGCTAGTTGTGCAGTAGTAAGTTGTTACAGTGGCTAGTTGAAGCAGTAGTAAGATATGGCAGTGGATAGTTGGTGCAGTAGTAAGTTGTTACAGTGGCTAGTTGGTGCAGTAGTAAGTTATTACTTTGGCTAGTTGTGCAGTAGTAAGTTGTTACAGTGGCTCATTGGTGCAGTAGTAAGTTGTTACAGTGACTAGTTTGTGCAGTAGTAAGTTGTTACAGTGGTTAGTTTGTGCAGTAGTAAGACGTTACAGTGGCTCATTGGTGCAGTAGTAAGTTGTTACAGTGGCTAGTTGGTGCAGTAGTAAGTTGTTACAGTGACTAGTTTGTGCAGTAGTGAGATGGTACCGTGGCTAGTTGTGCAGTAGTAAGTTGTTACAGATGCTAACTGGTGCAGTATTAAGTTGTTACAGTAGCTAGTTGGTGTAGGGTGTTAGGGTGGGTTGTGTATGATGTTTAACAGATTTCTGGTTATAGGAGTATCATATTTCACTGGGGTGTTGAGAGTTACAAGCCTCTAATAGACAAAACAATAGACGTAACACCTTTAATATATTCTTGTTATTTGTTCTCAATGCTTAGAATGTCATGGCCAATGTGGAATATTAATTGTAATGTTTTAAACTGGGCAATGACTAATTATTTCCTCTTTACCTCAGCGATAATGAATAATGAAATACCTGATGAGCTACAGAGCCAATGTCTCTACTTTTCTGTTTGATTTCCAGGAATACGAGGATTTGAGAGAGAAAGACAGTTACTGGAATATGTTTCATTAGACTGCACCCGATCATGATCTTAAAACATATCAGTGCAGTTTAATGAGCGTTTTCTGTGTTTCAATTCATCAGCAGTCCCAAGTTTGAACCCTGAAAGATCTGATCTGGTTTCTGGGAAGTTGTACAAGAATTGTTCATGTTTGCAGTCCAAGGCAGGTAATTCTGTTGAACTTACATTTGTCATGTTAAAGTAGATAAATGGTAGAGCATCAGAACCACTCAGAAGTCCTGAGTTTGAATTCTGCAACTGTACAAGTTTCTCATTTGGTCACAATCAAACGGGGGTTATTCACTTGTCATGTTAAAGTTGATAAATTGTTGATTCTCAGAAACAATAAAAACTCCTGAGTTTGAATCCTGTAATAATTAATTATAATAATAATTAATTGTAAGGTTTTCCGTTTTGGTCACAATCAAGGGGATGTAATTCTGTTGTCGTGTTTAAGTTAAGAAAGTCTTTGAAGTGGAATCGCATCTTGAGCATATCTCAAAAACTATATGACCTTAAAACTTCAAATTTGGTATGGAAGTAACCTATTTGGTGCTGTTATGCCTTTTAGGGCTCTAAACTCCAAGCCTCAAATAAATTTTGATCTTTTTAACAAAAACGATACAATTTATGACGATGTTATTTCTTGAGCATATCTCAAAAAGTGTATGACTTTAAAACTTCAAATTTGTTATGGAAGTAACCTGTGTGGTGTTGTTATGACTTTTACGGGTCTAAACTCCAAGCTCGAATTTCAAATCATTAACAAGAAAGGGCTTTAAAAAGTTCAGGCTGGAGGCAACTTCTACATTCACCTTTGGTACAGTGAGGGCAGTGTTGGATCTGGAGGTGGGGTGCACAATGATTCATTCCAGAGCAGCGACTCTCAGCACTCACCATCGGTTGTGAAAGTAACAACAAAATGTCGACAGGAACGTAAGAAGGATGGATTGATGGTGCCCGCTCATCCTCAAGCAGCCCGCCTACAAGCCTGCCTGCCTGCCTGCCTTTTTAAATTTGAAATTCCTATAGCAAAAGGCACATATACACTTGTTTACAAACTTTCATGAAAACATATATAATGAAAACTCTTATTGTTCGGAAAAGACATCATTGTTTCTATATTGTTAACAAACAGAAGCAGAAGTGTCCTTTAGATAGAATTTTCTTTATTTATAAACAACATATATTTAGAAATTATATATCATGCAACACATACATTGCATATGGAAACCAATAACTCAGTTAAAGGGGATATTTATCCCCCGCCACAACGAAGTCGAAAGTTTGATAAGTGACAGATGCCAGATCAGGCCATAAGCCCGTCAGGCCTTTCACAGCTAATGGGCTAAAAATGAAAATAAAGTGCTACTGTCTTCATCACTTTTGAAGAAATAGAGCCATTGGCTGTGTAGCTCATCAATTTCATTATGTAATTTTTCTAGGAGAATTTTTTAAAGGTATAACAAATTTCAAGCATTTACGTATTTGATAAAAAGATGGAAAATGTTTTTAAGGTTCAGACCAAGGAGTCTGCACATAAAATTTCAGTTCTCTAGAGTCACTGGTTCAGGAGAAGAAGTCGAAAAAGCGGAACTTTTATGGATGGATGGACAGATGTATGCCGTGCCATACCATAAGGCAATCGAGCCTTTCAGGCCTAATGAGCCATTGCTTCTGTAGCTTATCTGGTGTTAAATAATACACTTTATATGTAGGTTTAAAATGTACAATTATGATCCACATTTGCCACACCAAGGCATCTACACAAGATTTCTAACCATTTCAAACCCACCCCCTCACAAACAAGTAATCAGCAACCCATACCTACCTCCCACCCACCCCAACACTCTCAACCACTGATCACTCTCTGTTCTGGACTGGACTGACCTAATTAGGCTATAGGGCATAGACACAGTGATGAAATCTCAGCTGATGTTGGTGAATTAGGGAAATTCAGATTGTCACTGGATGCCATAGCAATGGAGAAGTCAGGGAGAAGCCAGGGTTTGTGGTCATCTATGATGGGTTCATGTTCACAGCCTGCTACACTTGCAGCAACATCAGATATCCAGGTGCATACCTACATAACACAAAGTTTCATTGACCATGTTGGGTCAAACTGCCAAGAATTCCCTAATATAAACATATAGCAGTTAAAGTAACATTATAATTTTTCATTATGTATGTGTTGGTACAATCTAAGCTTGTGATAGGTGCCTATAAACAAGATTTGGGTTAAAATCCAACAATAAATGAACGATAAATAATAACACCATTGCATCTGTAACTCATCAGACTTTACATCAAACAAAATATATAGGTTGAAACTGTTAAACAGTCATAATCCTCATTGGCTGTGGTGTCTATACACAAAATTGTGCACAATATTACATATGATTATGACAAATATCAAGAAGTCGGTATTGAATTGTCTGTGTTGTTGGTGACAAGTGTTTATAAGTGTAAGTAGTTAACTTACCTGTAGTATAAGAAGAGGCGCACCAGTGCCCTTACCATACATGAGATAAGCATTCCCGCAAAAGACGTGGCATATGAATCATAAGCATTTACGTTAGCGCGGAAATGTATGCGTTTTTTTTATGCAAAACATACAAATGGGTAACAAAATACCTGAACTTAACATTTGTTAATGTGTGTTTCATAGAGTTTTCGTGTTAAATTCTAGAGAAAATCTTTTGTTCATGGTGAGCGAACTAAGCCTCCATTAGTCAAACTTTTGTTTCAAAGAATTATCAAACCAAAAAGACTCAATACATCGTACTGGGTGTCATAAATGACAACGTATAATAATAAAGTTTTGAAATAAGATAATTACTCAACAAGAAAAAACACTTCTGGCCCTAGATTTTCTAAGCTCTCTTAGCGCTAAGATTGTCGTAACCTCATAGGTAGCCTAGTGATTTCCGACTTTGTCATAGGCAATTTTCGAAACGATCGTAAACCTAAGATATCTTAGCTAAGATCATAAAGTTAAGATAGGTAGATACCTGTCGTAAGTTGGGTCGTGTGCACTTGTCTAGCATCCAAGATGGCAGCGTTCATGCTCTGTGATTTTGATGAATCTGATGAAGGTTTCGCCGCGAAGTTGAGAATATTTCGAGACAGAACCCGAAAGTTGGATAGTCTTGATGACGCCGAGGTGGATGAGACTGATGAGAACGAAGTCCAAGCTCCAGTCCAGGCACAGGATGGCTACCATGTCAGGAGACAGCTGATTCAAAATGTATTCTCTTAAAATGTTATATGTGATTAGCTATTACAAAAGACAACATTAAACTTCACCATGTTTAGATAATTCACTTGCGATGATTCAACATTCATGTTATCTCTGTACAATACTTTACATCTTTAATTAAAAACAACACAACATCTCCTATTACTCAATCAATAAAATTTAATTACTGCGAAACGACAGTCACAGAGCCAAGCGATTTTAACAGCACAAGCTTCTCCTCTTCGACAGCAAGTCTCCGTCTCTCCACACTGAGCGGCTCCTTCTGTGTCTCAAGCAGTGATGTCATCACCTCCAGCTTCTTTTCCTCAATGGAGATAATTTTTCTCTTTGGAGACACTGAACAATTATAAGAGATGATGTTTTTTCATGTAACAGCAATTGAACAATGTTAATCTTGCATGATTTTAAATGGTAACATTATTTTCATATGAATTCAATGAATCAGATTTACAATCACATAGTAATGTATTTACAACCTTGACGAGTCAGTATCTATGTTATAGCAAAAGAATGAACAAAGTAGAAACACAAAAACTGCCATTTAGCAGTAATCTCATTATCTCAGTGAGGTCATAGCATCGTTACGTCATAAGCTTTGTTAAATCATCAACTTTATCACAATTTAATTGTAGTGATATCTACAATGTAGATATTGCTTGATCTCACAAAAGCAATATCTACTGTGGGAGCCACTTTTGGATGAAAAATAATAATAAAACACTCACCACCCAAAGAAGCTGCCTTAGATCGAGATGGCTGTGGAAGAGGAGTCACATTACCAGTATCCACTGTTACTGAAATTTAAATATTTGTTGATAAATAAAATTATTTTTATTGCTCACAAACATTTCTATAATTGGAATTTTAAAGAATAGAAATGTGATTTGAAAAAGGTTTGGTCATAAAGGCTAATTATTTTCAATTACCAGGTATTAACACTGTCAGTTTAATTTACATAATAATTAAATCAATAAATAAATAATTAATGTTGATGTTGAATCATTATAAATGCCTAAAATCTGAAGTATCCTACTACTAGTATTTACCATATAATTGTTCATAAAACCACAACTAACTAAAAACAGATATAACAAATTGAGATTGCTAACAATTCATAGAATTTGGAACAGGAACTGAAAATAAATTTGCTTGTTTTAATTTTTTTTCTATTATTCAATTAACTCTAAAGGTGATAAATTTATGTTTGTCAAGCCATGCTAAATAGCCAATTTATTTAATCACAAAATCAAGAGAATGAAAAGAGAATACTAAACAACGTTCCATCTCGGATTGTTGGCCAACATCCTAATTAGTGACTGTATTTGTTCATAAGACAAGTTTATTGAAATTGAAAATTTCATGATTTTGTGAATTTGAAGTTTTATACTGCTTTAACAATTACTTTTGTTAAAAAAGTCATTATCTAAAGTGTAATATCATCACTTGACAATCACTGCTAAATGAGTGAGTTTTCCTGGCATATTCATGATATTGATTGATTGAATATGATATTGTCTTCTTTCAAATCTGAATGATTTTACTGTTAATAAAATCGGGTGTTGTTTAATTAATTTCAAAGTGTATATTTGTAAAACGAGCAAGTTTAATAAATATGTTAGTAAACGGAACAGAGTTTAGTATTTTAATGTGTAATAACATTGTAGATGTGTTAAACAATGATATTATCAACGGGTGAGTTATAAAGTCAATTATTACATGACATCATAGATATCATTATATTCTTGAAACTGTTATTCACAAAGTAGATAATACATCACATGTCCTCACTACTGTTGACTTATAGGGGGGTTATCTTGACCGGACGAACAGACGTATTCAAACACCAACCTCTTATTGGCTCTGGGGTTGGCTCAGACATCAATGATCATGGAGGAGTTAGCGGCCTCTGGTATATGATGAATTTCTGCTACAATTGTTACTGAAAATAAATTATAACAATCTTTATTTAAAAAACTTAACTTTGATTCTTAGGATTTGCTTAGTATATGCAAAATTTAATTAAAAAAATTATATGATATGAGTCAATTTGCTTGGTTCTCATACATAAAATGCTACAAATAATAATTATATGAAACTGTATATTTATTACAAGAATAAGTGTTTTTTCCCCAGGCAGAAACAGATTGATTTCTAAATGAAATACGATCCCCTCATATGACCTTGTTTCTCTATAGGGCGATGATTAGATACATTTTAGACTAAATATTGAATTAATCGAGAGTCACAAATTACAAACCTTGAAGGGGAGTCGCAGCTTTCTTCTCTGACAAAATGGAAACTGTAAAGAGAAAATTCAAAATAATCTAATATAATATAATATGACATGTATATGACATTGGTAATCATATGGAGTTAATATTTTCATTACGATAACCAGTTAAACCTTGGACAAAGTATGAGTCAATTTATTTTAAAATGTGTAAATTTCAAAAATTAATACATTTTCAAATTTACAAATGTGAAATATGCATGCTTAATCTTGCTTAATTAATTTTCAATTAACAGTTACAATGATAAGTGGTTGTGATATGTCAGCTCTGTTACACATTTTCTTAGACTTTTTTAAAATTAAAAGCTATCATTATATTTACTAGTCAGATTTGTACAGTGAAACATGCATATATATCACTGTAGTACCTTCAAAATAGGACAAACTTCACAAAATATTTCACAAAATAATCTAACAGTACCTGAACTCAGCAAAAAACATAATCAGAGATTTATTATTTGCTATATTGTAATCAACTGCTGAAAGAAAATTGTATGTTCTCCTTATACATCTTCCTAAAATGGGTTCGCTAAGGCTGTGGTAAAATTGAATTAAATAAAATTGTTTTTAATTTAAAAAATCACAGTTTTTTCAGATAACATTAGTTATCTTTTCCAGTAACAGTTTGGACAAGGGCAGTAACAGAAAGGAAAATCGACACTGTATTTACAGGAAATTATATAAATGAAAAAAAGGGTTATTTCGCAATTATTTTATTTCTGTGTTTTATATTAAAATGGCATGATAAGAAAGTGATGTCAAAATGCATCAACAAGAACTGAGAAAACAAGCCTCTCATCGCTTAGCACATAATACAAACATTTTATCAAACTTACTGTAGCTTGATACAGGATTTTTTGGACAAAATCAAATATCTCGCTCCAAATTACAATAAAACTTACTTTCTTCACTCTCAAGGCCAGCCTCACAGCCTTCCAGTTGACATGAAGGGATAAGAGACGCCACCTTGAAAATAATTAAATGACATATTTGATCTATTATTAAAACAAACATTACTTCACATCCAATTGTTCATTGTACTTAGACGGATGAAATTATATTTTTTCATCTCTTTCAAAATATTATTATTTTCATTACCAAAAAGGAGGGTAGGCAGTTCTGATTTAAGAAACAGTATTGCATCTATTACTTACTAGCAGATGTCATCATTTCAAAGATTAAGCAATCGTCTTTTACCAATTATAAATCAAAACAAGCAAATACCATTTGCTCAAGGCTGTTCAGGTCACAGACAGGGGCAGGCCCTCCTCCTGTCTTGCTGCTCTCTCTCTTGGAATGGGCTGCTCGTTTTCGTGTATTGCTCCTGTTAATAGTAAAATTATTCAATTAATATGAAGAGTGATATTGTTTTTTAACATGTATTTTTAATTTATAATTTACATAGCCAACAAATCAAAACAATTACATTTAGAGATAACAAGTTATTAATTCTATTGTTATAGGGCCTATTTATATGTCTATATGCAATATAAGTGTGTGTGTATACATGTGTAACACTACACATTGTTGTGTGACTGTACAGTATCCATTAATTTAATAAACATTTGTTTTTCACTTACTTCATGTCAGTCCATTTCTTTTTTTTTTGTCCGACCAATCCCTTTTTGTCGAACTGTTGGCGTTGACTCTAACTGGAAAAAAGACATATGGTAATAAATGAGAATGTGAAAAAATATGCAAATTAAATACAAATTTTCCACTATGGAGCAGCACAACTACTTATATTCGTCGGATCCCACTCACATTTATTAAAATTGTGAGAAGTTATCCTGACTCAAGTACACCTTTTTAATTCCTTAAAGTGTTTATCTTAAGAATGACAGTAATTAAATACATAGATCATTCACTTAAAATCCAATTGATTGAACGTATATATTTACAAATGTGAGAATTTGGTATAAATGATTTCTGAAACCTATTTGTACATTATGTTAGCAGTGGGTGCTAAATACATCGAATACGGTAATGGAGTTGTTTAAATGTATTCCCACAGTGTACAATTGTAGATTATATTACGTGTTCCTTCAAGGGGTTCTTCCACGTGACCCAGTACCTTATCGTGGTGTGGAGGTTTGTGTGTCTCTCAGACCTTAAGAGCAGGATCAGTACAGGGAGAGTTCTGTCAGGGTATTTTTTGTGGAGAATAAAAAAGATGGGACATTCCTGTTTATACAGTCAAATCTAAAGTCGTTATTGTAGTGATGTGCATAGAGCAATCTGAAAAGGTCAGAGGGTAAAAGTAAAAACAAAAATAATTTAGATTGTTTTGATAATTGCTTTCTGAATATATTTTTCAAATTGGAAAATCATCTCAATTACAAATACACATTCTCATTAATTTACTTTGGGCTTTTTTTTATGAGAAGACTGTTTTATTAATTTAAACATATAGTACAACATGCTTACAGATTTAGCATGGCGGTCTTTGGTTGAAAAAGTTTTAAAAATCCAAGTGTTATATTATCATAAGTCAGAAAGATGAAACATTATATATAGATGCCCTAGCTGTGTGATACAAATAACCAAAAACTAAATGCATTCTTACAACAATTGTGATGACTCACTTTATATGATTATGCAGATTTATTATTTATTAGTTTTCAATTGCTTTACATGTTGTTAAATAGGGCAGTGAATGTACAAACCTAATGTGACAGCAAATACGACAACTTAAAGTCAAAATATACCTATTACTATTGTTAAGTTGTGATTTAAATTCTGTTTTTAAAGAATTATTCTGTAATATTATCATGCTCCTTATTTTGTGTCCATTTACTTTCCTAATTGAAACTTAAGACATTAAGACATTGCATTATTGGTGATTTTGCAGTTAAGTAGAGATTTGAGGGGATGCCAAGTAGCACAGGTTCTAGTTCCAAGTATGAGTTAATGAAACGCTATGTTTATCTATTCATATGAATTTGTTATTCTTTTGGTAAATGATGAATGCCATATTTTAAATGTATCTTGATATGCAATATAATGAAATAAATAATTGTTCAAATATAAATGTATATGTTATTTGTTAACTAATTGTACCATAAATGAATTTAGATGAGTGTTTCTTCTACCATAACATTGTTTGGTCATAAGAATAGGATCTGGTGAGGATCCGGGGGGCGGATCCATGTATCCTTGCCTTTTGAGATACCGTTGAGGATCCGGCGGCGGATCCTAGTATCCACACCTCATGAGGATCCGACAAGAGATCCGGGGGATCCGGGGGAATATACCAATATTTTGACCCAGCAAGGATCCGGTGAGAGATCTGGTGGTATCCGGGCGGATCCTGGATATGGCAAGGTATATGCCGTCGGATCCCTGTATCCCAATTAAGGGGGGATCCGGCAGGATCCGGCAAGATCCGCCAAGTCGGATTCCACCCCTTTTTGTCCTGTGAATAATGTTTGCCACCCCCTAATAGATATAGGAATGAAATGTTATATAAACAACGTAACGTGCCAGTTTCGATTATTGTTTTGGTAAACCATGTTACTACTGTCTTTTTGTGAATAGTTTCCTTGAGCATTTGTTAGTTCTCCACTTGTACTTTAGAAAACAAAGAAAGAGGAATATAAGAAAAATGAAATTTATTCATTCATTCATTTATTCATTTCTTGTGTCTTAATATCTTTGCATTGGTGTATTATTACTGTTAGGAGTGTTCTCAGTTTGGTTCTAATAAATAATGAAAAGTTGCATTTGATAAAGAAATTCTACTGAACCCAAATATACACAAAATAGTTCATGGAGTCTCATTCTCACACAATACATACATTGCAAGTAGTATATAGTTCACATCATGTGTTTGTGCCATTTGTTTTAGAAAATATCATAATATCGAACAATATTAATTGTCCATGCATTTAATTTGATAAAATCCAACTACTGTTTTGGGGTGTCAACCATTTTGACCATGAGTATATTAACAACAATAAATTGTTGTCACAAAATGTAACCATGTGTTCGGTAGATGCGGTTGTTCTGTCGATTGACTCCTTTATAATCATCCCTCCACGTTTCAAAATCATAAAAAAAATTATTGATTAATCACGTGTTCCCATCATTATACTTTCATTATAATCATCATCGTTATTCATATATACCTGCATACGGATTTTTAGGTTGAGGCTAAAATGAGGCTTGGTGATTTTCAATGATTATTAAGCATCTTACCTGTTATCTACTTCTGTAACTTATTGTGTTCAGTATATTTAATATTTACCAATGCAAAGTGACTCCGTGTAATGCTGTGTAACATTTGTGTTTAAGTACTGGATCATACCATGCAGAAACTCCCCTTCAGAAGAGTCCAGAAGTCGACATATGTGTCCTCCGCCAGCTTGATCCACTGTGCCAAGCTCTGTCGGGTCCAGTTCTGTCGGTTCTTCAGCTACAGCTCACAGCAACATCCAAACTGTCTCCTGGCTGACAGTGGACTCACAGCTGCAGATCCAGCATGGGACACCTGGTCCTGTTTGATATAAACCTACGGGATTATCATGTTTCATTGTTTTCTTTCATCCAATACACTTACCCATAAGGCATACACCATTGAAATAAGACGAATACCCCACGCACCTTGCAGTTTTCCCCTTTCATCCGATATACCATAAACCACAGAAGATTACCCCAGTAATCATGTCTCTTATTCATTCATCCAATACACTAACCCATATCGCATACACCAGAGAAACAAAGATATACCATAGAGATCTTGTATCTTAGTATTTCCGTCATCAACTTTACTAACCGATACAGTAGGGCAGGAAAATTTCTACTTACAAATATCTCTATCAACGTAACTTGTATGAACAAATAAAGAGTATAAATGCCCATCGGTTTATGAAATCGCTTCATGAAATGTAGAAATTTAAGTGGTAGAGGGGGAAAATAGCGCTCAGCCTGTTCGTTCGTCCGTCCCTCCGAGGATTAAAAATCATTGGATTTCTTCAAGTTCTTCAGAAACTATTTGATATCGAACATAAACATTCACTGAACTAACTTTGTCTTCATTAACATATTTTATTAAAATTGTGGGTCCTCATTTTATTCCTCCCAACAGTTTTTATTCATTTCTTTTATCAACAGATGATGTCATTAGCCTTTTGAATAAATTTATCACATATGGCCTAATTCGCATATTTAAGCAATTTGTGGATTTGTTTGTCTACATTGCATATCTCAATGAATTCGTATCAGAGACTAATTTAATTCTGTCTTTTGAAGAAATTGATCATCTATGAACTAATTTTCAATTTGAAAATCTCGTGTAGATATATATATCTTTAGATGTCACCCAAGAGTAAAGCAATCAAACCTACGAAATGAGTGAATACAAGGTATACGAATTCAACAAAAATATGTTGAGAACAAGGTACAAAAGAAGTATAATCACGTGAAGTGCATGGAAGTGAAATATATTGGTGTGATATTAATACAAGAGAAGTGCATGCACGTGAACTATCTCCAAGGTAGATAAATATGGAAGGGGAATATATGTAAGTATATCCAATGATATATATGCAACAGACGCAAACACATAAACAGTATTCGTCGGAGTAAAACATCCTAGAGTATGAGGCTCATATCTTATATATAGAGATTATTACCCGAGGCAGTGTGTCATAAGACTTTTACGAAACGAGTGTGAATGTTTGTATTGCTCGAGTGAGAGCGAGGGTTACACATAATTTTGGACGATTCTCGTAAAAGTCATATGGTACACTTTCGAGTGTTATAATTTCTTTTTTACCCATTCTACTCGATTTGATTCACGTAAAATTAAATAGGAAACGGCCAACTTTCTTATTTTCATCCCTATGGGTAATAAGTGACTCTTACATGTGCAACATGTAATACACAGGACAAAGCGGGGTAGAATCCACCTTACCGGATCTACTCAATATGGGGCGGACTCGGTAAGCGGATTCCATCCTTTTTTGTCCTGTGATAGCACACCAGATATATGTGTTTATGAGTTCTGTATTGTTGATATGTAATATGTGCTGTGTCTTGTTGATATGAGATATATGATGTGTTATGTGTTGTCAATATCTGACATGTGCTTTGTTGTTGATGTGTGATATGTTTCGTGTTATGTGTTGTTGGTGTGTGATATGTTTTTCGTACGTATTTTTGACGTGTGATATGTTCTGTCTTATGTGTTGATAATGTGTGATACGTGCTGTGGTATGTGGTGTTGATGTGTGATATGTTCTTTGTAACGTGTTTTTGATGTTTGATATGTGATTTGTGACGGTGTTCTCAGTTGTTAATGTGTGATATGTGATTAAGGGTAAAGGATTAATGTTAAAGGTGAAAGGTTAGATGGATTTGAATACTGGTTTATCGTAAAGGATTAATGGTTAAAGTTTAAGGGTTAAGACGGATTTGGATACGGCAAGGTGAGTGAAGTAAGTTGAGGTTTAAAGCCGGTATCAAGAGTATTTCACTTCTTTTGTTGAATGGATCGGCTGGAACTAGCGAACCATGGGTGGTACTATGCTTAAATTCAGTATAGCATTGCACCCAAACATTACTGCGTGTAGAATAATTCTCTGCTGCAGACAAAGTTGCCGTGCCCCTGGCGGGATTCGAACCCCGGATCAAAAGGCGAACGCAATAACCACTGTACTATCCCGTTCATACGGGTTAAGGGTTAAGGTTTAAGGTTAAAGTTTGAAGGGTTCATTTTCAAGCCGCATGTACACATTTCCCTGTCACACTGAAGAGTTCCCCAAAATGATGACTTTATATGTCACACAACTTTCTACAAATAGGATTATTCATTTTATATTGATACGGTTTATCTGGTCATGTAATGATACTTTTAGACCATAACATAACTACACATTGTATAAGTTTTAATAATAAATGGAAAATTTGAGAAAAATAGATATGCAAAGAAACGTTCTACAATGCCTTTAAGGTTAAGAAGCATTGTTAAGCAGCAGTATTAAACACCACTATTCAGCAGCAGTGTTAAGCGGCAGTTTGAAGCAGTCGAGTCACACAGCACTGTTAAGCAGCCGTGGTATGCGGAAATGTTATCCGGTAATGTTAAGCAGCAATATTCAGCAGCAATATTAGGCAGCAGTGTTAAGCAGCATTGTTAAGCAACTGTGTTGAGCAGCAGTGTTAAGCTGCATTGTTAATGAGCAATGTTAAACAACAGTGCAAAGCATCAGTGTTAAGCATCAGTGTTAAGCTGCAGTGTTAAGCAGCATTGCTAAGCAGCAGTGTCAAGTAGCAGTGTTAAGTCCCAGTCACACTTACGTTAATTTATGTAGTTTAACCTAGTTCACTGAACGTAGTTACACAACCTCTAACTTGATGGAACTTTGTGCAGTTTTCGCAACTACGTTAACGTTTCATTACAACACGGTTCACTACTTGTACCTAGTTAGGCGTCGTTTATCGTATTTCAGCGTAATTATACTTACTTAAGAGTAGTTAAACGTATAGGAACTTACTTTAACGTCAATACGTCAATTACAAAATTACCAAAACCTAATTTAAATGTGTTGATGTGTTGTGTCTTCTGTTCTGTAACATTCTTCAACTTAAATAATTCCATAGTAGTTTACTGTAGTAAAACGTACCCCAAACGTAGTAAGACTTACTAAAATGTATTTAAACGTAGTAAAACGGACTTTAATACCTAGTAAGGTGATGTTATTCGGGGACTAGTTTTAATACGTATAAGTACATTGTTAACTAGGTTTAATTACAATGAACTAAGTTCAAATTTTCAATTCACTACGTCCAAGTACATTCAACTACGTTTCTTAAAACGTAATTTAAAATTGCGAAACTTTGAACATGTTCAAAAGTTAAATCGCAAATTACGTTTATCTCACGTCTATGTCTACGTTTTGAATACGGATAACCGAGATTAGCTACTGATTACTAGGCTTAAGTACAGTTAACTACGTTAAGCTACGTTCCGCACTACTACGTTAACTAACGTAAGTGTGACTGGGGATTTAAGGAGCATTGTTAAGCAGCAATGTTAGGCAGCAATGTTAGGCAGCAATGTTAGGCAGCAATGTTAGGAAGGAGTGTAAAGCAACAGTGCTAAGCATCAGTGTAAGCAGCAGTGTTAAGTAACAGTGTTAAGCAACAGTGTTAAGCAGCAGTGTTAAGCTTCAGTGTTTAGCAGCAGAGATTAATGTATAATGCTAAGCAATGATGCTAGGCAGCAAGGTTAGGCAGCAGTGTAATGCAACGTTGTTAAGCAACAGTGTTAAGCAACAGTGTTAAGCAGCAATGTTGAGTAACAGTGTTAAGCAGCAGTGTTAAGCAGCAGTGTTAAGCGTCAGTGTTAAGCAGCAGTGTTAAGCTGCAGTGTAAAGCAGCAGAGGTTAATTTATAATGCTAAGCAATGATGCTAAGCAGCAATGTCATGCAGCAGTGTTAAGCAGCAATGTTTAGTAACAGTGTTAAGCAGCAGTGTTAAGCAGCAGTGTTAAGCAGCAGTGTTAAGCAGCAGTGTTAAGCAGCAATGTTAAGCCGCAGTGTTAAGCAGCAGAGGTTAATTTATAGTGCTAAGCAATTATGCTAAGCAGCAATATTAAGCAGCAGTGTTAAGCAGCAATGTTAAGTAACAGTGTTAATCAGCAGTGTTAAGCAGCAGTGTTAAGCATCAATGTTAAGCCGCAGTGTTAAGCAGCAGAGGTTAATTTATAGTGCTAAGCAATGATGCTAAGCAGCAATATTAAGCAGCAGTGTTAAGCAGCAATGTTAAGTAACAGTGTTAATCAGCAGTGTTAAGCAGCAGTGTTAAGCATCAATGTTAAGCCGCAGTGTTAAGCAGCAGAGGTTAATTTATAGTGCTAAGCAATTATGCTAAGCAGCAATATTAAGCAGCAGTGTTAAGCAGCAATGTTAAGTAACAGTGTTAAGCAGCAGTGTTAAGCAGCAGTGTTAAGCATCAATGTTAAGCCGCAGTGTTAAGCAGCAGAGGTTAATTTATAGTGCTAAGCAATTATGCTAAGCAGCAATATTAAGCAGCAGTGTTAAGCAGCAATGTTAAGTAACAGTGTTAATCAGCAGTGTTAAGCAGCAGTGTTAAGCATCAATGTTAAGCCGCAGTGTTAAGCAGCAGAGGTTAATTTATAGTGCTAAGCAATGATGCTAAGCAGCAATGTTAAGCAGCAGTGTTAAGCAGCAATGTTAAGCAGCAGTGTTAAGCAACAGTGTTAAGCAGCAGTGTTATTCATTGTTGTTAAGCATCAATGTTAAGTAACAGTGCTAAGCAACAATGCTGAGCAGCAATGTTAAGCGGCAGTATTAAGCAGCAATTTTAAGCAACAGTGCCAAGCAGCAGTGTTAAACAGTAGTGTTAAGCAGCAATGTTAAGCAACAGTGTTAAGCAGCATTGTTATGCAACGTTGTTAAGCAGCAATGTTAAGTAACAGTGCTAAGCAACAATGCTAAGCAGCAATGTTAAACGGCAGTGTTAAGCAGTGTTAAGCAACAGTGCTAAGCAGCAGTGTTAAGCGGCAGTATTAAGCAGCAATGTCAAGCAACAGTGCTAAGCAGCAGTGTTTAACAGTAGTGTTAAGCAGCAATGTTAAGCAACAGTGTTAAACAGCATTGCTATGCAACGTTGTTAAGCAGCAATTTAAAGTAACAGTGCTAAGCAACAATGCTAAGCAGCAATGTTAAACGGCAGTGTTAAGCAGTGTTAAGCAACAGTGCTAAGCAGCAGTGTTAAACAGCAGTGTTAAGCAGCAGTGTTAAGCAGCAATGTTAAGCAAAATTGCTAAACAACAATGCTAAGCACCAATGTTAAGCGGCAATGTTAAGCGGCAGTGTTAAGCAGCAGTGCCTAGCAGCAGGATAAGAAAAAAATGCATCGAAATTCAAATTATATATGATAGATGATAGGAGATGATATAGAAGAAAAATATCGAATGTAAATGAAAATTTAATGTAAATGAAGTAAAGGAGTTAATAGATTTATTTAATCTAGCATCATAATTCATTGAAATAATCAAGTTGAACAGAATATTATTGAAAATAAATTTGATCTGATTGAATGATTTATATATGCCATCTCGAAATAGTCAGAAAACAAATATGCATCGTAACTCATTAATCTAGCAGGTCTAGATAGAAAACAAAAACATAAACTATGACATAGAAACTTTTTAAAAAATAGACTGATATGTACTTATTTTTGCATATATGTATATGGTTATCAGGAAAGCAAAATATCATTAGACAGTTAATGAGAAACACATTTTGCTAAATGCTTCCAGACTGCTTGTTTCTGGATAAGCTTGTGCATGACTTTTAGAGAACGAATTGCCTTGACTGGTAAGTATATCTGTCTCAGTTATCACTTTCTCGTAAAGCTAAGGTGTCTCCAATTATTGTCTCTAAAACTAACAAATGGCCAGTTATCACCGTATTTAAAACTAAAATATTGCATGTTATCACTGTCTTTAAGAATAAAATACCGCCAGTTATCGCGGTGTTAACAATTAAAAGATGGCAAGTTATCACCGTCTTTAAAACTAAAAGATCGACCCCAAACGATTGTGACCTGAGCATTATACTGTGTTGTGTCCTTGGTCAAGGCACTTCATCTACATTACACTGTTTTGTGTCCTTGGGCAAGGCACTTCATCTACATTATACTGTGTTGTGTCCTTTGGCAAGGCAGTCCATCCACATTAAAATGTGTTGTGTCCTTGGGCAAGGCACTTCATCCACATTATACTGTGTTGTGTCTTTGGGCAAGGCACTTCATCTACATTATACTGTGTTGTGTCCTTTGGCAAGGCATTTCATCCACATTATACTGTGTTGTGTCCTTGGGCAAGGCACTTCATCTACATTATACTGTGTTGTGTCCTTTGGCAAGGCACTTCATCCACATTGTAATGTGTTGTGTCATTAGACAAGGCACTTCATTCACATTGTAATGTGTTGTGTCCTTGTGTGGGCAAGGCACTTCATCCACATTGTACTCAGTTCACCTAGCTGTACAAATGGGTACCTAAAATATGGGAGTGTAACGACCTATACAGTCGGGCAGCGAAAGACTGATTCCTTCAGGGTATTACTTGTACAGTGCCTTGAGCATGCATTGAGGATGGATATATGCGCATTATACATATATTATTATTATTAGGTCTTCAAGACGTATTTTATCTGAGTCTTCCTTATTATTTGTACTTTTATGTGGATCGTGTCCAGACTTAACGGCTAGGGCAAATTTCAAAGATGATAGCCTGTGACCTGAAGTTGTGCACCTCGAAGCCCGATTTTCGATGTTCGACTTCTGTCGTGAGTTATGTCCTCTTGAAGTCAAAACTTTAAACCTCAATAGCTCGAAAACTAATCAAGATATCACCAAAATATGGGCAACAACATTCCCAATCGATCAGGCCTATTGCCTCTCGGCCGTAATAAAAGATTTTTTGCTATTTCGAAAACACTGAAAATTTGCCGAGGGTACGCGTCTTCAAAAATCTTCTTCGAAATAACGGCAATACATACAGACACATATCGTAGCTCATTTGGAAGCTGAAGGACTGCTGTTTATATGAAACTATCAACCTCATCTCTTTCTCAAACAGGTTCAGAGGCATAGCAATTTAAAATTTGAACTTTTTGAAAAGAGGATTTTCGGCCTTTGACTTTAAAGGGACATAACTCTGTAACGAATGAAGTTATGTCAAAGGTACTTATTACCCTCTCTTTCCAATAACTAATTTAACAATTCCATAACACATCATCATCATATAAAAATTTATGGTTTGGGCACAATTGGGACATAATTCCCCAAAAAAGTAAAATTGTGTTATTTTCTGCATTTTCGAGGGGCATATTCTTGAATAATTATTGATAAAAAAAAACAATAGATAGGAGTATGTGGAATAAATCATTTGAAGTGGAAACTTCAGTTATTAAGGACAATAATTTTCAGGCACGTATCGGTAATAGTTTACATGCGACAAGTCGTAGGATATTGTCGTTTTAGAAATTTGCCATTTTCAGCAAAGTTTAAAGGTTAATAACTACTTAACTCATTAATCTATTGAACTTTTACTTCCACCTGCGTATGCACAATTTCAAGAAGAAAAACGTTTATGTTGACGGCTTTCATCAAAAAGTTGATAGTTAAGCCTCGAACATCGCAAGCGATGTCTAGGGGTCCAAATTTAAGCATGTTTTAGTATTTTCTTGAATATTCAGAACAACATAACGCATTAATTATGTATGCAATCTAAATGATGAGTACAGTGGAAATTAAAACACAACACTTTCTATGTTTCACCTTAGTATGGAAATATTAACCATTTTGTCTTAATTGTGAGAAATGTAATGTAGGGGTCCATAAATATGTGATTTTTCCGTTTTCAGAGGGGTACCTTCTTTGGAGAATTTTTGTAAAAAACACTACTGAAGATAGAGACATGTTTGATAGCTCATTTTAAAGCAGAGAAACAAATGTATAACCCTGAGTCCAAAATGGAGTTCAAGGTCAAGCAAAATTATTATAATTATTATTATTATTATTATTATTATTATTATTATTACGGGGTCTTTTAAACTAAATTATCGACAATTATCAATGTTACGAATAGCTGCGGTGCTCAAAGATAGTACTGTCTGTTAAGATGTTGAAAATTATCAGTGGTTCGATATGTTAAGATGTTGATAATTATCAGTGTTTCGAAATATTAAGATGTTGATAATTATCAGTGTTTCTAAGTGTAAAAATGTCGACAATTATCAATGTTTCGACATGTTCAGATATTGACAATTATTACAGTGTTTCGAAGTATTAAGATGTTGACAATTATCAATATTTCGAAAAGTTGAGGTGTTGACAATTATCTTTGTTTTGAAATATGAAGATGTTGACAATTACCCCTGTTTCGAAATGTTTATATTAGATGTTGACAATTATCACATGATTTTGCTTTCTCGAAATACTAATGTCTCAACAGTCTTTTGCTAAGGTGTGGACAGTTTTCTCTAAACTCTTTTCTCTAAAAGCTAAGGTGTCAACAAGTTTTACCTTCTCTACAAGCTAAGGTCCTGACTATTTTTACTTTTTCTAAATGCTTAAGTGTCCATAGTTTTATAATTTTCTAAACGCTAAGGTCTCGACTGTTTTTACTTTTCTAAAAGCTAGGGTGTTCACACGTTTAACCTTTTCTAAACGCTAAGGTGTCGACCGTTTTTTCATTCTCTAAAACCTAAGGTGTCGACCGCTTTTACTTTTATAAAAGCTAAGGTCTCGACTGTTTTTACTATTCTAAAAGCTAGGGTGTTCACACGTTTAACCTTTTCTAAACACTAAGGTCTCGACCGTTTTTACATTCTCTAAAACCTAAGGTGTCGACCGCTTTTACTTTTATAAAAGCTAAGGTCTCGACCGTTTTTACTTTTCTAAAAGCTAGGGTGTTCACACTTTCAACTTTTTCTAAAAGCTAAGGTGTCCACAGTTTATACCTTTTCTAAACGCTAAGTTTTCGACACTTTCTACTTTTTCCAAAAGCTAAGTTCTAAACAGCTATTACTTTCTCTAAACGCTAAGGTGCCGACACTTTAGTCGCTTTATAAGCACCAACATACAATACATTGTATTTACTTACAGAACATGTTTCTCGTGTACAAAATGAACTCTGAGGTGTTGTTGCTGACGCTGTGTTTGGCGTTCTCTGTTGTTCACGTTGAAGGTAAGGTAGGGCAGCCACAGCCATGTAATTGGGAAAATGTCTCGTGCATATTCAAATAGCATTTTCGAATTGTCATAATCATGATAATACATAGACTCTATTCATCTAAGGTCCCTCTCCTAAGTGTAAAATCTTTTCATGAGTGAAAACAGGAAGTCATCTTTTTATGTATTCATACCGAAGTAGCATTCTCGGAATAAACGTTGTCCAGTCAAGACATGTGCTTGGTTGTCTCTCCCCAAGATTATCAGGGTCAACTAGAGAAAACTAAGTTGGTTAAAAACACGAATTTAAGTCATTCGACTTATTTGTATAGACCTTTCTATTACTGTTACATATTGAATGTACACTCTTTAACCTGCCAGACTTCATTCTTGAATTTCCCCAGCTTATAGAGGCATATTGAAGAACAAACCGACCGCGTGCTCAAGATGTGGTCGCTCCTACTCAAGCACAAAAGCAATTGATGGAAACTTCCACAGTTTTTGCGTCGTAGAAACATCAGACATGCCGTACTTGAAGGTGGACTTGCAGGAGCCCTACGTCCTGCAGAAGGTGTTTGTGTCAAGTCGTGCTGATGGCTGGAGTAGGTATATCAGTATACGTGTGTGCTTGTAGGTATATCAGTATACGTGTGTGCATGTAGGTATATCAGTATACGTGTGTGCCTGTAGGTATATCAGTATACGTGTGTGCCTGTAGGTATATCAGTATACGTGTGTGCTTGTAGGTATATCAGTATACGTGTGTGCATGTAGGTATCAGTATACGTGTGTGCTTGTAGGTATATCAGTATACGTGTGTGCTTGTAGGTATACCAGTATACGTGTGTGCTTGTAGGTATATCAGTATACGTGTGTGCTTGTAGGTATATCAGTATACGTGTGTGCTTGTAGGTATACCAGTATACGTGTGTGCTTGTAGGTATATCAGTATACGTGTGTGCTTGTAGGTATATCAGTATACGTGTGTGCTTGTATGTATATCAATATACGTGTGTGATTGTAGGTATATCAGTATACGTGTGTGCTTGTATGTATATCAGTATACGTGTGTGCTTGTAGGTATATCAGTATATGTGTGTGCTTGTAGGTATATCAGTATACGTGTGTGCTTGTAGGTATATCAGTATACGTGTGTGCATGTAGGTATCAGTATACGTGTGTGCTTGTATGTATATCAGTATACGTGTGTGCTTGTAGGTATATCAGTATATGTGTGTGCTTGTAGGTATATCAGTATACGTGTGTGTTTATAGGTATATCAATATACGTGTGTGGTTGTAGGTATATCAGTATATGTGTGTGCTTGTAGGTATAGCAGTATACGTGTGTGCTTGTAGGTATATCAATATACGTGTGTGCTTGTAGGTATATCAGTATACATGTGTGCTTGTATGTATATCAGTATACGTGTGTGCTTGTAGGTATATCACTATACGTGTGTGCTTGTAGGTATATCTATATGTATATGTATGTAAGAATGTATGTATATCAGTCTATACGTGTATGTATGTATGTGTAGGGTTTCTTCCAATCATAAAGTCGATTCTACTTATTCTTGAGACTGCAATTTGTATTAACTTGTATTTCTTTGCCTTACATTGATTGCAGTTTGCAAGCAAGGTTCAAGCAAAATATATCCAGCTTAGAATGATATCCAATAAAGGATTGTGACAATACACTAATAATGTACTTAAAATAAATCTTAGCCTTTGAATTGAACCATTGAAGCTATTATTACTGAATGAAATCACTCAAGCGTGAAGAGCAAATGGCCGCGTAGGGGCGAATATTTGGCTTTACAGCAATACTTATAAATTAATATTGACTTTTATTAGAGAAAACAATGATACGGAATGCATGAGGAATAATTTATGTATGTATATCAGTCTATACGTGTATATATGGAGATCAGTCAAAACACGTATGTATATGAGTCTATACGTGTATATATGTAGATCAGTCAAAACATGTATGTACACGAAGGGGCACATTGAATCAATCATACGTTGTCATGATTGATGTATTTCTTACACAACTGCCGGTCGTGTTCTCGTGTTACTTTCCCTACGCAATATTACAAGCGTTGGAATTTAAAATTTCATCTTTCATCATCTTTGTTACTCAGTAAATGAAAATGACAACTTCATAAACTGTTTTACAGAACACACTTTGAGAAGAGCGATAATTGGGGTGTCGCGGGACGGAGTTAGATTCATCCACTGCGGACAGTGGCCTGGCAAACACCGCTCTAGATCTACTAAGAAACGTAACTGGTATACACTGGAGTTCCCCTGCACACGCGCAGGCGCAGTTCGCTATTTGAAGATCTGGAAGGAAAAGAGAGGTCGCTTTGCTGTCGTGGAGCTGGATGCTGAAGGTGTTAAAGTTTCAGGATATGCAGGTATGATTTCACCATAAATCTGTAAAGGATAATTTAAAGTGGCTGTAGCACGCTTTTTGATTTATTATGATAGTTTATGTCATTTATATTTACTCTAGAGGGTAAAATATCTTATAACCCAAACCCATTATCCGTAGTGGTTATAACGGTTGCATTGCATGATGGCCATTTTACTGTTAACACATTTTATTATTTCAAATTACCAAATGATTTAATATCAGGGCTAATTTATGGTGTTTGACAATGCTGTTTAAGGCCAAAAGGGCAAAAACAGGTTATAAACAGCAAACTCAAACCGATTTGACAGAAGACAATATGTTGCAAAAAGATGCAGTTAGTGATTTTAGATAGAACAATCATTTAGTAGTGTTGAAAAGAAAGGTCACTCAATTAACGTTCACTGTCTTGTGGATAATAGCTGTTACATTTAATTGGTATTTTGGTGTCAGAATCCATGTACCATTATGAAATGAAAGTCAATATTTGTTGCTGTAATGTGCTTAGTGTCATTTTTAAGTGAAAGGTGTTTCTTAATTACAAGTGTATATTTGTTGTAGTGCTGGATCAACTGCTGCAAGAAGAAACCTACGGCAGAGTTCAACACTCGACATCAGTGTCCACCTCGAGCCTGACTCACTGTGTGATTGTGTGTCAGGTCCACTTCTGTCGAGTCTTCACCTACAGCTTCAAGCAATATCCACAGGTTCGCCTCGCTTACAACAGACTCACTGTAACAGATCAAACATTGGGAAGCTGGACGTGCACCTGGTGACTGCCTCTGACATCAGAACGATTCAAATCTAATATGTTTCACGCACACGTGACTGAACAGCAAAGATCTGATTTATTGCATACATGTTCTGAATTACTTTAAAATGATGACTTCCTTGATTTGAATGAAAGGTTGCATGACCAGTTTACTGTCATTCAATTGTGTGTTTCAACGATATTGACGTCTTGAGGCCATACTACTTTTGCCGTCAGCTGATCAACCGAAACCTTAATTATTCCAAGTCATCATATATTTTTTATTTACATATGTTCTCCTATTAAAAACCTTGGATCATAGCAAAATAAATGTGAAAAATAAAATATAAAATGTGTTTTCCAATCTCGAATATCTCTTAAAGTCCCGGAAACCTCGAGGGGTACACTTTGCAGAAATGATTATGACATCGGTTGAGAAAATAACACTACCACTTCATTTTGTTCGAATCAAGTCGGAAGTAGTTTAAAATTAGCTTTTTAAATGTACTTCACGAAAACAGTCGGCAAACGTTTCAATTAGCCAATCACGCCTTGACACGTTTTAGGGCACCTGGGCAACCCAAGCGAACGTCTCGCTAGTGTTATTGTTTACATTATTAAATCGAAACGGTCACGTATTTTCGCTGATTGTGTCTTTTACAACAACTACTAAGTTATGGCGACAGTTAAACAATGTCGAAACACATAACGATTAGCTTTTCTTGTTACGAACATGTGTGTCTGAAGGCTAATCTATGGGCAATCTAAGATATTGCCGAGGAAATGTATTTAGATTTTCGCGATCTCGCATTGAGACATCTAACAGATATATACTTCGCATAGACTTAATTTATCTGCATCGCTCCTTATTGAGCACTGTAAGAAAATAATACAACACACTTTACATATATAATAATGTTAGCAGTTACATGTGTCTTTTACAAGGTAAATTTCGTTTCGTGTCCAGTCCGAAATGGCTTCTACGAGTTCCAAAATTGAAATGGAGTGGAGAGAATTTATTTCACATGATGGAAACAAGGTAAAATAAAATTGCACATACGATTTATTTCCCAGACAAACTTAAGTTATTCATTTAAACAAAACATCTGATAAAAACAAATATCCATTGGATAAATACATATAATTTATAACAAATCTAAATGAAAGGGATAAATTATATCAATATTTTATTGGTTTTTTTAATTAAAAGTATTCAAACTGGATGAACTAGAATGATATAACATCTTATTGTTAGTTGTTCATTTCAAGATGCAAACATAATGTATAACCGATACTGAAATTGGAGCAAGAAGTGTATATTCAAATGTTATTACTTTTGCCACATAACGGTTCAAAATAACCTACCTGTTCAAAATAAACGAATAATCCCTGTGTATATGTCCTTTACAAAATCCATGCATGCTCCAAGAAACTGAACCTACATTGAGCACCGGGGTGTACTGAATGTGACAGGAGGAAAATGTGACCACATTTGTGACACTGAGACACAGAGAAAAATGTGACCACATTTGAGACACTGAGACACATGAAACTAACAACCAGTATTGAATAAGCACCAATTAGACTCCGTCTCCGGGGTATTGCTAAAACTGTAATAGTCTCAAAGTCTACGCTGTCTAAAAACAATGTTACTTTGTTTATTTCATGTTTCCTCTAATCGACTGAATAAAAAGTATGATTATTTAAAACCACACAAATCGATTGATATAAACAAAGCAAAAAAAGTTAAGCATCCCCTTTTTTGTTTTGATAGGGGTATGTTTCAGAGACCCATTATAGCAAAACTAAAAATCCCACAGGGGAAAAACGAGTTTCAGGAGCAAGTGTAATTAATTGTTTTATTCGTTGACATTTTTGTGTCATCTTCAGAGATTTCAAATGCCCCAAAACAGGAAGCGAAAATTGACTGGAAAATGGTGAAAAACACACACTCGTAAATGTATTGTCATTTCAAGTTTGACGGCTGAACATGATGAAGAAATCATACTGAATAACCTGTGCCATTGTCTTAGGAACGATTAAGTGTCAATATCTTGTGCTGCCACCGCGTGCCTGAAGTACTGCTGCCAGTCTTCTGGGCATACCCCTGACAAGGTTCTTTAATTATTTAATGGGGATTTGCTGCCAATCATCGTGAAGTGCGGCCTCCAGTTGACTTAGATTGTGTGGAGCAGTGGTTCCTTCTCTGTAGACGTCGACCAATCATGTCCCAGACATGCTCGATTGGATTCAAATCTGGAGACAATGCTGGCCAGGGGATACGAGAAACAGCATTGTTCTCCAGATGTTGAGTCACAGCTCGTGAACGGTGAGGCCGAGCATTATCATCCATGAACAGGGGTCGAGTTGCAAGTCTCTGATCATCAGAATGGTCAATCACAACTGGATCCAACACTTCTGCAATGTAGCGGGTGCCGGTAAGTGTGCCTTGTAGTGTCACCAAATTCAACTTGCAATCAAAAGAAAAGCAACCACACACCATAACGGATCCTCCACCATATGGAACCCTTGGAAGAATGTTCCTTGGTGTGTATCGACTATTCTTGACCCTCCAAACTCTGATTCGCCCGTTAACGGTATGTAGGAGGAAGCGACTTTCGTCTGACAAGTGGACAAGTCTCCATGACCTCAGGTTCCAACCTGCTGCTTTGAGGCGGTTCATCACCGTCTGATTTCTGTTACGTCTATATGGTAGCCAGGCTTGCAAACGTTTGACGTCGTTGATGACGCAATAGGTTCCTGTCCTCTTACAATGTGGTAGCTCGGGGCCTTCCGGAACGTGGTCGATCGAGAACATGGTCAGTTTGGGCATGTTTCCTCACTAAACGACTGATGACCGAAAAGTGGTAACCAGTTCTTCTCCCAATTTCCTTGTACGAGAAACCTGCTAAATGCTGTCCAATAATTTGCCATCTCGTAGCCTCGGACAATCTTCTTCGTGGCATTGTTCATGAATTGTGTGTACTGAACTGACATTGAAGCCGTAAAAGGCGTTTATTTAGCCTTGGTAATTCGAAGGGTGAAACTGCATTTTGCTGAAATCATGGGTTGCATGATATGCATGCCAATAGCTCCGTTCTTGAGAACCGTTCCATAATAGAAACCACACCAGTTCCCATCCAGAATACCATATTTGGCCTGTCTATCGAATTGAATAACATGATCATAAAATCCAAAATGGTATACAACTTTTAATTTGGGGGTGCTTATTTTTGTATTACTGTGTATAAGAAGCGTGTCAGAATACATATAGAAATGTTTAACGGAACTGTCTTAAATTAAGGTTTGCTTCATAACGCAAGATATATATTCCAAATATCTATATTTAACTATAATGTACGTACTAAGGATTGTTTAAAACTGGACATAGAAGAAAACCTTGTGACTTTGTATTACATTGATACAACGACTGTCAAACATTAATTATCTTATTTTCACACACTTTATTTAGCCAAATATTTTATCCTCAAATCAGCTTTGTGGCCATATATACGATACATTAATCAGCTCCGTGAGGATAACAGATGAATCGAGGTCAATTGGTCAAATAAATAGACATCAAATTGAATCATCATTTATAATCTACAGAAATATTTTTATTACTAAACTTCATATCATATTAATAATTAATGCACCCGTTTCAATCTTAAAATGGAAGTCGTAATTGAAAAATACCTTAAATCCTATTTCCGCGACCCGATTCAAATTTGAGCCTATAACGGGTAACAACGGAATTAGCTCCCTTGAGTTGAATTCTTAGAGTTTCATAGTTTATCGGCTCTTGAAACAAATAAATATAAGTGTCATATGTAAAACAGAATATTTTTAAATGACAAGATGTTACTCGACAATTAATATGAAGAAAACTCTGGACTTGGATTGTAGAAATTATGATGTTGTTGATGGAAACAACAATGATCAAGCACGGCAGTCCGGCCGGCTTGTTATTGTCGTTATTTGGTGTTTTATATTGTTTACTAAGTAGTTTTTCAAAACTTTTCTCCTCCGAGAGGAAATCCAAACAATATCTCTAAATTGAGGAAAACGAGTATAGAAGGAATTGCTCCTTCGCTATGAATACATAGTGGAATGTCCCCCATCACAACACAAAATATCACTATTATCCACAGTTCTATTCTGACTATGATGTCACCAGCCTACCTCGGGCATGCGCAGTAAAGCTAGTCCCGCGCACCCGTTTTAGGGTCTTCTTGCAGTTGACTACTTCAGCAGTCCAATATTTACACACTTTGAACATTAATATCCCGTTAATTAAGGACCCATCGACACCAAATTTTCAGTACTTACAGTTGAAAGTATTGTCTGTATACATTGATTCAAATATAGAAAACAAAATTTGAGGTTCGAGGTTCTTTAACTAAATCATAATGATATTTTGTTTTGATTAAGTCTTGACAGGGTTATCTCCCATTCCTTTATAACGGTTGAATTTCGTTTTGAAGGAGTCAAAGCAGACAATTTATAAATTTATAAACGATCTTACATACAGACTCAGTTTATGCTTAGGGTATGCTTCCCCTCAGTGCACCAGCGATTGAGATTAGTGCCAAGGCTATCTTGTCAATTGGAATAGTAATGTACGACAAAAAGTAATTGCAACCCCGAAATAAGCTCTGTGGCTACCTTTTTACGGTGTTTTAGTGCTATACATATAAATCAAAATTAAATCTAAAGTTTACTTTCTTTTTGTGCGAACAATATCAGACCTTCCTTTTTTAAATGTTTATCTCTAGTGTGAATTATTAAATTGATCAATGGTTTCAACATGAATCACTCCTTTGAAGTATCAATCATTTTCTGGAATGATAAGAGTTAAATATATAAATTGCAAAAGAAGCATGATCTGGGCCATATTTACACAAACTATGTCCAATGAAAGAGAAACTGCATATTACAATGATCATAACATGATTAACATAACAAAACTGTCAGAATTAATACAATATAATGCAGATACAAATACACAAACTCTCCAGTGGAATAACAATGCAATGCATATCAAATTCTGTAAATTTCACGAGCACTAAAATTGCCTAAATCACTGTCCCGAACCCCTTCATAAGTCTCTGATTTATATTCATTTGTGAAAAAAGGTCAGAAGAAAATACTAACTGAATAACTTCAAAATGTTGCAAATATAACAATGGTAGAATATAGTGTTTGATGTTTGTATAATTTCCTTGGAAAAGTAACAATCGCTTTCATAGTGCTCTTCTTAAATCACCTTCTTACACCAACATCAGCAACATCAATGGAAAAAATCTGCGACTTACATGCTTCTCATGAGTATGACTTTGAATCTTTTATCCCAAAAGTTCTAGTGAGTGTTGATACCACATCTGAGAAGTTTTTAAACAATTGCATGCACCATCAATGAATCTCATAAACGACTATCTGACGGCTTGTCTTGTTCTTAACTTCAGCCCAGTATGCATAATCGATTATTAACACGTGTCGCCATAACAACTTACAAATTGAAATGTAAATAAAGCAATTGAGACAAAACCTAACCTCATCCTGTATACATTGTGAATATATTAAGTAGACACAATAGAGCTGAAAGTTGAATGTGAGATCCTTGTGCAACTTCAGCCCCGTATGCATAATCCATTATTTATACATTGTAGACACAATAGAGAGAGTTGAAACAAACTGATACATTTGTGAATGTGAGATCCTTGTACAAGGTAAATGAACCATTAAACAAAAATATCTAATATAATAGATATATATAAATGGTCTGTTTCTCTTATCAAACTGATCAAGCTGCAGACGGTAAGTGTGTGTTTAACAAGATTATCATCAGGTAAGGTGGAACAAGTTTTACAATTGATATTTCAATTTAATCTTATCCCGTTTTGTGCGAGACATACGTCGTTTTGATGTTGCCTTGTTGTTGATTTCAGACATACAGAAGTGCAAGTTCGTGGACTCAAAGATGCTAGTATCAGGAATATGTTTGATGTTAGGTACTTTACAAGTTAGAGGTGAGTGATACTGTTATTAATTTCTAAACTTTCATTTAAATGAGATCGAACCTAACATCCGTACTCGATCGCAGTACTAACACGCATGTCCGGTGACCTTCAGTGTGACAATCACCTTCAAAGATTTCAGTCAATTAGAGGCTTTACTAGACATTGAATGTGGTGACCTTCACTGTGATGTTTCACTTTCAAATATTTTTGTCTTTGTGTGATATTGTATTGAATGTGGTCTATATGTCAACTCAAGTTTTTCTCGCCTCGTCTCAGATTGGCTGCAGTGAAGATGACCCGACGCGAACTCTATGGTGCAGTTTTTAGATTTGACATGCGGTGAGGAAGGAGTGTTACGTTCGATCAGTGAGATTTCTACTACAATGCTATGATCACGATTATTATACTCTCTATTGAATTTGTAAGAATATAAATTGCCAGTTCACACCACGTGATCGAAAAATACATGTTTACATTGACCCCCGATTCCAGTGATGAGGTCGGTTTTGTGAAAAAAATTTCTGTCACTGACCTGAGATATCGCCTCGTCACGTGACTGTTTATTTTGACGTTCGCTTTCAAGATGGCTACAGCCGATGGGATCGATTTGACAAATAAGAAAATACATACTATAGTCTGAAGAAGAAAAATAGAGAAAACACTTAATTACTGATGGTGAGATCATCGGACCTGACTCCCTCGGCGGTCTGACCTGACCTCCTCGGGAGTCAGGTCTCGAGTCCTTATATTTCACATAATGACCTCCCCATTAATAATTAAGTCTATAATAGCATAGTTATAATTAGTTATAATTAGTTATAATTAGTAATCATCAAGTGCCAAACAAAAACCAATTAACTGAATTAACCTCTTATGCATATACTATGGAACTTCTTTTTACTTCTAAGTAAGTATACAAGTTACAAACTAGTTGAGCGTTTGCGGGACAACGTAAAAAGAGAGCATATAGAGAAACTGAGGGTCTCGCCTTCCCCTCCCCCGCCGTCTTCACAGCAACAAAATATGGGATTTGTCCGTTATTGGAGTTATTACTACCAAGTTGAATCATCACTGCGGTCTTTTACACAAGATTGTTCTTAAAACCTATTTCTGATCTCAAAATTGGATCAAATGGTTAACGTGGCCTTAACCATTATCTCGCCCAATCAATCACTTTTCATTGTGTATAACAATCATGTAATGATGCAAGGATTTTTGTAATGATATCAGAACTCATGACCTTGACCTTTGATCTTGAATGTGAACATGTCCAAAAAAACTCCCAAGGGGTATAAGTGAGAAGTTATGTATATGAGTTCTCAAAACCTTCTTAGAAAAAAGTTTAAGCCCGATAGCAGCACCGGGGTTACTAATTATCAATACCAGCTTCAAGTCATACACATGACTTCATAAACTTGGCCATGGAAGAAACTCAAGAAGAGCTGATCAACGTATTTTCATCGATTTTGGGAATAATGGCCAGTGTCCTGTTATTTATTTCCTCCACTATTCAATCTCTGATTTTTCAGCATACAGAGGTCTACTGAGACATAAAGCAATCAATTCAACAGAAGCTGTCAAAAGGTATGAAAGTAAATATGGGACTGATGGCACCTACCGAGGGTTTGTTCTCAATGCAACCGACAGCGACAGTGCATACTTCCAAGTGGATCTACAAGATCTCCATATCGTGGAGAGGGTGTGGGTCTTACCTTATAAGAATGCTTGCAGTAAGTATATCAGTTTCAGTTTCTTCTATTGATTGCTGGACAACATAATTGAGAAAGTATGTTCCTATTGTCAAAGATCTACACCATGTTCTTCCAATGTATGAATAAAAGTATTAAAACTGAATTGGAATTGATGGCCTCCTCTAACTGATAGAGTGCTTTAGCGTTAAAATACGTTTTGTAGAGTAAGAACACATCCTACATTCCGGTGTCAATGTCGACAGCATTCATCCTTCAATGTCTTTGCTGTCACAAACACGTGTTCACCGATATCCTGACGGCAACGAGGGTCCTGGCGGGTAGTCATGGATTCATCATCGTCATTAAGCGGGGGTCACCGCAAATGGCTGCGATACTGCCAAAGCGGGGTTAAGCAATAACTCACTCACTCATATAGCGGGAGTCTGGCGCTTTACATTCTCTTCTTAGGCCTGACAAAACTTCTCAAAAGCTCGAGATCCATATCTTGTTTAGTTCAACAATAAAGTTCAATTTCAGTTCATCCTGATTTTCTGAGTTTACTATAACTTAAATAGAAATACTATATACTGTTCCGGATTAAAACAAAGGTTTTCATTGAAACCAAAACAGAAGGTTAGCTACGATAATCGTGATTAAAGATTAAGATAAAGCGCTATTTACAATGTAAGTTCTACTGTCACGCGTACTCCAGCACGTTGACAACAGATTCCACATTTCCAATAGATTGCGGAAGATCACAGTGATTATACCAAAGAGTTTTCATATCAGTAGAGTTCATTGATGGCACAAGTAGTTCAAGTGAAGTTGTGTCACATGAAGGTTTATTGATGCCCAAATGCTACTACGACGACTACTACTACTACTACTACTACTACTACTACTACCACTACTACTACTACTACCACTACTACCACTACTACCACTACTACTACTACCACGACTACTACCACTACTACCACTACTACCACTACTACTACTACTACCACTACTACCACTACTACCACTACTACTACTACCACGACTACTACCACTACTACTACTACCACTACTACTACCACTACTACTACTACTACTACTACCACTACTACTACCACTACTACTACTACTACTACTACTACTACTACTACTACCACGACTACTACCACTACTACTACTACTACCACGACTACTACCACTACTACTACTACTACTACTACTACTACCACAACTAGTACCACTACTACTACTACTACTACCACTACTACTACCACTACTACTACCACTACTACCACTACTACTACCACTACTACTACTACCACTACTACTACTACTACTACCACTACTACTACTACCACTACTACTACTACTACTACCACTACTACTACTACCACTACTACTACCACTACTACCACTACTACTACTACCACTACTACTACTACTACTACCACTACTACTACTACCACTACTACTACCACTACTACTACTACTACTACTACCACTACTACCACTACTACTACTACCACTACCACTACTACTACTACCACTACTACTACCACTACTACCACTACTACTACCACTACTACTACTACCACTACTACTACCACTACTACTACTACCACGACTACTACCACTACTACTACTACTACTACTACTACTACTACTACCACAACTAGTACCACTACTACTACTACTACTACCACTACTACCACTACTACTACTACCACGACTACTACCACTACTACTACTACTACTACTACTACTACTACCACAACTAGTACCACTACTACTACCACTACTACCACTACTACCACTACTACTACTACCACGACTACTACCACTACTACTACTACTACTACTACTACTACTACTACTACTACCACAACTAGTACCACTACTACCACGACTACTACTACTACTACTACTACTACTACTACTACTACCACAACTAGTACCACTACTACCACAACTAGTACCACTACTACTACTACTACGACCACTACTACTACTACTACTACTACCACGACTACTACCACTACTACTACTACTACTACTACTACTACCACAACTAGTACCACTACTACTACTACTACTACCACTACTACTACTACCACGACTACTACCACTACTACTACTACTACCACTACTACCACTACTACCACTACTACTACTACTACCACAACTAGTACCACGACTACTACCACTACTACCACTACTACTACTACCACGACTACTACTACTACTACCACTACTACCACTACTACTACTACTACCACTACTACAACGACTACTACGACTATTACTACTACCACTACTACCACTACTACCACGACTACTACCACTACTACTACTACTACTACTACTACTACCACTACTACCACTACTACTACTACTACCACTACTACAACGACTACTACGACTATTACTACTACCACTACTACTACTACTACCACGACTACTACTACTACCACTACTACAACGACTACTACGACTATTACTACTACCACTACTACCACTACTACCACGACTACTACCACTACTACTACTACTACCACTACTACCACTACTACTACTACTACCACAACTAGTACCACTACTACTACTACTACTACTACTACCACTACTACAACGACTACTACGACTATTACTACTACCACTACTACCACTACCACTACCACTACTACTACTACTACTACCACTACTACTACTACTACTACCACTACTACTACTTCTTCTACAATAGGTGTATGTATAATGCTATGTACAATTCATATAAATAATGATGTTCACAGAAGACTACCTGAAAAGAGCGATAATTGGAGTGTCCAAGAACGGAGATTGATTCATCCACTGTGGGCAATTTCCTACCCGAGTTCCCGTGAAGCCAAGAGAAGTTCACCAAGGGTTCCCCTGCTCCCGAGCTGGTCCTGTTCGCTACCTGAAGGTCTGGCAGGAAACTAGGAGGAAACTTGCTGCATTGGAGGTGGAGGCCGGTGGTTTTAGAATACCTCGAGGTGGAGGTATGATTATTTGATATAAGAATAAGATGATGCATGAATAGATAGTTTGTTGAATGTGTCTGGAAATTCAATTGCTCCCTCAAAATGGAAAGGAAACGTCTGATACTAAGGAATCCTGACACAGTTCATGTGTTCAGGACCAGTGAGTATGTACTCCGAAACGTCGTGTATTTAAACATTAAATAAGTTGACATCCAGATAATCTTCCTGTTCTTATGTATACCACTTCTAAATGCCCTTTAAAGACCTACACTGCTAGAAAATTGGGGGTATCCTGATACAGTATACCTCATGAAACCCTAAGGGTTTAATGAGGTATCCTGCTCAGGATACCCTAAGGGTTTAATGAGGTATCATGATCAGTTTACAGGGAATTTCCTGAGCACAGGATACTTCAGGAAACTCAAGGAAACTCCAGTATATGAACGGAAATTATCAGCGCTATAACATAACGAGGACTTTGTATTTATTCACCAAATATACATAGTCATGTTACATTTCATTGTTAAAAATTAAGATAGTGTGTTAAAAATGTGCATTTTGATCTGTTAGTTGAATGCTTGACGGGGCTGGGGGGGGGGGGGGGGGGGGGTGTCATTATTCAAATGAAAAGGGAATTATTTATACATGAGAAGCAGTTTTCAAAATGATTAACTCGCATTTCTAAGAAACAAACTGAAAACTTTGTTTTTAACATTATTTTGTCACTGTTTCATAGAAGTCAGATGCTTGTAAGAGACATCTTGAAAGATTTGATATACGAATGAAGAGGAGGATTTTGCCACATGTCTTGGCAACTTAACAAATAATGATACATTCACTGATTTTACCTTCTTTCTATATTCGTTAAGAATATTGAACGATAATGTTACAATTAACAGTTCATTTATTTTCTCAATGATAACATCTAATAACATTTCAGAGGGTAGCAGGATCACGATAAACAAAAGCATATCACTTATTTACTTTGTCAGTATTTATTATAAGGTTTAACAATATACGGTTCAGAAAAACAAAATATATGGACAATCAAATTTATAATAAATATAAATGACGCTCAAATTACAGTCAGCAATTTCATTGATTTCAATATGGTTTGCTGTTACCTAAGAGGTTGGTTGTTGTTTAACTGTCGTCCATTCAGGATAATAAATGTTTTCATTGAATAATATTTGGTAATCAAATCAAGTATCAAATATTAGGAATTAATGAAAGAAGCTTACCTTATCACCGAATCCAACAATATGAATATCCAGATACACAAGAACACAAATTGTAAACTTATAAATCCTTCAATGTTAGAACTTTGAACCACAAGATTGCGAAACTTGTCCTACTTCAACAAAAGTCTTTTCGCAACTGGCAAAGTTTGCAAACAAATTGTTCTCACGATTTCATACTTAATTTAATTTCATTGGTTCCTTGGTTTACCCATTAATTGTCATTGGACAACTAGATTGAGAAAAAATAGTGTTCATGTTGTTACACTCATGACACTGAGACAGAGAGACAGACAATTGTCTCAGTACCACCTGCAATTGTTTATTCAAGTGACACTGACATTATCTGGTCAGGTGGCTTACCGGGAAGCAGACATTTGGTATTACAGTTAAAATACTTTGATGCTTGAGAGATGATGGCTTGTGTTGTTATAACGGATAAACTTTTTTGATTATACCAATGCTGAACTACTTAACGAAATCGGCCGGTCACTACAGTGACTTAATTGCATTGTCTTAAAGACAGAGCAACACACAGACAAGTAAAAACATGTCATAGAATGAAAATTACATTTTTTATAGCAGTACAACATATTCAGATATAATCAATAAAGCATACTCAACCCCTTTTGATAAGATTAGGTATAGGTTTATATTAGATGGACATGAGTGAAATATCTTGTGTACAATATATTAAGGAAGATATCACTGTATAATATCTACATCACTTGTTCAATGTATTTATTTGCTTGCACAGGTGTCCAATAAATAAACATACCCCGTATCTAGAAACTTTCTAGTGCGTATCTAGAAACTTTCTAGTGCATATCTAGAAACTTTCTAGTGCATATCTAGAAACTTTCTATCAAACACTTTCTATGTACCATGTACCATGTGCCATCTGGACATATTTTTGCAAATCACTAATCACACTTCATCCTTGGAAACATGACACAAATATTTTTCATAAACCCCAGAGACAACAGTAGGACCCCCATGTTGCATCAACTGTTTTACTACATTTAATCATCCGTAAAATCATGGTGAGACCTGAACGAAATAAAACATTTTGTGTCATTATAACTGTCCATGACCTGTCCATGTGTATATCACTTTGATTTAACTGTATTTTGTTAGGGAGCAGCATTAACATAAGCATTATTTGCTTGTTTGCCAATCCCGTTTTGTTTTTGAAATAAAAATATGTTTAAACCATATAAAACTGATATCAATATCACGTATAAAAAGGGCGTACTTACTAAATCCTGCGTACCAATGTTCTTGGCCTTTCAAATGTAAAACAGTGATTCACTGCGTTGGTTATGCTATCTTTTTAATAATTTGTATTGAACTAAAGAAGTGTCTCTGGGTTTAAGGTTGTCTGCTTAGCTCAATTCGAGAAATATATTAAGTTTGCCATATTTTGAATCCTTATTTGTAAGTTTATTTTTCAAATGAACAATAAATGTGTCATTTGAATGATGATAACAGTATACATGTAAGTACAGGTAGCAGAGTATTTATAGTAAGGCGTCTCAACGAATATGAATGTATTTGTTCCTAAACTGATTGGAATATCAAATCAAGTGACTGATTTTAATTCATTTGTTGTTACTTACTACATATGAACAGAATCAATATTAATAAATCCGGAGAGACTCACTAATGCAAGACGATTTATAGAAGGAATGGTAGCTGAAAGAGGGCATTTTGTCATAAGCCACTTAATGCATTTTGAAAATGAAGTATTACATTTTCAGTAAGATGTCATCTTGCATATTGGTTAAAATGTGTATGTGTTTATTTCTATAGATTAAGTAATGAAAGGGGTTGAGTGATGCATGTCAGACATAGGGGCAAGAATGAGCTAAGAAACTTCGTATTGTAAGTGGTTAAGAAACTATAATCCATACCACACGTTGTAAAACCTACCGAATTCTAAATGCCCTATACTCATTTAATAAGAACCATTTTACCATTACCTGTTTCCCGGTTTTTCCTAGCCTAACAATATTGATACAAGTAATGAGCCTACATAAGATGTGTATTTAGATCAAAGGTTAATTGCTTTTTCAGGTTATTAAACATAAGTTCTGATAATTACACTGAGTCAAACATACATTTTCATACTTAATAGTTTTATCACTTTAATCGGGACATTTTGATGGTACCATTTTGATTTTTGTCCTGTAAACCAGAGATTATTAGAGCGTAAAATTAACCTCGCGTTACCGACAATTACTAATGAACTGGTTGTCGGCGGTCAGCTCGTTAAGAGAGATAAAACACTGAGGCCGCCAAAGAGTTTTACGAGACACGCGCATGAACAGCAATGGTGCAATGTATTTCATTTATACGTGTATATCTCTAACTAAACAGTCATGGCTGGTGTATATGATCAGCCAGTTTCCTGTCATCCCAGGTTTTGAGGACACCTGTTCAGCAACTCAAACGTGGTAAGCTGTGGACCCGCCGTTGTGTCATTCATTCAATGGTAAGATTACATAATGAAGTATACAAGATCATTGAAAGAAGAAAATGGTGTATATTTGAAAGATGGTGTTTTGTCAGCCATTTATTTATGTATTTAGGAAAGAAGTTTTATGTCTTCAATAAGCTGATATCTTGATTATCTCATGTAACGCCGATGGAGAGAATTAACATTTGAATTTGAACTGAAAATCACATATTCTAAATGTCCATCAATCATCTACCATGCTTGATTAAACTTATGTCTTATTAACACTGCATGTGCTTATTGCGCAATCAAGATGAAAATTATTACTGAGGGTGATATATGTATGACTTTATATTTGAGAACTTACTTGAGAGCCTACATAAGTTGTAGTCGTTGAACCAAAGTTATTAATCATGTGAGGTTAGAAAAGTAAAACTTCTTATCACTGAGTAGGAATTCGTTTGTTCGTCTAAAATACATAACAGTGATATGGTAGTTCACACATTATTAGTGTTTGGCATCTCTCTCAACCACAATTAACTATCAATGAACGTAAATCCCCCACAAAACAATACATCCACAAATTTGTATTTGATTAAAGTTATTTGAATGAGTAGACCTTTGGTCATTTGCATTCATTTGCTCATATTACATTGTTCTTTTATGATAAAACACAGTAAGTATTGGATCCGTTTAATGAGTAGAATTCATTTGTTTATGGGTATTTAAGAAAGCAGTTTGATATAAATATCCAACCAAGAACCCATACACTTAACCAAGGCAATAATATTGTATTTGTGGCGTTTGTCAAGAATCATTCACAAATAAAACGTAGGAAATGTACATTTAGTACCCTACCGAAACATGTTTGAAGGGGTATTGAAACACCAAAACAAACTAAAATACCAAAGTAAAAATAAACATTTTGAAATACATTTCCATACTCAATTATTATCCCTTTAACCTATTTTCAACTCAGTTTTGTAACGCCATCGGAAACTTTGTCTTGAAACCACTAGATCAGTAGCGCGGAACAATAAGCTTGAGCATGAACTGATAAAATACAATCACAGAGGCCGCACAATAGCTACATAAGAGACAGACGTGTGTACATCAGTGTCGCAATATATTGTTTATATACGTAGACGTATATACAACAACTTAAATCACCGGCTGTTGTACATGACTAGACAGTTTTCGTTCATTGGGAACCACTTGTTATACTCGTGTATCAATGATACCGAAACATGCGTGATTAGCAGGGTATTCAAAGCACTGTCGTGGAGCTTCTCTAACTTCATGATACTGCGTAATTAAACACTGGTTTTGATATCGTCAACCTAATCTTATAGTTCTTTAATTGTTACAAACATGACAAATCAAAAGTTACGTATTCATTGCGGTATAGTATGAAAATCAGCGTGTATATAGATTACACTATTGACCAATTGTGAGCGCACGAATATGAAATATAAGCAAATTTGAAAACGTGCATACTATTTATTTCATTACATTTGTTTCGTATTGATAAGTATCCACACTTATACATGAGTGTAAATACGTCTGTGACAATGCCATTAAAACCCTATTTCCACAAAGGTGAAGATTGTTGTATGTAAGTGTCACACAAAAACTGACTTATGGGGCCCTATAAAACATAGTATACAAAAGAATAAACACATATTTAAAAAGAAATACCATAGGATAATGTCAATAACCAAGGGAGACAGTATGAAATATACATGTCGTATCGTATCGATGTTTAAGTTGTAATGTATAATATCATTTAAAACCGTTGCCGTCAAACAATAAGAATCTAACCGTAAAAAACATTGATTAAGCATCGTATTCATCATAAAATATATATTGCCGTCACACATCCAACAAAAGCCATTTTAGTTTGTGCATATTTAGATAATTATTATCTACAATGTATATGAGAAATAAATGAATATTCAAAACAAAGTACATGTATTGTAAAATTTAAGAATCGACGGAATACTTAATTATCATATTCTATAACATGCAGACACAATTTGGAAATTGCATAGTTACTGGACATTGATTTTGATTTCTCAGTATGGTATAATAAATGTAATTTGTGATGGGATATTTGAAATGAATCAAGTCAATTCAATTCTTTATTATTTATAAGTTGTATCAGTGTATACAGTACAGTATTTTAGTGTCTAATTGCCATCACTCATCCTGTGAGGAGCCCAGTCGCGCTATTAACGAGTTAAATAAAATATGCAAGCCTGGATATACTAGGATATGTGTGTATTGCAAGGGGGCAATCTGTGCGGCTATTACCATAAACCAATTTACGGATGTGTATTGTCGCCAATACTGCTTATTCAATCTGATTAAATTTACACGTGTGTAGTTGACTCAGAGATATATTCAAGTGGTCACTGGAATGTTCAGGAGATACGGTTCACTGACTTCATGGATAAACCCTAAAGTTTCTGAGATTTTTGAAAAAGTGGTATATATTTATTTTGATTTCATTTGAATGAAAACCGGAGAGCATATTGGTTGAAGGCTTATTCAAATTTGATAATTCTGAGGGAAGGAAAATTGTGTGACAAAAGGCTATTCGTAAAAATTGTCCATCAAAATCGTAAGACATCTTGTATAAAACAGAGAGAGACCAGCCGAAATTGTAAACAAATCAAATGATTAAGAACATGTGTAATGTATATTTTGCATACGCCTCTTCACTGCTGTCAACAATCTAAATCTAAAAATTGGAGACTTATTTCAAGATTAAATAGATAGTGTTCGGATAATGCAAAATTGGTGACTCGATGTTAAAATACAATATTTAATCTTATCTTGAATATATAAATAATCGAAAATGTAATATGTTTACTTGCATCCCCGACAGTATTTTTAGTATTTATTGTAATAGGGGAATTGTTATAACAGTCGCGTAAAACGTAACGCTTTTCAATATCCATCCAGTGGTTCTTGAACATAAATATTGGTTACTAGTAGATGAAGGAGAATGAGTTCTATGGATATACAACTTCTTTAATGCAGGAGTGCGACGTTTCGTGGTAGCTTGATAACAGTTTTAGAAACTCGTTCTCCTTCATATATATATTGAAATTGATTTTAAAATTTTACAAAATTAAGAAAACAATATGTATTGATGACAGCATATAAACATCTTGTTTGCAAATCCTTTTCTATTTACTGAACAAGATATGTTAAACTCTATCCCATAATATTGACATGGATTTGATTATCCGTGAATCGGTATTATGTTTTAAACATATTTATTCATGTTAATTATACATGAATAAGGACATGCAAATAAGCCAAAGGTTTATCTAAATGCCTGTCCTCGTCAAGATATAATACATACAATATAAATACGGATGGCATCATGAATACACACACGCACATTTCATACAGTGATTGCAATGTCAGAACAGTAATGAATTATTAGATCGGTATTATATAGTAAAACAGATATCCACTTGTGTAACTACGTTTAATTTTTCATAGAATACATTATGACAAAGCTAAAGTTGACTTCCCAGATAAACCGTTACCAGATGTTGATTATATGAGTTGACATAAATAAGGCAAGTGGCCCAGATACACTTAGTAATAAGTTCACCAAGCTAGCTGCATAATCAATTTCCTTGCCCCTTATATATTTACATTTACATAAATCATTGTGTGGGTATATATTTCCTCCCTTATGGAAAGAAGTTTCTGTATATCATTTGCACAAGAAAGGCAGTGTAAATGAATATCAAAATTATAGACCTGTAGTATTTCCTTCCTGTATTTGAAAGATGAGTTTTCAAACAGTGTTCAACTTTTTTCGAGACAAAAATGTCAGGGTTTATGCCAGGTGAAAGTAATGCATATCAACTTACATACCTCTATGACATCATAGCAAACGCTTTAGACAATTATTATGTTAATGGATTTAATTTGAAAACCGTTCTTTAAGGTAAAAATGACTTATCTGATGAGACTAACTTAACAATTGTGGATTCTGTTGACACATTTATTGACTTAAGTTAACGTTTCTAAATTTAGAAAGCACGTGAAGTTTAACCAAATGTTATATTTGTTAGCATGCAACACGTACATTTCTTATTTATTATTATTATTTATTTCCAAAAAGAAATCTGGATTGGCGAACAAGCCATAGGCTTATTTCAACGCCGCTCCAGTACAATGAAAGCAAAAGCTGGACGCAGAAACAATATATATGGAATAATTTTTAAGCAAAAGACAAATCAGTTAATCCTCGAATCTGTCTATAATTTTATTCAAGAGTCACTAACATTTAAATCATCCTATTCAGCATGTGTCCTTTTAGATATTTCCGAATTAGTGTTTTGCTTTTTGCCTTTGTGTAATCATTTGATCACTGAATTTGTACATTGATCTTGAATTATAAATTGTACTTTGATATATTTAGTAGAGCGGCACTACATAAGCCAATAAGTCGAAGTATCATCCTTTCAGTGCATTACTGTTTTACCTAAATGGTTATTTTACTAATTTCCTTGTGAAAATTAAATGTTTAAAATTAATGTTATTCTATTACATGTATTCACCTTTATTTAATGTTGTGCTTTCTCAGTTTTGATGAATGAATATGTATTATGTACTGGAGAGGTATTTATAAAGGTGTAATGTATGTGGTTTAAACATATTTATTCATGAAGAATGTGGTTTGGTAAAAAGCAAACTGTTGCTTATATTAACACACGAGAACTGGACATAAAAACAACCAGCTATAACATAATCATATGGTTTAAACTCATTATTATTCAATAAAGAATCTGTGCACATGATTGTTGTTTATGAACATTCTCTACATGTGTAATGTATACATTCATTCTGCTTCGAATCACTACCCGCTCATACATTTTATTGCATCAACATGTATAAATTACTCTGTATGACACATTAATAAACAATATGTCTTTCCTCATTTTGAGTGAGACGCTCAGGGTTCATTCATCCATAACAAGGCTACTGGTCACGCATTTAGCATTCCCGGCTAAGAACCTTTTGATCAAAGGGGATCACAGCAGGAGGGCTAATTAGTGTCACAGTGTGTATCCACTGCGATGAGTGAACTGTTCTGCTCTAAAACAGGTTACAGCCCCACAGTCAAGTAACCATCTAATCCCCTCTTAATCCCTGTCAAAACATACAGATGTGTGACAGGGTGAGGTGTCACCATGACACAAGATCAAAGTTAATCTGTTTGTGTTTAAAGATTAAAAAGAACCAAATATTTAAGAATACATTACAAAAACAACTAACAAAAATATATATCATATATCAACATAATATATACTAATATATTATATAATTTGTGACTTTTTTCTTGTAACATGTGTCCCTACATTCAACTCTACACGGCAATATTATAATTGTAAATTAGTTCCTTATTCAGACAGAAAGTAGTTAGCAAACTTTGAAACCGATAATTTAATTTCTTTTCATATTATCAGGTCCTTGTTATAATGATTTCAGGAAAGCTTATATTCAACCTTGATATTTGAATAAAGCTAGTTGTTTAAGAAGTGAAATAAAATTATATTCTCTGCATTGTCCTCAACCTATATGTTTATGATCACTTTGGTTTAAACATATAGCAGACTAGGAGAATTTAACAATAAACTAAAACAAAAAGCCACAATGTTATGTATGTTTGTGCCGTGCCGTGCCTTGTTGGCGTTACCTATATCCAGATATCTATTCTGCTGACATCATAACACCTAGTTTTGTTTGGTGTTTTTGTTTCTTATAATATTACTTGTCTTGTTTTGTTTTGTTGTTGAATTTGTAAATTTATGATATTTTGTAAATTCACCATGACGCATAATGTCCTGTAGTCTGGAGCTGTATTCACTTTAACTTTTAAAGTTCGTTTACCAATCCATTTCATGTATGAAATAAATAAGTTTAAACCATATTTAAACGTATTTTATTTCATAAACATGAAAAAATTATTGGCGAACAAGGCACAATCCGCTCCGGCACATATATATCTTTAAAAATCATATTTTGAAAATCATTCTAAATTATCTAAATAAATATAATGGAACGAAACTGCAACAAATTATCAATTAACACTTATGTACGTATATCTATAGTTTGATTGTCTTGATTTTTCATTTGTTGTTAACATGTTACCAGCTCTTGTGAATTTGTTTATGTTTTATGTAGTGGGGAGGCATTCACATAAGCAGAGTTTTGCTTGTTTGCCAAACCACATTCTTATTGAATAAACATATGTTTAAACCATATATTTTTAAAAAGCTGGTTACAAGATAAATGAGACAGAAAAATGAAAATTAACATTTGTATAACATCAGACATGAATATTGTTATGTTGTTAGGTGTGACTAATAATGAAGTGGGCTGCAGCTCAGAATTTAATCATTAACTACAATAACTTTCAAAGAAACCGGTTGCTTTTACTGATAAACTGATGTAATGAGTTCAAAATATTATTGTAAGTGGTGTCCTTCAAGGAGCTGTTATCATATGATTTAAACAGTATTTATTTTCCAGATGGTACATGGAAAGGGGGATCGATAAACAGGGTTACCCCTATATAAATATCTCTCCCCGTGATCATATTATACTGTTGTTATGTCCTAGCCTTGATTGTAAAAATACATATTTGATCTTAAATGGTAGTAGCTTCAGCAAGTAAACAGATAGCGAAGTACATGTAAGTTTTCGTTATTGTGACCACATGAAAATCTGGACGTTTCCGAGATATGTGATTTAAACATATTTATTCCATAAATGGATCCGGATTGGCAAACAAGTTGACGCTTATGTCAATGCCGCTCTGGGATACAAAATACATAAAATAAATGTCATGATGAATGTACAATAAATTGTATTACATGTCTGAAAAGAATAATACACCAATTTATGATATATGTCTATTATAACGGTGGGTAATCCATAATCCAGGCTCTTCATTTCTCATAGCAAACGCTTCTTATGAAATATCTATTAAAATGATGTTGTGTTTTTCTACATTCATGTATGTATGATTATATTTATGATGTAATTATCCTGTTTTATGTTCTTTTCGGGAGAAACAGTTATATAGGGAAAACCTGTTTGTTGATTCCCCTGAGTACATGAATAAATATTGTTAAAACCATATAAAATCTGAATAAGTTTATTTCAACATTTACAGGAGAGCTGTAGTCATCTATCAAGAGACATGAGCTTTGCCTCAAGTTGGTACCCATATTGACCACACTAATTAATCCATCGTTAATCCCTCGTCTGGGTGAATCTTGTTGACACTCTGAGGTGTACAAACTAAACGGGCTCTTTGTTTGTTATTTAACATTGTGTTCATCTCTTGTGAATACCATCCGTGAAATGCAGACGTCTTTGTTAAGTGTCAATTAAGATACTCAGACAATACTAGTAATTCACTTGTGACCAGCTAAGCAGGTGTGAACTAGTCACCTGTAAAAACACACACGGGTGGCTTATGGGCCTTATGTTGCCTGTCAATAGAATCACGTCACAGCCAATGGATGATATACTGTTTTGAGTTATCCAATGAAATCAGTAACTGTTAAGTGAAACACCAATGAGATTTGAGCTGAAATCCGGGATAATCAATTGGGCAAGATGTTAACCATTTATCTCGAGTTACTACACGTGTAAACACCTAAGAGTTTCATCAATGGTGGATACACATGTTGTGTAGTGTTAATACCTGTATTTGATTTGGATATTCATAGTGTTCTTTCGGATGCGCTTTTTTAAAAGGTGAGTTTTAGGTTTTTCATAAATCTATCACGATCCAGACAACAATTATAAAAGAACTTGTATAAAGAACTTTAATGCAGGTAACTTAAACTTATGCATTTGATACTGATACATATGATAGGGAAGCAACAATGACAAAGAGCCACACATATCAAACGTGATTTTACACATGCTTCAATGTATAATTTTCTCAATAAAAAGCGTCTACATGAATCTAATGTCGTCTGACAGAAACAACTAATGCCAAAACTGTATGACAGGGTTAAACCTCGTTCGTCTGTGGTATAATTTGCAGTATTATGTGTAATATTTTAAAATTTCTAACAAATTCCGATAGTTTAATATAGTTTCCTGAAGTATCCTGAAGTATTCTGACGTATCCTGAATCATGAAACCCGGAGTATCCAGAACAGGATATTTTTGGATACCCCGAGTATCCTATGGTATACTGATACTGAAATTCGGAGTATCCTGGTCAGGAAACTTCATGAAATCACTTCTGTTTCTCATGTGCTATCAAATTGTTGTTGTTTTTGATTTTGTGTTTGAAGAGGCCTATATATTTTTATGATAAATGTCATTTTTATATTATATAATTCTAAACTAAGTTTGAATTAACCATGAAACTTAGATTATCAGGAAAACGAAAGCATCTATTCATCATAACATGTAACAATTTTTTTTATGGAGGATCATTGCTGATCCATTTTCCTTACATTATATAATTACATTATGTAATTTTTGGTGGTTAATTCACGTGTTTATGGAAATAAAATAGACATCTATAAAAAAAAATATTGAAAATGTATCGTTCCAATTTTCAAAAGTTGTGTATGTCAATTTAACACCAGGACAATTCCGAATGTGCAAGAGGGGGCGTGCATTATGGTTATATAGTTTCAGTTTCAGTGAGCTTATCATGTATTGGTCAAAGCAGCCAATGACATTTTCAGTGCAGAAAGTCCATAAAAGTAATGGATATTTCAATAACAATCAATGACAACGGATTATCATGCAATGAGAAAGTTACCGTAACATGGTAGTTTTTTTTCTTATTTCTCTTTCTTAAAATTGTGAAGTTGATTTTATTATTATCACTTTGGGGATTTTTGGACAAGTACAATCAGTAAAACTACGTGACGACTTGAATCTATAATGTAAACAAGTAAACTGAGTAGCACATCACACCTCTCGCTAGCAGCTGATATGGTTATGAAACGTTTGACGGCTGTATTAATGAAGTATTTTTTTAAAACGTTTTCTAAAATTTTTAGGTGGATTTAAAACAAATACTTTTTATTCAAACTTTACTGTTGTCAGAATCATTTCCTCGAAACGTCATGTTCTTATCGTACATGTTATTTACTTTCCAGCTCACATACATACATTCAGAAACCCTGACACTCATCGTGTTCTTTTCCTTCAAGCTTACAGAGGGATATTTACAAAACCTTCACACTTCATGTTATTTAAATCATCTCACCGAGATACAGTCAGAAATCCTGACACACTTTGTGTTCTTGTCTTTCAAGCTTACAGAGATACAATCAGAAATCCTGACACACGTCATGTTATTTATTATCCATCTCACAGAGATACAATCAGAAATCCTGACACACTTCATTTTATTTATTATCCATTTCACCGAGATACAGTCAGAAATCCTGGCACACTTCATGTTAGTTATTATCAATCTCACAGAGATACAGTCAGAAATCCTAACACACTTTGTGTTCTATATTTCAAGCTTACAGAGGGATATCTACAAAACCTTCACACTTCATGTTATTTATTATCCATCTCACAGAGATACAATCAGAAATCCTGACACACTTTGTGTTCTTGTCTTTCAAGATTACAGAGATACAGTCAAAAATCCTGACACACTTCATTTTATTTATTATCCATTTCACCGAGATACAGTCAGAAATCCTGGCACACTTCATGTTATTTAGTATCCATCTCACAGAGATACAATCAGAAATCCTAACACACTTTGTGTTCTTGTTTTTCAAGCTTACAGAGATACAGTCAGAAATCCTGACACCCTTTGTGTTCTTGTCTTTCAAGCTTACAGAGATACAGTCAGAAATCTTGACACATCATGTTATTTATTATCCATCTCCCAGAGATACAGTCAGAAATCCTGACACACTTCATGTTATTTATTATCCATTTCACCGAGATACAGTCAGAAATCCTAACACATTTTGTGTTCTATATTTCAAGCTTACAGAGGGATACTTAGAAATCCTGGCACACTTCATGTTATTTATTATCCATCTCACCGAGATACAGTCAGAAATCCTAACACACTTTGTGTTCTATATTTCAAGCTTACAGAGGGATACTTAGACATCCTGGCACACTTCATGTTATTTATTATCCATCTCACAGAGATACAGTCAGAAATCCTAACACACTTTGTGTTCTATATTTCAAGCTTACAGAGGGATACTTAGAAAACCTGACAAACTTCATGTTATTTATTATTCATCTGTTAGAGATACAGTCAGAAATCTTGACACACTTTGTGTTCTATCTTTCAAACTTACAGCGTGAAACTAACAAATTCTGACACACTCCATGTTATTTATTATCCATCTCACCGAGATACAGTCAGAAAAACTGAAACACTTTACCTTCTCATTTTTCCAGTCAACAGAGGGATACTTAGAAATAAACCATACAAAACATCACCACATCTAAGCGTTTCGTCAGGCAAGTACGGGGTTGATGGTGACTACTGGGCAGGAGTTATCCTGGCAAAAAATGACAGTCCGTACTTCCAGGTGGATCTACAGGATCCATATATCGTACTGCGGGTGTTCGTGACAAGCTACAGTGATGGTTGGGATATGTATGTTTGTGAACAGATCGGTACAATACAGCTGCATGTATACGTTTGTATGTGAACTGGTTTGTAGGTGTATAGACGTAGCTGTATGATGTTAGGTGGATAACCAACAACTATAATAGTGTCACACATACAGAGAATCTTTAAGGTTTACTTCTTTCAATGAGCGTTATTGTATTTGATATCTGAAAACACGAGAGTAAAATTCTAGTTAACGTCCAAAAATCATTCTTCATAAGGTTCAATGAAAAATGTACATCTCATTGGTCTCATAGCAATGGACTTCTGAGCAGGTTAATTAACATCATAAGCATTGAAGAACGTTCATTAAATGATGATATGAAACATGGCCAGAGGATTGCCATTGGAGTAACTAATTGCTCCTGACCCGGAAGAGGCCACTGAGCAAAGAAATGCTTCACTAAGGGTGTCACTGAAAGGTGTGACGAGTTGTTTTAAAGCTTTGGGAGTGATTACACCGAGACAACTATCATACTTTTTACTTTGCTTTTTAAATAAATCTTTTACAAAACTAGAAAGGAATGATGGTTCTTAAATTGATAAGCAAAGTGACATTCTAGAAGAAACTAAGTGTTTTAATAAAAATGGTATTCTAAAGAAGACTGTACAGAAATTTACCTTGAGAATATTTTTTGTGGTACAGATATCCCAAAATTGTCTGTTGATGATTCAGCAAATTTAGAAGGTAAAATAACCTATGAAGAATGCTTGAATCCTTTAAAAAGAGCACCAGGTCCTGATGGTTTTACAGCAGAATTCCTCAAATTCTTTTGGAATGATATAAATAAATATTTGATTAATTCTTTAAATTATGCATATGATCATGATTCAGTATCATTTTCCCAGAAACAAGGATTAATGTTTACCAAAAGCTAATAAGCCTAAACAGTTTCTCAAATCGTGGCGTTCCATAAGTTTATTGAATACTTCATATAAACTTGCATCTGCTGTGATTGCCAATAGAATAAAACCCGTACTACCAACAGTCATTGATGAGAATCAAAAGGGCTTTGTACCAGGAAGATATATTGGAGAGGTAACTAGACTCTACTATGATATTATGGATTTCACTGAAACATTTCAAATACCTGGCCTGCTGCTGTTGATTGATTTTGAGAAGGCTTTTGACCCTGTCGGTAGAAACTTTATTATGAATGAACTAAAGTGGATTTCAATCCTTTTACATGACACAGAATCATGTGTGCTTGTAAATGGTTTAGGGAGTTCTTTCTTCAAGATAACTAGAGGCTGCAGACAAGGGAATCCGATTTCACCATATATTTTTAGTTTTGTGTATAGAAATCTTAGCGCTTGTGATTAGAATAGATAAAAGAATAAAATGTATTAAAACAGGTAATATTGAAAGTATCCTGGCTCAATTTGCCGATGATGCTTCATTAACTTTAGATGGTAATGAAAAATGTCTCTATGATCTAGATTCAATGGAAGACACTAACAACTCTGAACAGTTTGGGAGAATAGAAAGAGAAATGAAAAGTTGTGAAGCACGATTGTTAACATCTATGGGTAGAAATGTAGTTCTGAAATCCTTATTGCTTAAAACTTAACCATCTTTTTTATCCATACCAAGTCCACCAGATAATGTAATTCAAATATTTCAGAAAAGGTGCTTTGAATTCATTTGGAAAAGTAAAAAGGATAAAGTTAAAAGACAATCTGTTAAATATATAAGTATAAGTATATAATTGCTAAATATGGAGGTTTCAATGTACCAATAATAAAAAATACTATCAAATCCCAACAAAAATAACATGGATTAAAAGACTGTGATATGATAATTTTATATGGATAAAACATGCTTCTATATATATATACCAAATACATGTATCCACAGACTATGGCTGGCTGCCGGTATTTATATTAGGACAAATATACTACCCACTATTTCAAATAGGATTTGGAAGGATGTTGTGAATGCATGGTCTGATTATCTTACAATATGTTATCAGGATGAGTTTCTAAGTACTGAGGTTTTGGTTCAATCTCTGTAGTATAATAGCAATATTTTGGTAGGTGGCAAAACAGTTTTTTTAAAATAAAAATTGGAGAGAAAAGGGAATAACATACTTGAGAAATATTATGAACGATGACGGAAATATGAGGATTTTGGAAGAATTGAATGGTAAATATCTCATTTGTATAGATGTTCTCACCTTTCAAGGTTTTAAGAGAACAGTGTCTCAGAAAGAGGAACATGACTTTTAATTATAAAGAACCGATACAGGTTTTTCCTATTTAACCATTCAATATTTCAAAAATATTTACAAGTAAAAAGGTTTATAACTTGCTTAAGCTAATGAGATTTGAAAAATCAACTGATCAATCAAGATGGGAAGAAGCAATTGACAAATATTTCCAACAGAATGAATAGGAAAACTCAGAGTGTTGATCTAAAATGGTTTCAGTACAAGATAATTCAGAATATTTTAACAACAAACAACTATTTGCATAAGATTGGCTATATTGATTCACCTATGTGTTCTTTTTGTTAACAGATACCCGAGAGTGTGATGCATTTATTATGTAATTGTACTGTTTCTGAAAGCTTTGGCAGAATGGCTGGAAATATTAGCTGAAGGATATGTTGATCTGACGCCTGAAAACATCCTTTTTGGTTTTAAGGGAAGAAACAACAACCGGTTAAATGCCATTTGTTTATTGGTAAAATATAAAATCTAAACTGCGAGTAGAAAAGGGGGAAAAAAAATTGTGTACATATACAAAAATAATTATTAAAATAGTATCAAGCATGTAAATATATTGCTTTTGCAAATAATAGCCAGCAGAAATTCTTTTCATTTTGGTCTTCTTTCAATACTTAAAATGTAACTCAATGATTGAACTTGAATTCTCTGTGCCAGATGCAGAAAACCTGCAATACTTGAACATAGCCATGTTATATACCTGTCACATTATATGCTACACATTTGATGTATCCATATAAATGATCAGTCTTTCATATGTATATGTAAACATCTGATGGGAAAATAAATACATAAAAAAATATATTGTTACCTTGCCATACTAAATTCACTTCATGGATAATGATAGAACTCGGCTAATACCATTTAAAGTTTGAATCGATAATTATTTTTTTATGCCTAATTCCATATTAACACTCATTAGCTTTGGTGATTAGGAAGATCACCAATTATTTTGTAAAACATGCCACGGGAGTTCTCTCTATAATGTCTTGACTTACGATTAGATGTATACCTCAATAGAGAGAGATAAATTCAACGTCATTGACATGCTTTTCTAGGATGCTGAACCGTTATTAAACTAGAGATAGATGCTTTGTGCTGGTATGAGTCGCTCAATTATTCCAATGCATTTTAGTGTGTAATAGTGTATATATTGCTGTTGAATCGACTTTCTTCGTTACCTCTATGTTAGATACTAAGTTTCATAATGTTTGGTCCCGTGATAAGAGTGGATGATAGGCAGTATCTCATCTGTTAGTAGTGTCATGTTATCCGCTGACTTGCCTCACGGGAGAACACTGTTCACATCACAAAGAACAGAAACATAAAATATTTTAGGAACTCTTTTATTCAACCAATATTAGTTATTATATAAAGGAAGATGTGATACATATCATGTTGTTTTTAAAAAAAGTATCTTTGCACTGACTGATATGATAAATCTGAAATTCAAACCCATTCTAAGTCACTCCCATCCTCCCTTATCTTATAGCATGAATGTTTCAAGGTTTCCACCAAGCTTATTCTTCAACGCGGTAACAGTTTTATGACTCCTTTGACACACATCGAAAATATTTGTTTCTTGTCAGAATGATTAGATGTTTTCAGGACATGAATCAAGCTAGACTTTGGTAATGGAGGCATCTTTTCTCGTTACTCTCCAATATTCAACTGACAGTGAGATATCTCAAACTGGAATATTTATTACTGATCGCTCAGCTCGTTGTCAGAAACAATGCCAGATTCACTATCACTGTCAATTTCAGGCATATCTAGATGAGTTAGAATGTCTTTCACTTATGAAGCGGCTGACCATGACTTTAGCATGGACCGTGGAAGTATCCATATGATCCAGTTAGGTTAGGGTGGGATTAAACAGGGGAGCCACTTTAAAGTATAAAGTGAACTCTAGAATACTGTTGAGACTTCAAAATAGATTCCCATAACTACTTCACTTACTTGTCGATCCATTCTCCTGTTCGACATTGCTACTTGTACTTGTTTCTCTTGAGTTTCATCATATCTTGATAACACCACAATTTAATGGCTTTGGATATTGAGTACCCTACAATCCGCACCTGCCATGGCCATAATAAAAGGCCCTGTTTCAACGCTGCTAATGGAAACTGTATCGCTGTCTCGAGAATTTGTTTGCTGAAATGTGTTCAGCGCTAATATCACGACCTGTCTGAACGTTGAGGGCAGGAGAGACTCTTTTATCTCTTGTTGGTGCTGTGGTGATGGTGTTGAACCACTGCCATGCTGCTGACCCATTGTATCATCGTAAGGATATTGAGATGCAGTCTTTTCGATTTACACACATGAGGCTTAGGATCCACGGTGAGGTTTCCATAAGACTGCTCTCTCGTAAAGACTCGTGAATTTCCTGATATCTTCGGGCAATATTCTTCTGGTAAAAACCTTGGTCTGCTCTTTGTCCACGGGTGAATTGAAAAGTGTCATGTAATGGAGAATTGAGGGCAATGTCGCGAGATTCCTTGCTCCTGGGGAGCAGGTTTTGCAATAAATTTAAAGATTAGTACATTTGTTTGGTTGGAGGTTTTGGTTAAACAGACGAGATATAAGTTTATCATTCTTCGCGAGGAAGTTATTCAGAACTAACACATTCTGTTTACGACAGTCAAAATAATGTTTCTCCTCCATACTGTATGGAATTCTTTCACAAACTGTACTTGGGGTTATATTTGAAGATACTCTCGTAAAGAGGTAACCACACAGAATAACACTAGACAATATGTTTTGGAAGGGGTTGAATCAACCCTGTTGAAGAAGGTTGATGGTAAGACTGTTTTTCCAAAACCATTGGGCCCAACCACGATAGCTTTGGAGGGAATCAGGAATTGAAATCGCTGTTTAGGGTCCTTAGGAGTCGACTGACTTCTCAGAAGAGGAGGAGGAGGCAAAGGTGGAGGAGGAGGAGGAGATGATTGACTCATTGGAGGAGGTACCATGGAAGGAGAAGGAAGTTAGTAAGAGTCATTCCATGGCTCTGCTTTTGATGTCATTGTAGATTGTTTGTTCACATTGGGGACAAAGTCCATCCTAATCCAATGCACAATATTCAGTTATAGAGTCCTTTTGTTGTTGTGTCATGTTGTTTTCTTCAGTTCAGTCCGTTTCCTCTGGCTGTTTCCCTTCCCCTTAAACGCAGCCTTTTTCTTCTTGGCTGTCTCTTCAGTGATGTATTTATATTTGTTTTAATTGTCTTATCTTTCCAAACTAAATCTTGCTAAAAGTAATGAAAGTATCTCTCGGATCAATTCTATCCTTCGAAGTCTGTTTCATTTTAAACGTCTTATGTGTCTGCTGGTAAGAGGGAAAATGTCACTATATTCCTACTGCATGGCGTTTTAGGCTATCCTGTAACTGTCACAAGCACATGAGGGGAACTTGGCAGATTATTTTCCTCCCATGCTACACTTGTTGCTATGGTCCAAGAAAATATGGTTAGTGTATTCAAATTGATTTTACAGTAAACATAAGTATAGAGTCCATTCACATCTTCCCCAAGAACATCTACAGGTCATAAGCCTCGACAAACAGTACACTGGAAGATCATCTTAAATGCTAAATAGCAATCACTCTCCAGCTTATTCGCAGTATAACTATAACAAATAAAAGAGTTCCATTGTTTCCTCCTTTAGAAATGAGACAATCTTTTTTTTACTTTACAAACAAACAGATCCCTCGGATGATTGATAAAAGGGGGTCGTTTATAAGATTGCTGTCCCTTTGAAGGTACGGTGTCCTCTGTCCCTGTACTCAAGGGTTGACTTGCTACTATTTTGCAACGTTTGGATTAGGATGTAAATGATTTGTGGTCCAACTCTACCTTTGGCCATTTTTCTCCTTTACTTCTACATTCGAAAGAGACTATAAACATCTGTGTATCAGGGATGTACAGTTTGCGTTCCATAGTCTCTCAATGTTTAACTATGTATCACCTCAAAACGACTGATACGTGAATAGGAATTGACTTCTAGCTAGTTTATATACACCTTAGCAGTCGATTCAAACTGATTATGAACAAGTCATCTGGAGGGAATTCGAAGAACCCCTGTTTGAGTGAGACAAGTCAGTCCATCCTCACCTTACAATTGTGTGTTTATCTTTTCCTAATCTCAAAAACTAATGAGTGTTAATATGGAATTGGGCTATAAAACATATTTATCGATTGAAACTTTAAGTGATATTGGTTAAGGCAATCTAAATTTTGATTTTTAACATGGGACAATTTTTGCAGCTACAGACTTGCGACTTTTTGTGAAAGATGTGCATTTACTATGCATATATGCAAATATGCAAGTAAAACGTGACAAATTCGTAGGTGACGTGGTTTTGCTGTCTTACAGTTTTCCGACCCAATGGACCTTTGACAATCTTCTCCTCTATATATACATGCATTAGATAGTTCATATTCGCACATAATGTAGCTGAGATATTGCATATTAAAGGGTACTCTTTGCAAATACTAATTTGCAATTCTTTTTTCATAGTGAGTATTCAAACTCTGATGATTTTTAAGAAAGCGCAAACTTTCAGAGGAGATTACTCAAAAACCTAAACATCAATTAAAGATCAATAATAAAATCGCTAGCGAACAGTTGTTTCCGGTCTGTAGAAGTTGTGAAAAACTGCTATTTTTCAAATTATCTGATTTCGACATGGGAAATGTGGGTCTCAATAATACAGACATGTTAGACACTTGCAACTTCCATAATATGTTGAATGCTTTTTATCGTCGCTTATGACTTTTTTTATGTTCGTTTCTCTCTGTCTGATGCAAGAAATAGATCACCAACACTTATGGTTTTCTTGTACAGGAAAAAAAATGAAAAGAGCATTTATCGGAGTGTCCAAGGACGGATCTAGATTTACCCACTGCGGACAGTGGCCCCACGGAAATCCACCAAAATCCACTGCGAATGTCTATGGATTTACACTGGAGTTCCCCTGCTTGCACGCTGGTCCAGTTCGCTATGTGAAGATCTGGCAGGAACGCAGAATTCAACTGGCTATAGGTGAAGTAGACGCCGAAGGTGTGAGAATGCCAAGAAATGCAGGTAAGTTTGATTGATGGATGAATAAGTGTAACAATGTTGGTTTTTTTATGGGATCACACTGTCAGCAATAGTAACCTCGGGTATGGAGTTGTATAGGCCCTAAGACAAACAGCGCCCATTGAATCAAGGCAGTCAGTGTTTACCAGAAATTCTTATCTTACTTCTTCACACGCGGGAAGTTAAAAAAAGCATGTCACTTGATGCAAGTCATATGACCTACCAGAAAGTTTACGCTCTGCAGGCGAAATAAGTTCCACAAATTTATGTTTATTTTCACGGCATATTGTTTATTGATTTAACATCCTAATTGAAGGTTCAATCACGAAATAAATATTGTTACCGATAATTTGGCCATTTGTCACAAACATTTTGCTTTGCTGCATCTTGAAAACATTATAGGCTCGTGCTTTAGCTTCTCGAATAAGACGTGACGCTCGAATACAGGTAACTTGGGGATACAAATTTTTGTTTGCATCATGTCCCTGGTGGGTTGTGAAGTGACACCCTCAGAGTCAGGCACCAATCGCAAACACTGACTATCCCATCAGCTCTTCCATTCACGCAGAAATAGCTTGTGTGTGAGTGTGCGAGTGAATTATTGCTTCACGCTGCTTCGGATGTGGCGGCAATAAATTTAAGTTAATTGAATAATTTATGAAACATTTGCAAAAGCACAAATATCTCGAATAATGGGAAAATCTTGTTTAATATTTTTCATAGCCCGAAGGCATGAGAGCGTTTCTGAAAATAATGATATAAGTTGTTGGTGTGGAATTTTTAATGTGCCGTAAGGATGGCCTTTGCTTCAGCAGTGAAGACGACACTGCCATCATGCAGCCTTGAAGCATAACTTGATGATGGATTCACAGCTGTTGCTGCAACTATAGGCAAACGTTAGATCCTTCAGTGTATATTTGTTTATATTTTGTGAAAAAAACACAGATGTCATGAAATGCCTGCTGAAATATTACTTGGTCAGTGTCAGATTTATTATGAGCGATTAAAGAAAGATTAACGCCGGACTTGACCAGCGGTCTTGGTGGTGTGGCCAGCTAGCAGTGTTCTGCCATTGTTGTGAGGTTGATACCAGAGTGGTAATTTAGGTTTTGAGTTTGAATACGCAATTGTATGCAGTATTAGAAGGGTTAGCTTTTATTTAGTAATATATAGAAGTATCAGCTTGAAGAGATGCCTCACTCGCTCATCAGGGCTTTCAACAGATGAGATGCCTCACCCGCTCATCAGGGCTTTCAACAGATGAGATGCCTCACCCACTCATCAGGGCTTTCAACAGATGAGATGCCTCACCCGCTCATCAGGGCTTTCAACAGATGAGATGCCTCACCCACTCATCAGGGCTTTCAACAGATGAGATGCCTCACCCGCTCATCAGGGCTTTCAACAGATGAGATGCCTCACCCGCTCATCAGGGCTTTCAACAGATGAGATGCCTCACCCGCTCATCAGGGCTTTCAACAGATGAGATGCCTCACCCACTCATCAGGGCTTTCAACAGATGAGATGCCTCACCCACTCATCAGGGCTTTCAACAGATGAGATGCCTCACCCGCTCATCAGGGTTTTCAACAGATGAGATGCCTCACCCGCTCATCAGGGCTTTCAACAGATGAGATGCCTCACCCGCTCATCAGGGCTTTCAACAGATGAGATGCCTCACCCGCTCATCAGGGCTTTCAACAGATGAGATGCCTCACCCGCTCATCAGGGCTTTCAACAGTTGAGATGCCTCACCCGCTCATCAGGGCTTTCAACAGATGAGATGCCTCACCCGCTCATCAGGGCTTTCAACAGATGAGATGCCTCACCCACTCATCAGGGCTTTCAACAGATGAGATGCCTTACCCGCTCATCAGGGCTTTCAACAGATGAGATACCTCACCCGCTCGTCAGGGCTTTCAACAGATGAGATACCTCACCCGCTCGTCAGGGCTTTCAACAGATGAGATGCCTCACCCGCTCATCAGGGCTTTCAACAGATGAGATGCCTTACCCGCTCATCAGGGCTTTCAACAGATGAGATACCTCACCCGCTCGTCAGGGCTTTCAACAGATGAGATACCTCACCCGCTCGTCAGGGCTTTCAACAGATGAGATGCCTCACCCGCTCGTCAGGGCTTTCAACAGATGAGATGCTGAAGGCCCGGGCGCGCCCCTAGACAAAGCCTGAGACACTGATGTTGGATAGTATCTAGCATTTTGATGAAGGAGGGGCGGGCAGATCCATATACAATGGATTTATTTTACTATTTATTTTATTTATATTACTATTTTAGAATGAGTTACTGTCATTGATAGAAATGCTGCCATCCAAATTAAATGCTGTTTTTGACTGATTTGCTTCACTGACACATACCTCAAACTTTCAATAAATTAACTCACAATAAACCATATGAACAGCAAGTCTATGTTTTGATTATTAACGACATTGTTAAGAGGGCAACTTTGAATTAAGCACTTTTTACTAGGATTTGCAAGCATATTTTTCACTGACACACAAAATGCAAATTTGATGTACATGGTTTAATAAACAGACACAATCAAAAGATATAAAAAAAATTCACCAAACGTTTGTCACCATTTTAACGTCTTCATTCTAAATTGTACCTACTTCTAAAAAAACTGACGTAAATACATGGGATTGAAATGGCATGACATGAGGTTATAGTAAAAGGACTGTTAAAAAAACCTTATGATAAATTCAAGCATTTTCATAGTGATCGGATAGGCTTTACACTTCTTCTCCAAAAATCATAAAGGATATAATTTGAGATTTATTCACAACATTAAATGTCGCAAAATGTTAGTTGAATTTCTTGCTACCATCTATCCTAAATGTCATTGAGTTCATAATGTGCATTATCTCCTTTACAATTCATTCATCCACGTTTACATTTCATAATCATTATAAACACTTTAATTTATGTATCTTCTGATACATGACTGATACTTCTTTGATTAATGAAGGTTATGCTGTTAACATCAAGGGTTAACAACAGTGTAATATTAAAGGAAATGAACTCATTTATGGCTCCATATGGGCTCCATATGGGTTTCAGTTTGAGATTAATGATGTTTAATGAGGAATACTTATGTCTATTGAGGTTGGAAGGTAAAATGATTGGAAGCATCCTACTTTTTATCTACTTTTTTTGTTCAGTATATTCAACATCATCAGTTCAATATAATACTGTGTTACATTTGTGTTTAAGTACTGGATCACACCATGCGGAAAACACCCTTCAGAAGAGTCCAGAACTCGACGTCTGTGTTCTCCTTCAGCCTGACCCACTGTGCCAAGCTCTGTCGGTTCCAGTTCTGTCGCCTTTTCAGCTACAGCCCACAGCAACATCCAAACTGTCTCCTGGCTGACAGTGGACTCACAGTTATAGATCTAGCATGGAACACCTGGTCCTGATTGAAGTAAACCACTGAAATTGGAAGAATACCCCAGGGAGCTTGCATTTTATCAATATTACCCATATGGGACACATCGTAGTATTTTCCCTGTAAGTCACACGGTAATCACACTTTTCCCTGGCTTTTGATAACCTGTAACAGAAAACAAACGATTTCACTGGTTGCCGGAACTACTTCATCCATTATTCTAACTTTTCCCGATTGGTAACTTGAGAAACAACAGTTTTCTGTATTTAAAAATGTTTTATTTGTAACTCATAGTTGAAATACGCGTTTTTTTACATGTGCCGAACCATCAAAAGTCTAAATTGTCATGAAATAATTAATAATTAACTATATAACCACGGAAAGTTTCAAGAGCAATGGCCATCGTTTGAATTCTTAGGCACGGGCGGATATGTCGGATATGTAGGTTTTTTTTGGTTTGAGCCTACATGCTTTTAAGCTTCGTAGAGCTCTTGATATGGAATTTGTGATTACTTACATCATTAAATCATGGATTGATAGTAATGTTCAGTAATACAAAAGGTTAAACTACAGCCACATCTATATTTTATTGTGAAAGACGTTTTCGCATTGGACATTGCACATAGTAAACAAATACATGCACGTAAGTAGTGAAACACGTCACACGCGTATGGATATATAGATCGCACATAGTAACAAGTACATGTACGTAAGTAGTGAAACACGTCACACGCGTATGGATATATAGATCGCACATAGTAAACAAGTACATGTACGTAAGTAGTGAAACACGTCACACACGTATGGATATATAGATCGCACATAGTAAACAAGTACATGTACGTAAGTAGTGAAACACGTCACACGCGTATGAATATATAGATCGCACATAGTAAACAAGTACATGTACGTAAGTAGTGAAACACGTCACACGCGTATGGATATATAGATCGCACATAGTAAACAAGTACATGTACGTAAGTAGTGAAACACGTCACACGCGTATGGATATATAGATCGCACATAGTAAACAAGTACATGTACGTAAGTAGTGAAACACGTCACACGCGTATGGATATATAGATTGCACATAGTAAACAAGTACATGTACGTAAGTAGTGAAACACGTCACACACGTAAGGATGTATAGATCGCACATAGTAAACAAGTACATGTACGTAAGTAGTGAAACACGTCACACGCGTATGGATATATAGATCGCACATAGTAAACAAGTACATGTACGTAAGTAGTGAAACACGTCACACGCGTATGGATATATAGATCGCACATAGTAAACAAGTACATGCACGTAAGTAGTGAAACACGTCACACGCGTATGGATATATAGATCGCACATAGTAAACAAGTACATGTACGTAAGTAGTGAAACACGTCACACGCGTATGGATATATAGACTCGGCTCCTTCTGAGTCCTTCTCAGGAAACATTTTCCTTTTGATATTCTCGTTTTACTTTTACCTGCTATATTGGTAGTATAAACAATAACCATCTCGTGACGGAGACTGGCAGATAATATTTCGCTCATTATATCAGTTGTGTAAATCTAAACTATACAATTAATATCACTCGTGGAAAGGTTGTACGTCACTCATTATTTGTTGTCTAATATCCTTTCATCCAATACACTTACCCACAATATATGCATATATAACACCACGGATCTTGTATTTATGTATGTCCTTTCATCCAATACACTTAGCCACATAACTGAAATAAGGAAAATACACCAGAGATCATGTATTTCTATACTCAAACTTTGAAATACCTGTTCAAATTTAAATCTCTGTAACTTGCATATCCTGGAAGACGATTTTTAATGATTTTCATAGGGAAATTATTTGCAAAGAGGTAACCAAAATTTCATATGTCAGGATGTAATACTTTTATTGTCATGTCTGTTCAAGTACACTTGGGGTGTTGAAATCGCTTTTTCAAAATTTTATTTCAGCCAGAATGTTTGGCATTTAACTAAAAATAATAATAAAATGTAGAAATTGAATTAATAAAATGTTATCGACATAGATAACCTTTTGGACTTAAATTTGTTGACGCGTCTTTATTTGTGGGACGTCATAAAACAAGCCAAGAGAACCGTTTTTGATTCCCTTATGTTGCCCAGTTATGGAGATTCAAAACGACGATTTCTTAAATCATGGGTTTCACACAAATATGAACAGATAATGTTTTGAAATTTTAAATCTAGTTTAGTTTGCTTCTGCAGACATGATGTATCTGTGTTTCAGTAATCTTTATTACGCGCGGATTGAATTATAGTGTATTGTGTATGGTGACATTTCTTTTGCGGTTGAGTGTATCTCTTTCCATCTGTACTTTATACTGTCCTTCGTCCAATACACTCGGCAACATAATATATTCCACTGAAATAAGAGGAATACATCAGGCGAAGAATATATAAAGGCTTGGTACCTTTAACTTGAAGGTAGTTAAACAAACAACGCTGAGTTATAATATCATTAAGTGTAAATAACTTGTCTGACATTCACCACTGAAATCAGAGGAATACATCAGGCGAAGAATACATAAAGGCTTTGTACCTTTAACTTGAAGGTAGTTAACAAACAACACTGAGTTATAATATCATTAAGTGTAAATAACTTGTCTGACATTCACCACTGAAATCAGAACGATGCAGAGGACATCTGTTATTATGTTTCTGTTAAACTTTTCATTTATTTGAAAATGTTGGATTTATAATAAGACATTTGATTAAGTAGTTCTTTGGTGTTAAACCCTTAAAGTTCACAGGACCTTATTCCAAGGTTAATTCGCCGTCACAATGCTGGTCGCGTACCAATTCAAGGTAAAATCAATTCAACGAATGAGCACTGTGATTTTAGCAATAAACTAGTTTATGGGACCCGGGAAATACCAAAAGAAACACAAAAAGGGGGGGGGGGGGGGGGGGGGAGGGGGGGAGATGATACGGTTAATTTGTACACTTTAATTCAACACTTTGATACCTTATATCATTATTTTTTGTATCTGTTTTTATCTTCACATGTAAACTATTTCACACATTATCTAACTCTTTGTCACCGTTTGTGTTGAAATGTTGTTTTGTGTCTCTGGTAATATTTACATTTGTACATTATTTTACACTTTTGTATCATTATCTGCCACTTTCTTGCAATTAGCACATTTTTGTCACCACACTGTGACACAGTTAAAATATTCCATCACCCTGACTTCGTTGTACTTCAGGCCCTCTTTCTCCAGGCGTAAGCGTTGATCAGCTACAATGTTTCTTTTCCCCGGGGGTGACCATCAATCTGTGCAATCTCCACCTCAGTCACAGACTGCTGTCTCTTGATAAGGTTGATGAAGGTTTAGATGTTGGTTTGCGATGACGTATGCTGGTTCAACTTGTGGTGCCACACTTTGAGGTTGTTCTGTGAGTGGTGTTACGGTTGTGGTTCCAGGTCAGCAATTACAAAGTGCTGTCTATCCACTGCGTCGTGATGTAGTCCATGTACTTGGTCACTTGCTCCCCGCCGGGACTCTCAGCCATTATGTCCAATCAAGCATCCTTAACATCGACTAGGGGGAGAAGAGCAATTCCAACCTCCTGAACTCGGCGTTTTCTTTGTAGCCAACGGCTAGTCCTAGTGACTGGATCTTCTTCTACGGGGTCTGTGCAAAATCAAAGAAGCACCCGCGGATCTTGATGGTGACGAACTGTTCCAAAGCGGCGTTGGCGACGGCATGTTCGAAGTCGATCTGACGGACACTTGGTTGCATGATGAATCCATGGGCAGCTGCTGCGTCCTTGATGTGTTTGAACATGGTGGTATACGTGTTCTGGGTCCGGTAGTATGCAGTAGACGAGGGGAAACATGTGTCCTTGATGTGTCTGAACACGGTGGTATACGTGTTCTGGGTCCGGTAGTATGCAGTAGACGAGGGGAAACATGTGTCCTTGATGTGTCTGAACACGGTGGTATACGTGTTCTGGGTCCGGTAGTATGCAGTAGACGAGGGGAAACATGTGTCCTTGATGTGTCTGAACACGGTGGTATACGTGTTCTGGGTCCGGTAGTATGCAGTAGACGAGGGGAAACATGTGTCCTTGATGTGTCTGAACACGGTGGTATACGTGTTCTGGGTCCGGTAGTATGCAGTAGACGAGGGGAAACATGTGTCCTTGATGTGTCTGAACACGGTGGTATACGTGTTCTGGGTCCGGTAGTATGCAGTAGACGAGAGGAAACATGTGTCCTTGATGTGTCTGAACATGGTGGTATACGTGTTCTGGGTCCGGTAGTATGCAGTAGACGAGGGGAAACATGTGTCCTTGATGTGTCTGAACACGGTGGTATACGTGTTCTGGGTCCGGTAGTATGCAGTAGACGAGGGGAAACATGTGTCCTTGATGTGTCTGAACATGGTGGTATACGTGTTCTGGGTCCGGTAGTATGCAGTAGACGAGGGGAAACATGTGTCCTTGAACATTTGCATGAAGGGTATAGAGCTGGTTTAAGAGATTGGGTGCAAAGGAGAATGTGCCGTCACCTTAGATGATGTCTGCATCAGTCAGTAACTCTAGGTTGGTGGCCTTGGTTAAGATGAGTGTCCTCTGGTTCCCCTGGTCCACTCGTTATATATACTCGTCAAGTTTCTTCCTTCTCTCTCGGTACAGTGGCGTCCTGATGGATGGGAAGGTTGGGATGTGTTGTAGGATATCATCAGACAAGCACTCAGCGCTTCTTCAGATGTTGCAGAGTTCGTCATCGTATATCTGGTGGATGGATGTTGTCTCATCTTTGATTCGATCCATAAGACTCGTCTGGAAGACGTCCCCGTCATAGGCGTAGTGTGTTGTAGCATCTGTCATTCATAGTGGAGCATCTCAAGTAGGTGGTGTCAGCCTTCACCTTGCTGATGGTATACCTGAATCCTCTGTAATTCGCGGTTTCGGCTCCTCGTGCACTTGTAGGAAGCAATACTTTGACTGCAGCGTTAGCCATGATGCGAAGTATGAAGCGATGAACATTCTACATGTATTTATATGATCAGACACTTGACATCGACTTCCTTAATTTAAGTAAATAAAATTGTTTTTAAAGAAATTGAGCTGGCAGTGTCTACTCCCCCTCCATCAATAAACTTAGCCTCTCCCAGTGTGTTGGAACACGGTATGATGAACACTGATTTTCGACGAATGAGCACCTGCATTATTCCACGGATGAGCACTACTGAAGATTTAAAATTGGACGTATGAGGCACAATCAACAAGGGTACACATATTAATACTTTTATTACTCCTCCCTGTAAGATACTGCAGTTTATTTATATTTTAAAAATTGTGTAATACCGCTGCATGTATGACATCAAAAAAGTGTGCTGTTCTGTTTCGGAATCATGGACAATTATATTTTTGAAACTAAATAAAGATGCCGAGTTTCTGTGTTCATTTTGTAAAGAGTTCCATAATTTAAGGGTATGTTTAACATAATTTAACAATTGGGCACAGCAGCAATATTCAGAAGCAATGAGATGAGAAATAATTGACATGCGCAATGAAAGAAATTCCTCGGAGCAATTGTTCGTCAATTGAACGTTCATGACTCTATCATTAGCTGACTTCTAAGCAAATTTATTGCCACTAACCAAGTGATGGATCCAGGCCAATCCCGGAGGACTACCAGAAGGAATGATTATACCCTGCAACGGTTTGTGTGCTGTCAAAACTTATCCACAAGTGGCATATATATCCAGACAAGGCTGTGAGCAGCTGAACAGTGAGGAACCACATGATGTTGATCGACGACGGGTATTTAAGCGTAAAGCACTGGCTAATCTCCATAAGGCTGCATTAAAGGCACAATTCTTCAAATGTGACGAGGACGGAAGGACTTTCTTTTTATTTTATGTTGCTGCAAATTATTACAAGATTACCTTTTATTTATGTGCATTGAAATAAAGCTTGAAAACGTTTACAATAGTTAAGTACACTGCGTTTCGGTAAACAGAATTTGACTTCATGGGGTAGTTGCATACGTCGGACGAGAGATTATAGTCACGGTGGTTGGAGGACTAAAACTACTGTATATTTGTGCAAAGGAACAATGAGGCTATATTTCCCATAACTGTTAGCTGCATCTTGTTATAGTAGGGGGAGATCTCCGTGGTGTGCAATAAATCCAGGACATCCTTGCTCCGTCCTAGTATCTCATTTTGACAGTCATGTTACAGTAACTCGTGCTTAAGTATGGATAACAACGCTTGGCCTCACAGAACGTGTATTTTCATAAGAACACCATCTCCTAATTGCCCTGAGAATTCGATATTATGTCAAAATCACCTTTGTTCCGACAGTTTTGACCAAGGTTTGGACGCTTGTACAGCCGTGGCGGGTAAAGATACGCACGTAAACAAACGTCACTCCAGTAAATAGATTGCACGTGGCTAATTATTGTCTGCATTGTTTACATCGGTAATTTTGACAATTTGGACAACTGTGACACCAGGACAATCCCTAAAGGTAAATATATTAAATAAAATTGAATTTTTGTAATATCAACATCAAATGATATACATTCCATTAATATAATCAAGTCATAATCAGAACGATCAAGAATGAAACATTCAGCTTCATGATAACATGATCGGCCGCCGGCAAACAAATACAAATAAAATCTGCAATTGCCTCTAAATTACCTACCTTATATATTTACTGTCAATAATGAATTACGGTTAAAACTTCACCTAATGTCACGTCGCATATCCATTGCAAGTTTATAATGCTTTGCACTGCTCTCTCCTGCCATTTGCCAAAAAAATCTAGGTCAGGTCACATGACCTGCCTGTCAACTTATAGTCTGTTTCATAAACTAGTATTTCAAGAGATACATTATGAATACTTTGAAGGCAAATGGCAATGATTGATTTTAAAAAAATGATATCATTTTAAAAAAATGATATTGTCCAAAATGTCCAAATTTACTATACTCGAAATGGGCAAGCCCTACTCTGTTTAAACGAGCTGAAGAATGCCAATTAGCCAATCATGTCAGAAATATGGCAAGAACAGGATATGAGTATGTCAGATGGCAGGTGTTAGAAATAGCCCAAAACATGATGAATCAGACAGGAACGTCCATAGAACCAAAAAGAGATTGGTATTATGGATTTGTCAAGCGATTTCCAGAACTGTCAATTCAAAAGCCCAAAAAGAGAGAAATGTTTAGAGTTGTTGGATCTATTGAAGAAAATGTGAAGAACTATTTTCAGGAACTGGGATTGGTTCTTGATAAATATGGATTGAAAAATAAACCTGAAAACACATGGAATATAGATGAGACCGGTCTGACCCTAGAGTATGCACCACCAACAATTCTTGCAGGCAAGGGAGAAAAGCCAGTTATTGTTGTTGTTGCAGGGAGGATCATGGATCAGCCAGGAAACTACCGACTGCCTTCCTTGTATAACGAAGACTGGGGTGAATAAAACGGGAGTCAGATCCTGGGTTAGGATCCAATGGCCCATAACCTCTACCTATTCCTAGGTTAGTTGGAGCAAGTCATAACAAAGGGGACGCTCCTTCGGAGAGGTGGAGGAGATGCAGAAGCCCTGACCCAGTATTCAACAGTCAAAGGGGTCTAACTCCAGTTGACTCTAGTTGTTTATACCCAGTTCCAGGCCGCCCCAAGAGGACCGTCCAACAGCGGATATAGAAGACATGAGGTGACCATGCATCACATCCTTCGTTTCCCCTTCAAAGGTGTACGTGTCTCCGGGCGACAGGTAGCAACAGTTGTAAGCGAACAGAGTTTGTAAGGCAACTCACTAGTGATAGACGAGAGACTCAACAGACACTTACTAGTGAGAGGTGAAAACAACTCACCAAGCGAAAGACAGATGAATCACGTTAAAGTGAGTGTCGTCCGATTGCGGCGTCAAAAGCTATCGGACACCTAGAGGAACTCTCTGGAGAGGGGCGTATGTCTGAAGGAGTAAGACCTAGACACACCAGCTGACACCCAGACAAGTGAAGCAAGTGAGCGAGTGATTGGAGCGGCCCAAGCATTTGCTATAGTGAGATCTCATCCGATAGTGAATGTCGTATGATAATTCACTAACGGAGGGTGAAGACCCGCTATAGCGAGATCCGTACACAACTGGCAATCGCAAAAAAACATGAGAAACATGCAAAAATGAGGGCACATGATAGCAAATGTTGTACAACAACCCACTAACAAAGGGTATAGATGCGCTTAGGCGAGACCCGTCTGAGAGCGAGTGTCAAAGCTAACGGAGGGAGTGAGATGAACACATGCATTATAGCGAAAACCGAAACCGATAACAAATTTCGAGTGACAAATCGCCAGCAGAGGGCATAGACGTGCTATAGCGAGGGCCGTCCGGTAGCGAGTGATCCGGAGGCGAGATGACGGATGCAAGCGGCGGGTCCGAAGCCAACCCACTGAACGGTAATGTCGGCTTACCAAGTGAGAGACAGACAAAGCACGCTAAACTGAAGGCCGTCCGAAAACCGAGACGATGGAGGTTAATGGAGGGTCAAAACCCCAGAGAGTGGTGAAGACGACTCACTACGCAAGGAACATCTGACTATTGGAAGGTCCTCCTACATAGAGCTCCGACAATCAGAGGGTTCGAAAGGCCGAACCACTAGTATGAGCTCAGTTGAATACCATCCGATAATGAGCATCGAAACTATCAGAAGCCAAAGTCAAACAAGCTCGACGAGAGAGGTGAGTGAAGCGAGAGATCCAAGTAGCACATGCAGCACGTGACCGGCATGAGAAAGTAGGTCAAGCCTAAAACACGTCACCCCAGTCACTCAACACAAACCAAAACGTCGACAAAAACACAGTTTACCGAGGGTAACAACACAATTGAAATAGTAACACATACCGACACTTAAATCAGAAAGGCATTAGAAAGGAAGAGCAGCGATAAAGCCCGCTAGAAAACCCTGAAGTCGAGACCAACACAAAACGTGACTATATGGCCTGACAACTTAGAGGAGAGCGAGAAATCATCGAAGTGACGTTACGAGACCCCAGGTAGGGAGTTTACCATCTCGGATACTTTTTTGAAGACTCTGTTTTAAGGTTGGATTAGCCCCTGTCTGAGGAGGCAAGACATAGTAGGTCTAGTCAACAGATAGGTATCTGAATAATTAATTAATTATCTGACGACTTGTCTTGTCTTTCACCTGTGCATGCAACTAAATTAATTATCTGACGGCTTGTCTTGTTTTAAACATACGTGCACAACCTAAATAAAAACCTAACCGCTTGCCTTGTCTTAAACCTGTGCACACAAAATAATTAATTATCTGACAGCTTGCCTTGTCTTAAATTGTGCATGCAACTTAATAAATTATCTGAGGGCTTGTCTTGTCTTAAACATGCGCACACAACCTAAATAATTATCTAACATATTGTCTTGTCTTAAACCTGTGCACACAAGTTACTTACTTATCTGAAGGCTTATCTTGTTTTAAACTGTGCATGCAACTTAACTAATTATCTGACGGCTTGTCTTGTCTATAACTTGGACATGCAACTTAATTAATTATCTGATTGCTTGGCTTGTCTTGTCTTCAACCTATACATGCAACTTAATTAATTATCTGACGGCTTGTCTTGTCTTAAACTGGGAATGCAACTTAATTAATTATCTGACGGCTTGTCTTGTCTTTAACCTGCACATGCAACTTAATTAATTATCTGATTGCTTGGCTTGTCTTGTCTTCAACCTATACATGCAACTTAATTAATTATCTGACGGCTTGTCTTGTCTTAAACTGCGAATGCAACTTAATTAATTATCTGACGGCTTGTCTTGTCTTTAACCTGCACATGCAACTTAATTTATTATCTGATTGCTTGGCTTGTCTTGTCTTGTCTTTAACCTATACATGCAACTTAATTAATTATCTGTCTTTGACCTGTGCACAAAACTCGATTAATTATCTGAGGGCTTGTCAGGGGCAGGATGATTCAGAGAAACCAGGTGCTTGCATGTCTTACCAAAACGGCGGCAATCATCATGTACAAATGTTACAAAATGTTCAAAGTTAGTAATGCGAATGTTTTCACTTTTAAGAGCTGCACATCATATTTGTTATGCATTTTATATAATGAAATCTAATTATTCCTGTAGATGTTAAATACTATCATAAAGAATGTTGAAAGTATTGATAAATTTCATAATTCAGAACAGTTCCTGCAATGAACAATTATTTCATTGGAAAATATTAAATGAAACTAAGACTAATAAAATAACATTGAAGAAACTTATAGACATTTCAGATAACAGTAAACCATGATCTTATTTTCCTGTCTGGTTCGGGGATGAAATTGCTTCTTAGTTATTGTTCATCTGGTAAGTGGATCTCACCTATCTTACCAGATAACCAATATATACATCTGAGTTCATGTACGTCTGGTAAGTGGATCTCACCTATCTTATCAGATAACCAGTATATACATCTGATTTCCTGTACGTCTGGTAAGTGGATCTCACCTATGTTACCAGATAACCAGTATATACATCTGAGTTCCTGTACGTCTGGTAAGTGGATCTCACCTATCTTACCAGATAACCAGTATATACATCTGTGTTCCTGAACATCTGGTAGGTGGATCTCACCTATCTAAGCAGATAACCAGTATATAGATCTGAGTTCCTGTACGTCTGGTAAGTGGATCTCACCTATCTTACCAGATAACCAGTATATACATCTGTGTTCCTGTACGTCTGGTAAGTGGATCTCACCTATCTTACCTGATAACCAGTATATTCATCTGAGTTCCTGTATATCTGGTAAGTGTGTCTCACCTATCTTACCAGATAACCAGTATACATGTATACATCTGAGTTCATGTACGACATTGAAGTGGATCTCACCAATCTTACCAGATAGCCAGTATATACATCTGAGTTCATGTACGACATTAAAGTGGATCTCACCAATCTTACCAGATAGCCAGTATATACATCTGAGTTCCTGTGCGTCAGATAACCATTATATTCAGCTGAGTTCACATTTTGTATGGGAAACACATCATTTTAAGGATATGTTTACGGTTTGTCGATTTTGAGTCTCAACTGAAAGCCAATCTTACCAGAAAACATTTTATATCTTTAACAACATATTTACTTTTTATCCCACCGGTATGTAATACCGTGGGATATAGTCATCACCCCGTCCGTCTGTCCGTCCGTCCGGATCCATTTTTCGTTTCCGGAGCAGAACTCGAAAACCTTTCATGATATATTTCTGAAACTTTCCATGTGTATTACTCACCAACTGAAGTGGAGCCTTTTGATATTTTCAGATTTCTGAAAATTTTATTTTTTGTCGTTTCCATAGAAACATGTTGAAGTTGGACTTTGTTCAGAGACAGGTTCGTTTCCGGTGCACAGCTCCAAAACCGTTCATCATATCTTCCTGAAACTCTGCATGTGTATAACCCACTAACTGAAGTGGTGCCTTTTGATATTTTCAGATTTCTGAAAAAAATTTTTTTTTCGTTTCCATAGATACTTGTTGAATTTGGACTTTGTTCAGAGACAGGTTCGTTTCCGGAGCACAGCTTCAAAACCGTTCATCATATCTTCCTGAAACTGTGCATATGTATTACCCATTAACTGAAGTGGTGCCTTTTGATATTTTTAGATTTTTTTCTGAAATTTTTTTTTTCCTGTTTCCATAGAAACATTAGAGGGATGTTGGTTATTGTTGATTTTGACTGCTTCTAGAGCAGAAGTCTAAAACCCTTAACATACCTGAAACTCAGCATCTGTAATACCCACTAACTGAAGTACGGTAATAATTATAATAATAAGTCCATTTATAGAGCGCACGTAGTGGTTGCTCAAGGCGCTATAGGAGTATTATTACCCTGGTCTAACCCAAGCTGACATAGTTGTCGCTAGAAGGTCACCTCCACAACCATTACCAGGTACCCATTTGCTGCTGGGTGAACAGAGGCACACTTTGAATAAAGTCACTTACCCAGGGTGACACCATAAGTCTCTCAACTCATGTTTCAGTGTGGGGCAGGGAATCAAACTCTCAGTTTTATCCAGCAGCGGGTGACCCACCCATCCAGCGAGCCGCGCCCGTTATTGCTGAACTTCACTGATAGCGGTCGACTGAGCTATGCACAGGACCACGTGCCACCACGTACACAAGTATCTGTCAAAGATGTGTTTTACAAATTTTGTGGAACCGGTGGGATATGTCATCTTCTTATGACTCTTGTTTTAATACTGAAAGAAATATCACATGATTAACATTTTTTAAAAAACGACATTATTTGTGCTTACGATAGACGACTCACCGTAGCCCTTAGTTGCCTGTCAATTGATCACTTGACCAGATTGCACAGATAAAACAGAGTCTCCTGCCTTCACATGTCACCTAGGTCACATGGCCAAATCATTATACGCACTTCCTGGAGAGAATGGGCGCTTGACCGAACACACTCGCAGGAGAGGAGGAAGAGTGGGAAATAATGACCAATGAGTCATCGACAGTGAGCACAAATATTTATTAAACAATCTAATATTATTTAGCGCACTATTACCGTTTCCGACTCACTGACGCTCAGGATACCACAGTAGGTGGAGGGCTGTCAACCAAGACAAAAGGAAGATACGATGCAAAGTTGTTTTTTAGAGAGCACAAATACAAGGCAAAAACGAACTAATGCTGAGCTGCGAATCCCCTGGAAGGTGCAGCAAACGCTGTCCATTGTTATGCAAAGACCGGTAATGCCCGTCAAATCTTCCATAGATATGTATGTCTCAAAGGTTGTGGTTGGCGAACACCATGTGGGACTTCCAAAAGCAGCCGGCCATGATGACCGCCACAGCAATGATGCTGTGAAAAGCCATGGTGGCAGAAACTGCTCAGATTTTGTGAGGGCTCCAACTCGACCTTGTAAGCCTCGAGGAGTGCAAACCGCAAGTAAACAGCCAAGGCAAGCCTACAATGAACAGCTACAGGCCATATGGTTGCCCTCACTTGGGACATACACAAAGAGAACAAAACACATGCACAAAGAGAACAAAACACGGGGCAGAAAACCCCAAGTGTTTATTGTACAAACAAAGATTAACAACCGAGTTATGTTCACACAAACGCTTAGGACGCGGAGCTAACTCAGACTGCCAGGGCGATGTTACAATGGAAAACCATTGAAAAAAACCTCTCTAATCTCATGTGTATTGGAGCGATAGGGAGGGGTGGGAAGAAACAGCTGATTGCAGATAACCCCGAAATTGCCTTCCTGTCACGCTCCTTGGAGTTGCGTGATGAGTGAGGTAGGAAAAGCCAACGTCTCCCTTGTTTGCCGCCCCCAGTACAAATGCAGGGGGCACGAACCGGACAAGGGGAAAGGTCTGCGACTTCTGACAAGTCGGCTGTGGGACCCAAAGATGGGATCAGAAAGGTCTGTCCTCTTCTGTCCGCAGCCTGACATTACAAAGTTGCGGACCCTCAACAATCGAACCATAACTGATCCGAGATGCTCCGAGATACTTGCAACCAAGTCCAGAAAAAATGCCATACAGAGAGAACCTGGAGTGTAGCCTTTTTAGTGAAGCCCAAAAGGAGGAGACTGAGGACCACCGCCATGTCCCATCCTTGAGGTCTAGGGTCACGCTGACCAGAGACCTGGCGGAAGTTGTTATAGGCCCTAATAACTGAGATGTGGAGTCTTGGAGAGCATTTGCGGATGTCCAACATAATCACGGCTAAGTTGGTGAGGCTCAGCAACAGCAACAGCAAGTAATATTTGTTAAGTGACCGCCTTAAAACCGACTCTGCCTCAGAGACTTCTTGATACAGTCCAAGAGTGCAGATTGAAAACTTTTGGGCTCTCGTGATTGCCCCAGAGCCGATCCACATGGAGGGAGGTTGGAGTTCGCTCCCGCTGATCGAGTCTGCACAGGGTACGAATCAAGAACAAGCAACCAACAATGGGGAAAGAGGAGGGGTCTGACGATGCGAGAGGTCTGTAACTTCACTACCACTCGAGAGAGAATGTCCAGCGATGGAAGAGCACGTCCACAGCCCAGGTACCCAGGTCGGAACTCACCATTGTTGCGAGTAGATCTATCAGAGGTCTGACAAATTTTAGGGGAAGGGCATTCTGAGTGAGAGAGAGTGTCTGCGAGGATGACTTTGGCCCCTAGAAAGTGAATCGCCCTGATAGGCAGCAAGATACTGTCAACCGCTAATACCGAGCTGATCGAGTGCACAAAACCAGTCTCACTGATCCGTGGTAGATCATCAGGCGAACCACATCTAGAATGAAGGAGTGACTGGTCTGGTCCAAACCCAGATAAGCTTAATCACCCAAGATCGGCCGCGTCTGAGAACCGGTGAACAGATGCTCTTCTTGGAGGAGCAGCATCCTTCTCACTCTTCAGAAAGACCGCTCCTGCTCGGAACGGGGCACATCCTACACATCTGTCTACAGAAGTGACAGATGGCCTTTGAAAGACGGCACACGGATGGCAGGTCTTGAGAGATGACTTGCGGAACTGCACCGACAGCAAAAGGCTGTAATGGACCAGGGCGAGCCCATAATACAAGAAGAGACGCTGGTCCCCTATTGACTCTGAGGCAAATGGCTGACATGAGCAACACTCACCCTAAAGGCCGATGGCAGACACCTGGACACATCTGGAAACCCTACTCCAGGATCTGACACCTGCACGGGTGCATCTTCTTCCATCTGGCCACTGTCATGGCCGTACAGACGTGAGAGACGGAGCTCACTGTTCCCAGGATGGACCGGGCCTCCGTGTCCAGGTGTACAAGGTGAATGTTCTATTGTAGATAACAAAGGTGTTGCGGATGTGAACTTCTTATGGTTCATCTATTGCTGTCAAGAAGTGTGTCTCACCTATCCAACAAGACATCTATTATATGCATCGGACTTCCTGTGCATCTGATTGTGAAATGTGAGCAATTCTTTGATATCCATGGATTAAAATATGAATAAACATTATCTTTCGGGCTTATGATTGATAACTATGTGATTAAGCTTATTTGATTCGAATTATAATATTCAAATTATGTACGTTAAATAGTTTCGTTTGTTACCAAAAACACTGTGGAAGGCTGTCAGGGAACTCGTTTAATTGTCGTTAAACAATGACATCCTAACAAAACAATTTTTCATCTAGATAACATGTTACTTTTTACAGATTGAGAGATGGTACCTAACGAAACGGACTTACAAATGTTGTTGTTCATGATGTGTTTCCTGAGCGTTTCTGATCAAGTTAGAGGTGAGTGACCGGCGAAGACGGGTCTCATGATAACATCATTGTCATTTATTTGTTTAGACTACAATCAACTACTTCGTTACCATACAAAATAAAAGACAACGGCATTCACAAGGAATGATCAAGACTGAAACAGAGATACACCTTGTCTTCAGAAGCCAACTAAATTAATTTCAAAACACCAAAATAGTATCTGTTAATATTTCTCAGAAACACACGTTCGAAGAAATCTTCGTTTCGGGTCTTCTTAACTTGATCAAAAGAGTTTTCTTCATGACTTCATACAGTAAAGATGTGTCAAGATATGTTAGTCCCAGAAGGTTATTTGTGTTGGCGGCATCTTTTATTATTTAAATTTCTACATTTTATGAATGTCTAGGTTAAGAAGGTTTCTTACCCTTGTTTCTGAGCATCCTCAGTTGTCAATTGACCACATAGCATTGTAGCATTAGCGTACATTTTCAGTGTCATCCATTTTAAGGAACGAACTATAAGCTTTCATAGGTAAACTATCTTCATGCATAGACAATATTTTCATCCAAAAACTTATAGCGCGAACAGCAGCGTGAATATACAATGGATATCGGCGACATTCACCATAGAGCCGAAAGGTGAATCTTTTCAATATTCTCATATCTTTTAAAACCTCAAATCTCTGAACCATACACGAGTATTGGTTGTATTTAGCTATCGAATATTGCAAAGTATTGTTAATTGTGAAGATATATGTATTGTTTGTTGTGAAGATATCTGTATTGTTGATTGTGAAGATATCTTATTGTTGATTGTGGAGAAATCTATACTGTTGATTTTGAAGATATCTACAGTGTTCATTGTGAACCGCATTTTAATTTCATCCTAATAGCAACGGGTTCAAACTGAAATTATACCAAACTCATATTTACCAGAAGTTCCATAAATATATAATAACACGTGGTTGCTTTAACTTAAAAGTATTTATCAAAGAATTTTTTTGGTTTTGGCAGCGTTTTAGTATTTATTGACCTTTTTTAATGTTACACTCAAATTATACTAAATTAGTCAAAATTAACAATATGTTCTACTAATAAACAATAATACATGATGCATTTGATATTACTTACAATTTCCCGTGTAGGAATCAGCTTATAAAAGGGTAAAGAACATCACTTTATACCTCACTGCAACCGATGCCTTCCCTCATATCATGGACCATTTGCTTCTTAAATCCATCCAAATCCAGTTCTCTCCCCTAGAGCAGTCACCTAAATTACTAACAACTACTTCAAACAGCAATTATCTCCCTTTGAACCTTAAAATGACTGTAACCTAGATACTTTCGACAACACAGAAATTAAATAGTTTGAACTTTAACTTTAAAGAAAAACATTACTTAAATAAGCTACAATAATAATAATAATAATAGTATATTTATAATGCGCACATATCCATGCACAATGCATGCTCAAGGCGCTACACAATTATTACCCTGAAGGAATCCCACTTTCAGTGCTGCCTATGAAGCGCTCCGCGCGACCGATAAGGTCCATACGTTCCCATATCCAGGTACCCATTTGTACAGCTGGGTGAACTGAGTGCAATGTGGATGAAGTGCCTTGCCCAAGGACGCAACACAGTATTAGACCCAGGTCACAAATGTTTGGTGTCTCCACCGGGATTCGAACCCGGGCCGTTGGCGTGAGAGGCAGACATGCTAACCACTACACCACTGTGCTCCACAATATCTATTTATATATATTAAGGAGAGATGGGTCAATTAATAAACCTATTTTAGAATTCAATTATTTTTTTAAAATAGCAAATTGAAATAGTTTATTATGTCTTTATACAAAAATTTAACAAAATTTGGGGGTCACCAAATGATTTAAAGACTTATCAGCATTAAACGTATTGCCCTTGTCAACAAGTTTCCCTATTGTTTTACCGATTTCACCTACTTAAATGAAGCGCGCGCTTTCAACTAGGGCAAACTGAAGAAAGTCCGCAGTTCGGAAAGTGATCCGATTCAATTAATATGGAATACTGTGTAATACATAATTATCTGTAAAAAGGAATCTGTCACTAATACAGAGCATGCTTTCCAAAGATAAAAGATTCGCAACTGCCACACGCGTCGTTAGAACATATCACGTCACAATCAAATCCACAGGCATTGACGCAAACAAGGTTTTTAGAGCTAAACTTCTCATTGTCTTACTTTATGTTGTTGTCATATGCGAAACTGTTATGTTTCTACATATTTTCTAGTTTTATACCCGGTTATTTAAAACAATGCAAGTGTTTACAAATAGAATGTCAAAGTGTCCGAACCATGGTCAAAACTGTCCGAATCTCCATACTCAACCCCAGAAACGCTTTAAAATACCAAGATTCTGAGTCATTGTAAAACAAAAATCTGTTTGTTTTTCTATATTCATACAATTTGATATATTCTGGAGCATCCTATATGTTCTGAATTGTGCGCCAACATTAGATAAAAACAAATGTTTCGCAAATTTCGTAACTTGAACCTCACGCAAAGTTAGTTTTTTTTAAAAAGCTTCCAACTATCAAGTATTTATCAAAAGAAATTACCAATGGAGCATATTCTGGAATATTCTGAAAGAAACAAATTACAGTTATTGCAGTTATTGCAGTTATTACAGTTACTACAGTTATTGCAGTTATTATTGCGTCTGCTCCAAGTGAAAAGTGTCGAATTTGGGTGACCTTGGGTGGAGTCCGGGCTTCGGTCAGGTTGCCCTTATTTAACTCAGAATCCTTTCAGATTTTAAACTAATACGCGGATACATAGGAAGTCAATTTTTTTTGAAAACTAATGACACTGTTCTGAGCAACAAAATTAAATTAAGCCCTATTAAAATAAAAACTGCATTTTTTATCAACCTTTTTTACGCATTTTCAACAGGATTTTTCACTGACACACATATTTTAGATATTGCTAAAATTGTAATATGATGTGCGCAGTTGATTGACAAAGGAATTCAGAAATAATAAAAGGGTGTCATTGCAAGTTCTTTTAATTATCATTTTAACGGCATGTTTTAAAAATTACATACATAAACGGAAAAACGTATACCTACTGTCACGGCAGTGTAACTTTGACAGCCTATCATCAATTATTATTGAACATACTATCAATCTAAGAGGGCTTGATGGATGAACACCTATCAGTCGATTATACGAAGCGATTTATATTCATCACTTACTTGAAATATGTATGAAATTGAAAAAACTTGCATAGTAACATATTTACCGCGAATATAGGTGACGGTAACGTCACGAGGCATGTCGTAACCGTTAAAAACCATTGCGGTACATTTATTTTTATTTGATTTTATTTGATAAAAGTTTTTTATGCATATATTTTTAGACTAGTTCACAACAATAGATTGTGGTATATATCCTCGTCCCAGCTCTCCTTAATGATTCTAAATGTTTCTGTAAATATGCAACTTATTGACATGTTATATAGGTTGATTTTGACAATACCAGCAACCTTTGGCTGGTAAAATAATCTATTTGTTCTATATTTAGGCTGAGAAAAACTAATTAGGTGATTATTTTGGGTTAAAACATCTGCGAAAATGTATGCGTAAATATTTCAATGACATTCTTTTGGATAACAAATTTGCTGTATTTTAACAACAAAGTTAATGGCTCTTTAAATATTTGCATATATTTCCCGCTGAAGGGTTTTTTTCTTAAAAGATATGTGGCACCAAACTACGATATGTGAGGCTCGAAATTCACAAATATTCTAAAACTCCACAATTGCCATCTCATATTTACACTCTTCGGATTAAGTTTCTTAGCCAAACTTTTTCAAATGAAACCTTTTCTGACAAATGAATTAACAAATTGAACACATATGAACTAAGGCTGAGCAATATTATCGCAATACCAATATATTGCATTATTATAAGATTGTCCAATACAATTATCGCAATACCAATATATTGCATTAGTATAAGATTGTCCAATACAATTATCGCAATACCAATATATTGCATTAGTATAAGATTGTCCAATACAATTATCGCAATACCAATATATTGCATTATTATAAGATTGTCCAATACAATTATCACAATACCAATATATTGCATTAGTATAAGATTGTCCAATACAATTATCGCAATACCAATATATTGCATTAGTATAAGATTGTCCAATACAATTATCGCAATACCAATATATTGCATTATTATAAGATTGTCCAATACAATTATTGCAATACGAATATATTGCATTAGTATAAGATTGTCCAATACAATTATCGCAATACGAATATATTGCATTAGTATAAGATTGTCCAATACAATTATCGCAATACCAATATATTGCATTAGTATAAGATTGTCCAATACAATTATCGCAATACCAATATATTGCATTAGTATAAGATTGTCCAATACAATTATCGCAATACCAATATATTGCATTAGTATAAGATTGTCCAATACAATTATCGCAATACCAATATATTGCCTTATTATAAGATTGTCCAATACAATTATCGCAATACCAATATATTGCATTAGTATAAGATTGTCCAATACAATTATCGCAATACCAATATATTGCATTAGTATAAGATTGTCCAATACAATTATCGCAATACCAATATATTGCATTAGTATAAGATTGTCCAATACAATTATCGCAATACCAATATATTGCATTAGTATAAGATTGTCCAATACAATTATCGCAATACCAATATATTGCATTAGTATAAGATTGTCCAATACAATTATCGCAATACCAATATATTGCATTAGTATAAGATTGTCCAATACAATTATCGCAATACCAATATATTGCATTATTATAAGATTGTCCAATACAATTATCGCAATACGAATATATTGCATTAGTATAAGATTGTCCAATACAATTATCGCAATACCAATATATTGCGTTATTATAAGATTGTCCAATACAATTATCGCAATACCAATATATTGCATTAGTATAAGATTGTCCAATACAATTATCGCAATACCAATATATTGCATTAGTATAAGATTGCCCAATACAATTATCGCAATACCAATATATTGCATTAGTATAAGATTGTCCAATACAATTATCGCAATACCAATATATTGCCTTATTATAAGATTGTCCAATACAATTATCGCAATACCAATATATTGCATTAGTATAAGATTGTCCAATACAATTATCGCAATACCAATATATTGCATTAGTATAAGATTGTCCAATACAATTATCGCAATACCAATATATTGCATTAGTATAAGATTGTCCAATACAATTATCGCAATACCAATATATTGCATTAGTATAAGATTGTCCAATACAATTATCGCAATACCAATATATTGCATTAGTATAAGATTGTCCAATACAATTATCGCAATACCAATATATTGCATTAGTATAAGATTGTCCAATACAATTATCGCAATACCAATATATTGCATTAGTATAAGATTGTCCAATACAATTATCGCAATACCAATATATTGCATTAGTATAAGATTGTCCAATACAATTATCGCAATACCAATATATTGCATTAGTATAAGATTGTCCAATACAATTATCGCAATACCAATATATTGCATTAGTATAAGATTGTCCAATACAACTATCGCAATACCAATATATTGCATTAGTATAAGATTGTCCAATACAATTATCGCAATACCAATATATTGCATTATTATAAGATTGTCCAATACAATTATCGCAATACCAATATATTGCATTATTATAAGATTGTCCAATACAATTATCGCAATACCAATATATTGCATTATTATAAGATTGTCCAATACAATTATCGCAATACCAATATATTGCATTATTATAAGATTGCCCAATACAATTATCGCAATACCAATATATTGCATTAGTATAAGATTGTCCAATACAATTATCGCAATACCAATATATTGCATTATTATAAGATTGTCCAATACAATTATCGCAGTACCAATATATTGCATTAGTATAAGATTGTCCAATACAATTATCGCAATACCAATATATTGCATTATTATAAGATTGTCCAATACAATTATCGCAATACCAATATATTGCCTTATTATAAGATTGTCCAATACAAATATCGAAATACCAATATATTGCATTATTATAAGATTGTCCAATACAATTATCGCAATACCAATATATATTGCATTATTATAAGATTGTCCAATACAATTATCGCAATACCAATATATTGCATTATTATAAGATTGTCCAATACAATTATCGCAATACCAATATATTGCATTAGTATAAGATTGTCCAATACAATTATCGCAATACCAATATATTGCATTATTATAAGATTGTCCAATACAATTATCGCAATACCAATATATTGCATTAGTACCAATATATTGCATTATTATAAGATTGTCCAATACAATTATCGCAATACCAATATATTGCATTAGTATAAGATTGTCCAATACAATTATCGCAATACCAATATATTGCATTATTATAAGATTGTCCAATACAATTATCGCAATACCAATATATTGCATTAGTATAAGATTGTCCAATACAATTATCGCAATACCAATATATTGCATTATTATAAGATTGTCCAATACAATTATCGCAATACCAATATATTGCCTTATTATAAGATTGTCCAATACAATTATCGCAATACCAATATATTGCATTATTATAAGATTGTCCAATACAATTATCGCAATACCAATATATTGCCTTATTATAAGATTGTCCAATACAATTATCGCAATACCAATATATTGCATTAGTATAAGATTGTCCAATACAATTATCGCAATACCAATATATTGCATTATTATAAGATTGTCCAATACAATTATCGCAATACCAATATATTGCATTAGTATAAGATTGTCCAATACAATTATCGCAATACCAATATATTGCATTAGTATAAGATTGTCCAATACAATTATCGCAATACCAATATATTGCATTATTATAAGATTGTCCAATACAATTATCGCAATACCAATATATTGCATTAGTATAATATTGTCCAATACAATTATCGCAATACGAATTTTCATATCGCAATATATCGCACCAAGAAATTATTAGTCAAATGTATTCATAAGTCTAGGTTTTGGGAATAGTTACCAGCTTAACTTCTTTTGGGGTGTGTGGAATATGTGTTGAAATGTATTACAAATGTTTTCTAAAATCATGCCATCATAATTAACTTATCATCTTGACTAATGGTCTACTTATCGAAAGATTTGAAACGCCTTATACTAAATGTGTAATATTTTAACTGCAAACAGAAGTATACAAGTTGAATGTAGAGCTCACTCAACATATTGCAATGCGCATTGCAATACAGATCGTATGTACTGCAATATATCGCAATACGCAATTTGGTTCAATAGTCAGCCCTAACATAAAGAGAATACTCACAGTCCGTGTGCTAACATAATACCATGTGCTCCTCCTCCAGGTTACAGCGGAATCCTGAGAAATAAACCAATCAAATCGTCAGGAGAACAGTGGAAGAACCCAAACGAACATGCAACTGATGGAATTTTAGCGACACAATGTGTCCTGACAGGTTTCAGAAAAACCTACTTCCGGGTGGATATGCAGGATCTCTACATCCTAAAGGAGATCATCTTCACAGCCCGCTTCGATGGTCGAGGTATGTTAAATGATAACTCTTTATTGTCCTCGATGGTCGAGGTATGTCTAATGCTAACTCTTTATTGTTCTCGATGGTCGAGGTGTGTTTACTACTAACTTTTTATTGTCCTCGATGGTCGAGGTATGTTAAATGATAACTCTTTGTTGTCCTCGACGGTCGAGGTATGTTTACTACTAACTCTTTATTGTCCTCGATGGTCGAGGTATGGTTAATACTAACTCTTTATTGTCCTCGATGGTCGAGGTATGTTTAATACTAACTCTTTATTGTCCTCGTTGGTCGAGGTATGGTTATTACTAACTCTTTATTGTCCTCGATGGTCGGGGTATGTTGAATAATATCTTTATTGTCCTCGATGGTCGAGGTATGGTTGATACTAACTCTTTATTGTCCTCGATGGTCGAGGTATGTTTAATACTAAGTCTTTATTGTCCTTGATGATCGAGGTATGTTTAATACTAACTCTTTATTGTCCTCGATGGTCGAGGTATGTTTAATAATATCTTTATTGTCCTCGATGGTCGAGGTATGGTTGATACTAACTCTTTATTGTCCTTGATGATCGAGGTATGTTAAATACTAACTCTTTATTGTGCTAGATGGTCGAGGTATATTTAATACTAACTCTTTATTGTCCTCGATGGTCGAGGTATGTTTAATACTAACTCTTTATTGTCCTTGATGGTCGAGGTATGTTTAATACTAACTCTTTATTGTGCTAGATGGTCGAGGTGTAGTTAATACTAACTCTGTATTGTACTCAATGGTCGAGGTATGGTTAATGATAACTCTTTATTGTCCTCGATGGTCGAGGAATGTTTAGTGATAATTCTTTATTGTCCTCGATGGTCGAAGTATGTTTAATACTAACTCTTTATTGTCCTCGATGGTCGAGATGTGTTTACTACTAACTCTTTATTGTCCTCGATGGTCGAGGTATGGTTGATACTAACTCTTTATTGTCATCGATGGTCGAGGTGTAGTTATTACTAACTCTTTATTGTCCTCGATGGTCGAGGTATGTTTAATACTTACTCTTTATTGTCCTCAATGGTCGAGGTATGGTTAATACTAACTCTTTATTGTCCTTGATGGTCGAGGTATGTTTAATACTAACTCTTTATTGTCCTCGATGGTCGAGGTATGTTTAATACTAACTCTTTATTGTGCTAGATGGTCGAGGTATGGTTAATACTAACTCTTTATTGTCCTCGATGATCGAGGTATGGTTAATACTAACTCTTTATTGTCCTCGATGGTCGAGGTATGGTTAATACTAACTCTTTATTTTCCTCGATGGTCGAGGAATGGTTAATAATAACTCTTTATTGTTCTCGATGGTCGAGGTGTGTTACTACTAACTCTTTATTGTCCTCGATGGTCGAGGTATGGTTACTACTAACTCTTTATTGTCCTCGATGGTCGAGATATGTTTAATACTAACTCTTTATTCTCCTCGATGGTCGAGGTATGTTTAGCGATAACTCTTTATTGTCCTCGATGGTCGAGATATGGTTAATGACAACTCTTTATTGTCCTCGATGGTCGAGGTATGTTTAATACTAACTCTTTATTGTCCTCGATGATCGAGGTATGGTTAATACTAACTCTTTATTGTCCTCGATGGTCGAGGTATGGTTAATACTAACTCTTTATTTTCCTCGATGGTCGAGGAATGGTTAATAATAACTCTTTATTGTTCTCGATGGTCGAGGTGTGTTTACTACTAACTCTTTATTGTCATCGATGGTCGAGGTGTAGTTAATATTAACTCTTTATTGTCCTCGATGGTCTAGATATGGTTAATGATAACTCTTTATTGTCCAAGATGGTCGAGGTATGGTTAATGATAACTCTTTAATGTCCTCGATGGTCGAGGTGTGTTGACTACTAACTCTTTATTGTCCTCGATGGACGAGATATGTTTAATACTAACTCTTTATTGTCCTCGATGGTCGAGGTAAGTTTAGTGATAATTCCTTATTGTCCTCGATGGTCGAAGTATGTTTAATACTAACTCTTTATTGTCCCCGATGGTCGAGGTGTGTTTAATAATAAGTATTTATTGTCCTCGATGGTCGAGGTGTAGTTAATACTAACTCTTTATTGTCCTTGATGGTCGAGGTATGTTTAATACTAACTCTTTATTGTCCTCGATGGTCGAGGTATGTTTAATACTAACTCTTTATTGTGCTAGATGGTCGAGGTATGGTTAATACTAACTCTTTATTGTCCTCGATGATCGAGGTATGGTTAATACTAACTCTTTATTGTCCTCGATGGTCGAGGTATGGTTAATACTAACTCTTTATTTTCCTCGATGGTCGAGGAATGGTTAATAATAACTCTTTATTGTTCTCGATGGTCGAGGTGTGTTACTACTAACTCTTTATTGTCATCGATGGTCGAGGTGTAGTTAATACTAACTATTTATTGTCCTCGATGGTCGTGGTATGGTTAATGATAGCTCTTTATTGTCCTCGATGGTCGAGGTATGGTTAATGATAACTCTTTATTGTCCTCGATGGTCGAGGTGTGTTTACTACTAACTCTTTATTGTCCTCGATGGTCGAGGTATGGTTAATACTAACTTTTTATTGTCCTCGATGGTCGAGATATGGTTAATGATAACTCTTTATTGTCCTCGATGGTCGAGGTATGGTTACTACTAACTCTTTATTGTCCTCGATGGTCGAGGTATGTTAAATACTAACTCTTTATTGTCCTCGATGGTCGAGGTATGTTTAATGATAACTCTTTATTGTCCTCGATGGTCGAGGAATGTTTAGTGATATTTCTTTAATGTCCTCGATGGTCGAAGTATGGTTGATACTAACTCTTTATTGTCCTCGATGGTCGAGGTATGGTTAATACTAACTCTTTATTGTCCAAGATGGTCGAGGTATGTTTAATACTAATTCTTTATTGTCCTCAATGGTCGAGGTATGGTTAATACTAACTCTTTATTGTCCTCGATGGTCGAGGTATGTTTAATACTTACTCTTTATTGTCCTCGATGGTCGAGGTATGGTTAATACTAACTCTTTATTGTCCTCGATGGTCGAGGTATGGTTAATAATAACTCTTTATTGTCCTCGATGGTCGAGATATGTTTAATGATAACTCTTTATTGTACTCGTTAGTCGATGTACGATTAATGATAACTCTTTATTGTCCTCGATGGTCGAGGTATGTTTAATAATAACTTTATTGTCCTCGATGGTCGAGGTATGGTTGATACTAACTCTTTATTGTCCTCGATGGTCGAGGTATGTTTAATACTTAGTCTTTATTGTCCTCGATGGTCGAGGTGTAGTTAATACTAACTCTTTATTGTCCTCGATGGTCTAGGTATGGTTAATGATAACTCTTTATTGTCCTCGATGGTCGCGGCATGGTTAATGATAACTCTTTATTGTCCTCGATGGTCGAGGTATGTTTAATACTAACTCTTTGTTGTGGAAGATGGTCGAGGTATGTAATATACTAACTCTTTATTGTGCTAGATGGTCGAGGTATGTTTAATACTAACTCTTTATTGTCCTCGTTGTCGAGGTACGATTAATGATAACTCTTTATTGTCCTCGATGGTCGAGGTATGGATAATACTAACTCTGTATTGTACTCAATGGTCGAGGTATGGTAAATACTAACACTTTATTGTCCTCGATTGTCGTGGTATGGTTAAAACTAACACTTTATTGTCCCCGATGGTCGAGGTATGTTTAATACTAACTCTTCATTGTCCTCGATTGTCGTGGTATGGTTAATACTAACAATTTATTGTCCCCGATGGTCGAGGTATGTTTAATACTAACTATTTATTGTCCTCGATGGTCGTGGTATGGTTAATGATAACTCTTTATTGTCCTCGATGGTCGAAGTATGGTTAATAATTACTCTTTATTGTCCTCGATGGTCGAGGTATGTTTAATACTAACTCTTTATTGTGCTAGATTGTCGAGGTATGGTTAATACTAACTCTGTATTGTCCTCGATGATCGAGGTATAGTTAATACTAACTCTTTATTGTCCTCGACGGTCGAGGTATGGTTAATACTAACTCTTTATTTTCCTCGATGGTCGAGGTATGGTTAATAATAACTCTTTATTGTCCTCGATAGTCGAGGTATGTTTAATACTAACTCTTTATTGTTCTCGATGGTCGAGGTATGTTTAATACTAACTCTTTATTGTACTAGATGGTCGAGGTATGGTTAATACTAAGTCTTTATTGTCCTCGTTGGTCGAGGTACGATTAATGATAACTCTTTATTGTCCTCGATGATCGAGGTATGGTTAATACTAACTCTTTATTGTCCTCGATGGTCGAGGTATGGTTAATAATTACTCTTTTTTGTCCTCGATGGTCGAGGTATGTTTAATACTAACTCTTCATTGTGCTAGATGGTCGAGGTATGGTTAATACTAACTCTTTATTGTCCTCGATGGTCGAGGTATGGTTAATAATTACTCTTTTTTGTCCTCGATGGTCGAGGTATGTTTAATACTAACTCTTCATTGTGCTAGATGGTCGAGGTATGGTTAATACTAACTCTTTATTGTCCTCGATGATCGAGGTATAGTTAATACTAACTCTTTATTGTCCTCGATGGACGAGGTATGGTTAATACTAACTCTTTATTTTCCTCGATGGTCGAGGTATGGTTAATAATAACTCTTTATTGTTCTCGATGGTCGAGGTGTGTTTACTACTAACTCTTTATTGTTCTCGATGGTCTAGATATGGTTAATGATAACTCTTTATTGTCCAAGATGGTCGAGGTATGGTTAATGATAACTCTTTATTGTACTCGTTAGTCGAGGTATGGTTGATACTAACTCTTTATTGTCCTCGATGGTCGAGATATGTTTAATACTAAGTCTTTATTGTCCTCGATGGTCGAGGTGTAGTTAATACTAACTCTTTATTGTCCTCGATGATCGAGGTATAGTTAATACTAACTCTTTATTGTCCTCGATGGTCGAGGTATGGTTAATACTAACTCTTTATTTTCCTCGATGGTCGAGGTATGGTTAATAATAACTCTTTATTGTTCTCGATGGTCGAGGTGTGTTTAATACTAAGTCTTTATTGTCCTCGATGGTCTAGATATGGTTAATGATAACTCTTTATTGTCCAAGATGGTCGAGGTATGGTTAATGATAACTCTTTATTGTCCTCGATGGTCGAGGTGTAGTTATTACTAACTCTTTATTGTCTTCGATGGTCGAGGTATGTTTAATACTTACTCTTTATTGTCCTCGATGGTCGAGGTATGGTTAATACTAACTCTTTATTGTCCTCGATGGTCGAGGTATGGTTAATAATAACTCTTTATTTTCCTCGATGGTCGAGGTATGGTTAATAATAACTCTTTATTGTTCTCGATGGTCGAGGTGTGTTTACTACTAACTCTTTATTGTCATCGATGGTCGAGGTGTAGTTAATACTAACTCTTTATTGTCCTCGATGGTCTAGATATGGTTAATGATAACTCTTTATTGTCCTCGATGGTCGAGGTGTAGTAAATACTAACTCTTTATTGTCCTCGATGGTCTAGATATGGTTAATGATAACTCTTTATTGTCCAAGATGGTCGAGGTATGGTTAATGATAACTCTTTATTGTCCTCGATGGTCGAGGTATGTTAAATACTAACTCTTTATTGTCCTCGATAGTCGAGGGATGTTTAATACTAACTCTTTATTGTCCTCGATGGTCGAGGAATGTTTAGTGATAATTCTTTATTGTCCTCGATGGTCGAAGTATGTTTACTACTAACTCTTTATTGTCCTCGATGGTCGAGGTATGTTTAATACTTACTCTTTATTGTCCTCGATGGTCGAGGTATGGTTAATACTAACTTTTTATTGTCCTCGATGGTCGAGGTATGGTTAATAATAACTCTTTATTGTCCTCGATGGTCGAGGTATGTTTAATGAAAACTCTTTATTGTACTCGTTAGTCGAGGTACGATTAATGATAACTCTTTATTGTCCTCGATGATCGAGGTATGTTTAATAATATCTTTATTGTCCTCGATGGTCTGGGTATGGTTGATACTAACTCCTTATTGTCCTCGATGGTCGAGGTATGTTTAATACTAACTCTTTATTGTCCTCGATGGTCGAGGTATGGTTATTACTAACTCTTTATTGTCCTCGATGGTCGAGGTATGTTTAATACTAACGCTTTATTGTGCTCGTTAGTCGAGGTACGATTAATGATAACTCTTTATTGTCCTCGATGGTCGAGGTATGTTTAATAATATCTTTATTGTCCTCGATGGTCGAGGTATGGTTGATACTAACTCTTTATTGTCCTCGATGGTCGAGGTATGTTTAATACTTAGTCTTTATTGTCCTTGATGATCGAGGTATGTTTAATACTAACTCTTTATTGTCCTCAATGGTCGAGGTGTGTTTAATACTAAGTCTTTATTGTCCTCGATGGTCGAGGTATGTTTAGTGATAATTCTTTATTGTTCTCGATGGTCGAGGTATGTTTAATACTAACTCTTTATTGTCCTCGATGGTCGAGGTATGGTTATTACCAACTCTTTATTGTCCTCGATGGTCGAGGTATGTTTAATGATAACTCTTTATTGTACTCGTTAGTCGAGGTACGATTAATGATAACTCTTTATTGTCCTCGATGGTCGAGGTATGTTTAATAATATCTTTATTGTCCACGATGGTCGAGGTATGGTTGATACTAACTCTTTATTGTCCTCGATGGTCGAGGTATGTTTAATACTAAGTCTTTATTGTCCTTGATGATCGAGGTATGTTTAATACTAACTCTTTATTGTCCTCAATGGTCGAGGTGTGTTTAATACTAAGTCTTTATTGTCCTCGATGGTCGAGGTATGTTTAATACTAACTCTTTATTGTCCTCGATGGTCGAGGTATGGTTATTACCAACTCTTTATTGTCCTCGATGGTCGAGGTATGTTTAATACTAACTCTTTATTGTCCTCGATGGTTGAGTTATGTTTAATAATATCTTTATTGTCCTCGATGGTCGAGGTATGGTTGATACTAACTCTTTATTGTCCTCGATGGTCGAGGTATGTTTAATACTAAGTCTTTATTGTCCTTGATGATCGAGGTATGTTTAATACTAACTCTTTATTGTCCTCAATGGTCGAGGTGTGTTTAATACTAAGTCTGTATTGTCCTCGATGGTCGAGGTATGTTTTATACTAAGTCTTTATTGTCCTCGATGGTCGAGGTATGTTTAATACTAACTCTTTATTGTCCTCGATGGTCGAGGTATGGTTAATACTAACTCTTTATTGTCCTCGATGGTTGAGGTATGTTGAATGATAACTCTTTATTTTACTCGTTAGTTGAGGTACGATTAATGATAACTCTTTATTGTCCTCGAGTGTCGAGGTATGTTTAATAATATCTTTATTGTCCTCGATGGTCGAGGTATGGTTGATACTAACTCTTTATTGTCCTCGATGGTCGAGGTATGTTTAATACTAACTGTTTATTGTCCTTGATGATCGAGGTATGTTTAATACTAACTCTTTATTGTCCTCAATGGACGAGGTGTGTTTAATACTAAGTGTTTATTGTCCTCGATGGTCGAGGTATGTTTAATACTAAGTGTTTATTTTCCTCGATCGTCGAGGTATGTTTAATACTTACTCTTTATTGTCCTCGATGGTCGAGGTATGGTTATTACCAACTCTTTATTGTCCACGATGGTCCAGGTATGTTTAATACTAACTCTTTATTGTGCTCGTTAGTCGAGGTACGATTAATGATAACTCTTTATTGTCCTCGATGGTCGAGGTATGTTTAATAATATCTTTATTGTCCTCGATGGTCGAGGTAGGGTTGATACTAACTCTTTATTGTCCTCGATGGTCGAGGTACGTTTAATAATGAATCTTTATTGTCCTTGATGATCGAGGTATGTTTAATACTAACTCTTTATTGTCCTCAATGGTCGAGGTTTTTTTAATACTAAGTCTTTATTGTCCTCGATGGTCGAGGTATTTTTAATACTAAGTCTTTATTGTCCTCGACGGTCGAGGTATGATTTATACTAACTCTTTAGTGTCCTTGATGGTCGAGGTATGGTTATTACCAACTCCTTATTGTCCTCGATGGTTGAGGTATGTTTAATGATAACTCTTTATTGTACTCTTTAGTCGAGGTACGATTAATGATAACTCTTTATTGTCCTCGATGGTCGAGGTATGTTTAATAATATCTGTATTGTCCTCGATGGTCGAGGTATGGTTGATACTAACTCTATATTGTCCTCGATGGTCGAGGTATGTTTAATACTAAGTCTTTATTGTCCTTGATGATCGAGGTATGTTTAATACTAACTCTTTATTGTCCTCAATGGACGAGGTGTGTTTAATACTAAGTCTTTATTGTCCTCGATGGTCGAGGTATGTTTAATACTAAGTCTTTATTGTCCTCGATGGTCGAGGTATGTTTAATACGTACTATTTATTGTCCTCGATGGTCGAGGTATTGGTTATTACTAACTCCTTATTCTCCTCGATGGTCGAGGTATGTTTAATAATATCTTTATTGTCCTCGATGGTCGAGGTATGGTTGCTACTAACTCTTTATTGTCCTCGATGGTCGAGGTATGTTTAATACTAACTCTTTATTGTCCTTGATGATCGAGGTATGTTTAATACTAACTCTTTATTGTCCTCAATGGTCGAGTTGTGTTTAATACTAAGTCTATATTGTCCTCGATGGTCGAGGTATGTTTAGTAATAATTCTTTATTGTCCTCGATGGTCGAGGTATGGTTACTACTAACTCTTTATTGTCCTCGATGGTCGAGGTATGTTTAGTAATAATTCTTTATTGTCCTCGATTGTCGAGGTATGTTTAATACTAACTCTTTATTGTCCACGATGGTCGAGGTATGGTTATTACTAAATTTTATTGTCCTCGATGGTCGAGGTATGTTAAATAATATCTTTATTGTCCTCGATGGTCGAGGTATGGTTGATACTAACTCTTTATTGTCCTCTATGGTCTAGGTATGTTTAATACTAAGTCTTTATTGTCCTTGATGATCGAGGTATGTTTAATACTAACTCTTTATTGTCAACAATGGTCGAGGTGTGTTTAATACTAAGTCTTTATTGTCCTCGATGGTCGAGGTATGTTTAGTGATAATTCTTTATTGTCCTCGATGGTCGAGGTATGGTTACTACTAACTCTTTATTGTCCTCGATGGTCGAGGTATGTTTAATACTAACTCTTTGTTGTCCACGATGGTCGAGGTGTAGTTAATACTTACTTTTTATTGTCCTCGATGGTCGAGATATGGTTAATACTAAATTTTATTGTCCTCGACGGTCGAGGTATGGTTAACAGTAACTCTTTATTGTCCTCGATGGTCGAGGTGTGTTTACTACTAACTCTTTATTGTCATCGATGGTCGAGGTGTAGTTAATACTAACTCTTTATTGTCCTCGATGGTCTAGGTATGGTTAATGATAACTCTTTATTGTCCTCGATGGTCGAGGTATTGTTAATGATAACTCTTTATTAGCCTCTATGGTCGAGGTATGGTTACTACTAACTCTTTATTGTCCTCGATGGTCTAGGTATGGTTAATGATAACTCTTTATTGTCCTCGATGGTCGCGGTATGGTTAATGATAACTCTTTATTGTCCTCGATGGTCGAGGTATGGTTACTACTAACTCTTTATTGTCCTCGATGGTCGAGGTATGTTAAATACTAACTCTTTATTGTCCTCGATGGTCGAGTGATGTTTAATACTAACTCTTTATTGTCCTCGATGGTCGAGGAATGTTTAGTGATAATTCTTTATTGTCCTCGATGGTCGAAGTATGTTTACTACTAACTCTTTATTGTCCTCGATTGTCGAGGTATGTTTAATACTTACTCTTTATTGTCCTCGATGGTCGAGGTATGGTTAATACTAACTTTTTATTGTCCTCGATGGTCGAGGTATGGTTAATAATAACTCTTTATTGTCCTCGATGGTCGAGGTATGTTTAATGAAAACTCTTTATTGTACTCGTTAGTCGAGGTACGATTAATGATAACTCTTTATTGTCCTCGATGATCGAGGTATGTTTAATAATATCTTTATTGTCCTCGATGGTCTGGGTATGGTTGATACTAACTCCTTATTGTCCTCGATGGTCGAGGTATGTTTAATACTAAGTCTTTATTGTCCTTGATGATCGAGGTATGTTTAATAATAACTCTTTATTGTCCTCAATGGACGAGGTGTTTTTAATACTAAGTCTTTATTGTCCTCGATGGTCGAGGTATGTTTAATACTAAGTCTTTATTGTCCTCGATGGTCGAGGTTTGTTTAATACTAACTCTTTATTGTCCTCGATGGTCGAGGTATGGTAATTACTAACTCTTTATTGTCCTCGATGGTCGAGGTATGTTTAATACTAACGCTTTATTGTGCTCGTTAGTCGAGGTACGATTAATGATAACTCTTTATTGTCCTCGATGGTCGAGGTATGTTTAATAATATCTTTATTGTCCTCGATGGTCGAGGTATGGTTGATACTAACTCTTTATTGTCCTCGATGGTCGAGGTATGTTTAATACTTAGTCTTTATTGTCCTTGATGATCGAGGTATGTTTAATACTAACTCTTTATTGTCCTCAATGGTCGAGGTGTGTTTAATACTAAGTATTTATTGTCCTCGATGGTCGAGGTATGTTTAGTGATAATTCTTTATTGTCCTCGATGGTCGAGGTATGTTTAATACTAACTCTTTATTGTCCTCGATGGTCGAGGTATGGTTATTACCAACTCTTTATTGTCCTCGATGGTCGAGGTATGTTTAATGATAACTCTTTATTGTACTCGTTAGTCGAGGTACGATTAATGATAACTCTTTATTGTCCTCGATGGTCGAGGTATGTTTAATAATATCTTTATTGTCCACGATGGTCGAGGTATGGTTGATACTAACTCTTTATTGTCCTCGATGGTCGAGGTATGTTTAATACTAAGTCTTTATTGTCCTTGATGATCGAGGTATGTTTAATACTAACTCTTTATTGTCCTCAATGGTCGAGGTGTGTTTAATACTAAGTCTTTATTGTCCTCGATGGTCGAGGTATGTTTAATTCTAACTCTTTGTTGTCCTCGATGGTCGAGGTATGGTTATTACCAACTCTTTATTGTCCTCGATGGTCGAGGTATGTTTAATACTAACTCTTTATTGTCCTCGATGGTCGAGTTATGTTTAATTATATCTTTATTGTCCTCGATGGTCGAGGTATGGTTGATACTAACTCTTTATTGTCCTCGATGGTCGAGGTATGTTTAATACTAAGTCTTTATTGTCCTTGATGATCGAGGTATGTTTAATACTAACTCTTTATTGTCCTCAATGGTCGAGGTGTGTTTAATACTAAGTCTGTATTGTCCTCGATGGTCGAGGTATGTTTTATACTAAGTCTTTATTGTCCTCGATGGTCGAGGTATGTTTAATACTAACTCTTTATTGTTCTCGATGGTCGAGGTATGGTTAATACTAACTCTTTATTGTCCTCGATGGTTGAGGTATGTTTAATGATAACTCTTTATTGTACTCGTTAGTCGAGGTACGATTAATGATAACTCTTTATTGTCCTCGAGTGTCGAGGTATGTTTAATAGTATCTTTATTGTCCTCGATGGTCGAGGTATGGTTGATACTAACTCTTTATTGTCCTCGATGGTCGAGGTATGTTTAATACTAACTGTTTATTGTCCTTGATGATCGAGGTATGTTTAATACTAACTCTTTATTGTCCTCAATGGACGAGGTGTGTTTAATACTAAGTGTTTATTGTCCTCGATGGTCGAGGTATGTTTAATACTAAGTGTTTATTTTCCTCGATCGTCGAGGTATGTTTAATACTTACTCTTTATTGTCCTCGATGGTCGAGGTATGGTTATTACCAACTCTTTATTGTCCACGATGGTCCAGGTATGTTTAATACTAACTCTTTATTGTGCTCGTTAGTCGAGGTACGATTAATGATAACTCTTTATTGTCCTCGATGGTCGAGGTATGTTTAATAATATCTTTATTGTCCTCGATGGTCGAGGTAGGGTTGATACTAACTCTTTATTGTCCTCGATGGTCGAGGTATGTTTAATAATAAATATTTATTGTCCTTGATGATCGAGGTATGTTTAATACTAACTCTTTATTGTCCTCAATGGTCGAGGTGTTTTTAATACTAAGTCTTTATTGTCCTCGATGGTCGAGGTATTTTTAATACTAAGTCTTTATTGTCCTCGACGGTCGAGGTATGTTTTATACTAACTCTTTATTGTCCTTGATGGTCGAGGTATGGTTATTACCAACTCTTTATTGTTCTCGATGGTTGAGGTATTTTTAATGATAACTCTTTATTGTACTCGTTAGTCGAGGTACGATTAATGAAAACTCTTTATTGCCCTCGATGGTCGAGGATTGTTTAATAATATCTGTATTGTCCTCGATGGTCGAGGTATTGTTGATACTAACTCTATATTGTCCTCGATGGTCGAGGTATGTTTAATACTAAGTCTTTATTGTCCTTGATGATCGAGGTATGTTTCATACTAACTCTTTATTGTCCTCAATGGACGAGGTGTGTTTAATACTAAGTCTTTATTGTCCTCGATGGTCGAGGTATGTTTAATACTAAGTCTTTATTGTCCTCGATGGTCGAGGTATGTTTAATACTAACTATTTATTGTCCTCGATGGTCGAGGTATGGTTATTACTAACTCCTTATTCTCCTCGATGGTCGAGGTATGTTTAATAATCTCTTTATTGTCCTCGATGGTCGAGGTATGGTTGATACTAACTCTTTATTGTCCTCGATGGTCGAGGTATGTTTAATATCAACTCTTTATTGTCCTTGATGATCGAGGTATGTTTAATACTAACTCTTTATTGTCCTCAATGGTCGAGTTGTGTTTAATACTAAGTCTATATTGTCCTCGATGGTCGAGGTATGTTTAGTAATAATTCTTTATTGTCCTCGATGGTCGAGGTATGGTTACTACTAACTCTTTATTGTCCTCGATTGTCGAGGTATGTTTAATACTAACTCTTTATTGTCCACGATGGTCGAGGTATGGTTATTACTAAATTTTATTGTCCTCGATGGTCGAGGTATGTTAAATAATATCTTTATTGTCCTCGATGGTCGAGGTATGGTTGATACTAACTATTTATTGTCCTCGATGGTCGAGGTATGTTTAATACTATGTCTTTATTGTCCTTGATGATCGAGGTATGTTTAATACTAACTCTTTATTGTCCACAATGGTCGAGGTGTGTTTAATACTAAGTCTTTATTGTCCTCGATGGTCGAGGTATGTTTAGTGATAATTCTTTATTGTCCTCGATGGTCGAGGTATGGTTACTACTAACTCTTTATTGTCCTTGATGGTCGAGGTATGTTTAATACTAACTCTTTGTTGTCCACGATGGTCGAGGTGTAGTTAATACTTACTTTGTATTGTCCTCGATGGTCGAGGTATGGTTAATACTAACTTTTTATTGTCCTCGACGGTCGAGGTATGGTTAACAGTAACTCTTTATTGTCCTCGATGGTCGAGGTATGGTTACTACTAACTCTTTATTGTCCTCGATGGTCGAGGTATGGTTAATACTAACTCTTTATTGTTCTCGATTGTCGAGGTGTGTTTACTACTAACTCTTTATTGTCATCGATGGTCGAGGTGTAGTTAATACTAACTCTTTATTGTCCTCGATGGTCTAGGTATGGTTAATGATAACTCTTTATTGTCCTCGATGGTCGAGGTATTGTTAATGATAACTCTTTATTATCCTCTATGGTCGAGGTATGGTTACTACTAACTCTTTATTGTTCTCGATGGTCGAGGTGTGTTTACTACTAACTCTTTATTGTCATCGATGGTCGAGGTGTAGTTAATACTAACTCTTTATTGTCCTTGATGGTCGAGGTATTGTTAATACTAACTCTTTATTGTCCTCGATGGTCGAGATATGGTTAATGATAACTCTTTATTGTCCTCGATGGTCGAGGTATGGTTACTACTAACTCTTTATTGTCCTCGATGGTCGAGGTATGTTAAATACTAACTCTTTATTGTCATCGTTTTTCGAGGTATGTTTAGTGATAATTCTTTATTGTCCTCGATGGTCGAAGTATGTTTAATACTAATTCTTTATTGTCCTCGATGGTCGAGGTATGTTTAATACTAACTCTCAATTGTCCTCGATGGTCGAGGGGTGTTTACTACTAACTCTTTATTGCCCTCGATGGTCGAGGTATGTTTAGTGATAATTTTTTATTGTCCTCGATGGTCGAAGTATGTTTAATACTAACTCTTTATTGTTCTCGATGGTCGAGGTGTGTTTACTACTAACTCTTTATTGTCATCGATGGTCGAGGTGTAGTTAATACTAACTCTTTATTGTCCTCGATGGTCGAGGTATGTTTAATACTAACTCTTTATTGTTCTCGATGGTCGAGGTGTGTTTACTACTAACTCTTTATTGTCATCGATGGTCGAGGTGTAGTTAATACTAACTCTTTATTGTCCTCGATGGTCGAGGTATGTTTAGTGATAACTCTTTATTGTCCTCGATGGTCGAGGTACGGTTAATAGTAACTCTTTATTGTCCTCGATGGTCGAGGTATGGTTAATGATAACTCTTTATTGTCCTCGATGATCGAGGTGTGTTTACTACTAACTCTTTATTGTCATCGATGGTCGAGGTGTGTTTACTACTAACTCTTTATTGTCATCGATGGTCGAGGTATGTTTAATACTAATTCTTTATTGTCCTCAATGGTCGAGGTGTGTTTACTACTAACTCTTTATTGTCCTCGATGGTCGAGGTGTGTTTACTACTAACTCTTTATTGTCATCGATGGTCGAGGTGTGTTTACTACTAACTCTTTATTGTCATCGATGGTCGAGGTGTGGTTAATGATAACGCTTTATTGTCCTCGATGGTCGAGGTATGTTTAATACTAATTCTTTATTGTCCTCAATGGTCGAGGTGTGTTTACTACTGACTCTTTATTGTCCTCGATGGTCGAGGTGTGTTTACTACTAACTCTTTAATGTCCTCGATGGTCGAGGTACGGTTAATGATAACTTTACTGTCCTCGATGGTCGAGGTATGGTTAATACTAACTCTTTATTGTCCTCGATGGTCGAGGTATGGTTACTACTAACTCTTTATAGTCCTCGATGGTCGAGGTATGGTTAATGATAACTCTTTATTGTCCTCGATGGTCGAGGGGTGTTTACTACTAACTCTTTATTGCCCTCGATGGTCGAGGTATGTTTAGTGATAATTCTTTATTGTCCTCGATGGTCGAAGTATGTTTAATACTAACTCTTTATTGTCATCGATGGTCGAGGTGTGTTTACTACTAACTCTTTATTGTCATCGATGGTCGAGGTGTGGTTAATGATAACGCTTTATTGTCCTCGATGGTCGAGGTATGTTTAATACTAATTCTTTATTGTCCTCAATGGTCGAGGTGTGTTTACTACTGACTCTTTATTGTCCTCGATGGTCGAGATGTGTTTACTACTAACTCTTTATTGTCCTCGATTGTCGAGGTACGGTTAATGATAACTTTACTGTCCTCGATGGTCGAGGTATGGTTAATACTAACTCTTTATTGTCCTCGATGGTCGAGGTATGGTTACTACTAACTCTTTATAGTCCTCGATGGTCGAGGTATGGTTAATGATAACTCTTTATTGTCCTCGATGGTCGAGGGGTGTTTACTACTAACTCTTTATTGCCCTCGATGGTCGAGGTATGTTTAGTGATAATTCTTTATTGTCCTCGATGGTCGAGGTATGTTTTATACTAACTCTTTATTGTTCTCGATGGTCGAGGTATGTTTACTACTAACTCTTTATTGTCATCGATGGTCGAGGTGTAGTTAATACTAACTCTTTATTGTCCTCGATGGTCGAGGTATGTTTAATACTAACTCTTTATTGTTCTCGATGGTCGAGGTGTGTTTACTACTAACTCTTTATTGTCATCGATGGTCGAGGTGTAGTTAATACTAACTCTTTATTGTCCTCGATGGTCGAGGTATGTTTAATACTAACTCTTTATTGTTCTCGATGGTCGAGGTGTGTTTACTACTAACTCTTTATTGTCATCGATGGTCGAGGTGTAGTTAATACTAACTCTTTATTGTCCTCGATGGTCGAGGTATGTTTAGTGATAACTCTTTATTGTCCTCGATGGTCGAGGTACGGTTAATAGTAACTCTTTATTGTCCTCGATGGTCGAGGTGTGTTTACTACTAACTCTTTATTGTCATCGATGGTCGAGGTGTGTTTACTACTAACTCTTTATTGTCATCGATGGTCGAGGTATGTTTAATACTAATTCTTTATTGTCCTCAATGGTCGAGGTGTGTTTACTACTAACTCTTTATTGTCCTCGATGGTCGAGGTGTGTTTACTACTAACTCTTTATTGTCATCGATGGTCGAGGTGTGTTTACTTCTAACTCTTTATTGTCATCGATGGTCGAGGTGTGGTTAATGATAACACTTTATTGTCCTCGATGGTCGAGGTATGTTTAATACTAATTCTTTATTGTCCTCAATGGTCGAGGTGTGTTTACTACTGACTCTTTATTGTCCTCGATGGTCGAGGTGTGTTTACTACTAACTCTTTATTGTCCTCGATGGTCGAGGTACGGTTAATGATAACTTTACTGTCCTCGATGGTCGAGGTATGGTTAATACTAACTCTTTATTGTCCTCGATGGTCGAGGTATGGTTACTACTAACTCTTTATAGTCCTCGATGGTCGAGGTATGGTAACTACTAACTCTTTATTGTCCTCGATGGTCGAGATATGTTAAATATTAACTCTTTATTGTCCTCGATGGTCGAGGTATGTTTAGTGATAATTCTATATTGTCCTCGATGGTCGAAGTATGTTTAATACTAACTCTTTATTGTCCTCGATGGTCGAGGTATGGTTAATGGTAACTCTTTATTGTCCTCGATGGTCGAGGTGTGTTTACTACTAACTCTTTATTGTCATCGATGGTCGAGGTATGATTAATGATAACTCTTTATTGTCCTCGATGGTCGAGGTATGTTTAATTCTAACTCTTTATTGTCTTCCATGGTCGAGGTATGGTTACTACTAACTCTTTATTGTCCTCGATGGTCGAGGTATGGTTATTATTAAATCTTTATTGTCCTCGATGGTCGAGGTACGGTTAATGATAACTTTACTGTCCTCGATGGTCGAGGTATGGTTAATACTAACTCTTTTTTTTTCGATGGTCGAGGTATGTTTAATACTAACTCTTTATTGTCCTCGATGGTCGAGGTACGTTTAATACTAAGTCTTTATTGTCCTCGATGGTCGAGGTATGTTTAGTGATATTTCTTTATAGTTCTCGATGGTCGAGGTATGGTTAATGATAACTCTTTATTACCCATATGGTTGAAAATAACCGAGTTAATAATGTTGATATGAGCACATGTGCACATATCACGTTTGCCTAGCAACCATTGTTTCACTGCGACTTCCCATATTGTGTCGTCTGTGACGTCATACAACGATTGTTCGTGACTGTGGCTTGCCGTCGCAAGAGAAGTGGACCGTTTTTTGGCTATTCTTACGCGAGTGAAAATGGGTAATAAAGAAATTATTACACTCGAAAGTGTGCCATATGACTCTCGCTCGGGCAATACACAAATTCACACTCGTTTTGTAAAAGTCATATGGCCCACTTCCTTGGGTAATAATCTCTATTTATTACCCACGTGGTACTTCGTAAAGGGGTTTCATAACAAACTGTTATGACACATATGTGTTATCAGTCATGCCACGTTCATGACGTCACATTGTTGCTGAGGCGACAACCATTTCTAAAAGCACATTAAAATATAAAAGTAATTATTATATGATTGCAGGTGAAATACAGGGATCTATCAATGAAAATAAACCGTGTTATCAGTCACTAGTGAAAGTAACAATGGAACGTGTTATCAGTCACTAGTGACTGATATAACAATGAAATGACGTCATAAAACAATGCTCCGACGTCATGCCACGTTCATGACGTCACATTGCTGCATTAGGCTCTTTCTGGAGTCGATTTAACGTAAATGCAAGTCGATTTCGGTGAACATGCAAGGATTTGGTCATATAATAAAAAGAGGTTTCGAGGTTGATTGCTTTTGCTAGGAATGAAATATCGACTTTTTTCTCGATTACTTTTTCTTTATTTATTAGTATAGCCAATATTTGGGACCACAGGGTTACCAAATTTACAATTTAAGAACCCATTGGTCAAGGAGTCTGTACATAACAATTCAACTTTCTCGAGTCACTGGTTCTTGAGTAGAAATCGAAAAAATGAAATGTTTACGGATGGACGGACGGACGAACGGACGCCAGGATCAACAAATCTACAATTTAGAATCATTCTTGAGTAGGGAGCCTGTGCCTAACATTTCAGCTTTCCTGGGGTTTTCTTAGGTGAGAAGAAGATGAAAATAGATTTTTAGGTCATGACCACTGTGACCCATATTTGGGGTCACATGGTCACCAAATCTACAATTTAATATCTCCATTGGCCCTGGAGTCTGTACACAACATTTCAGCTCTTTAAGGTCACTGGTTCTTGACTGGAAATCGAAAAAGAGAAAAGTTTACGGATGGACGGACGGACGAACGGACGAACGAACGCCGGACGCCATGTCATGTCATAAGCCAATCGGGCCTTTCAGGCAAGATGAGCTAAATACAATAGAGATAATGTAATCGAGTAATGTCGCCCAGTTCTCACTTTCTGGGCATGTAAGACAGTGTTGTAGTCCTAAATTCGTTTAATACTGCAGGTGTCAGTGCGAAGAACACACTTATCGGAGTGTCTAGGGATAGAAAGACATACACCACAGTTGGACGTTATGATCTGAAAGATCCAAAGAAAGCTGCTCGTGGCGAACCACTTGCCTTCACGACAATGCGGTTCTCCTGCCTACACGCAGGTCCAGTTCGCTATGTGAAGCTGTGGAAGGAAGATCGATCATACAACTGTATCTTGGAGCTGGATGCAGATGGTATCAGAGTTACATTACCAGGTAGGTTTGCGTGGGAGAACAGAGAATTGACGGAGCAGGTCTTAGTTGATAATGAGGGAAATTGATAGAGGATATTATATGAGTAATATGTCATAGTATGTTTACGACACGAGTGCCTGAATATTAGTATTTCCCGAGCGAATACATAGGCACGACTATAATATTCATATATTCAGGTAAGTAAATACTAGTACTGTTAGTTCCATAGTGTTGTCAGGATGAGCCGGATCAGGATAGAACCAACCTCTGCCAGTCTCCAATGTCAACATCCAATACTTATACCACAGCTGACTTGATAAGGATGATATTGTTCACTTCATTACCACCGTTGAAAGTCAGCTTGTGTTTATGGGTGTGACAGTCAAGCGGAATAATGTCTAAAACTCGGTGTATCTGGCCTGGAACCCGCAGATACAGTGCTTGTGACCGTCATGTAGTCTCCGTCTTAGTTAGTCGGTGTCAAATATATCATTACTCGGGGATATGTGTTAAGCAACTGTTGATCTTTTTGCTTTTAAAAGTGACGCTTGGTTCGACACGTTGGTAAGCTGAGTATGTGAAAAAGTTATAGTCACATATGATACGGAATACAGCCAGTTTATAATGGCGAGAATGCATCTAGTATATAATATACCAGTACGCGATAAGTATATGCAGTATAAGCTGTGACAGTATACAACTAGTATCCTTCAAGCATTGTTTGAATACCTACTTGGTTTGAAAAACAAACATTTTCTTATGCTTAAACACGAATTTTACCATGGCATTGCTTGATACTCGATTCTGATTGGTTCTTCAGAAAAATCAAACGATCAATTCTGGATTGAACCTCCCCTGATTTTAGCGCCGCTTCACCGCGTATTTGTTGCATCTACCTTGTGACGTCACACTCTATCCGAACAAACGGCCTATTCTAAAGTGTGCTCTTCTTGTGGAAATCAAAATAACTGATAATAATCAAATTAATCTTTCTTGGAGCGTATTTTAGAACTACATTAAATGATAGATTAGCAAGACAAAACTTCGTCAGTATCAAGATCAGTTCCAAATAGCTACACCTACGTCTAATGCAGTTGAGAAGGCGAACAAACGCAATGTAATTGACGCAATGGTCAGCCGGTTCTGAAAACCGAGTGTGACGTTCTGATGCAAAATAAGAAATACATATGCCATATCATCTGCACACCTACGTGTATAACTAGAATGTGCATTCCTTACCCGAATGAGACAGTTACCCTCCACACCTGGAACACTTCATTTTAATAAATACAAATCCTCAAGTTCGTCATAGTTGTGATGGTATAGTTTCCATCAGTTTGATGAATGGATGGTAAGCTGCATAGGGCTAGTTTTTCGCGTGCTGAGTTAAACCAGCTCTTCCGGGAAAATCCAAATGCAAGAGATCTTTCAAGCAGCTTGTATTCTGTAGTCTGTTTTGCCAAGATGATCTTATGAAGGATGGTCAACATTTGTGCATCAATGGGTGTTCTATGAGTTGAGAGCTTTGCAGGATATGACATGCACTATCAGCTCACTTGTCTGGCAGGGACAGAAGAGCTTTCAGAGTACTCTTATGAAACTGCTCTATGTTTTGCAGGTGCTTACACGATCTTAAAAGATGATAGTGAGTCTGCACATTTGATGTTCACTGGGAGCATATTCCATAGTTTCGGTGCTGCCACTGAAAAGACAGCTTCGGTCAGTTTCGTATTGGCAGCATCAACAGAGAGTTGCATTTGGTCGGACGAACATGGATGTGTATACTGGAGCAGAGCTGATGTGGACGAACATGGGTCTGTATACTGGAGCAGAGTTGATATGGAGGGCAGAGTAGGTGAGGACGAACATGGGTCTGTATACTGGGGCAGAGTAGGTGAGGACGAACATGGGTTTGTATACTGGAGCAGAGTTGACGTGGACGAACATGGGTCTGTATACTGGAGCAGAGTTGATGTGGAGGGCAGAGTAGGTGAGGACGAACATGGGTCTGTATACTGGAGCAGAGTAGGTGAGGACGAACATGGGTGTGTATACTGGAGCAGAGTTGATATGGAGGGCAGAGTAGGTGAGGACGAACATGGGTCTGCATACTGGAGCAGAGTTGATGTGGAGGGCAGAGTAGGTGAGGACGAACATGGGTCTGTATACTGGAGCAGAGTAGGTGAGGATGAACATGGGTGTGTATACTGGAGCAGAGTTGATGTGGAGGGCAGAGTAGGTGAGGACGAACATGGGTGTGTATACTGGAGCAGAATTGATGTGGACGAACATGGGTGTGTATACTGGAGCAGAGTTGGTGTGGACGAACATGGGTCTGTATACTCGAGCAGAGTTGAGGTGGAGGGCAGTGTAGATGAGGACGAACATGGGTCTGTATACTGGAGCAGAGTAGGTGAGGACGAACATTGGTGTGTATACTGGAGCAGAGTTGATGTGGACGAACATGGGTCTGTATACTGGAGCAGAGTCGATGTGGAGGGCAGAGTAGGTGAGGACGAACATGGGTCTGTATACTGAAGCAGAGTTGATGTGGACGAACATGGATGTGTATACTGGAGCAGAGTTGATGTGGACGAACATGGGTCTGTATACTGGAGCAGAGTCGATGTGGAGGGCAGAGTAGGTGAGGACGAACATGGGTCTGTATACTGAAGCAGAGTTGAGGTGGAGGGCAGTGTAGGTGAGGACGAACATGGGTCTGTATACTGGAGCAGAGTAGGTGAGGACGAACATTGGTGTGTATACTGGAGCAGAGTTGATGTGGACGAACATGGGTCTGTATACTGGAGCAGAGTCGATGTGGAGGGCAGAGTAGGTGAGGACGAACATGGGTCTGTATACTGAAGCAGAGTTGATGTGGACGAACATGGATGTGTATACTGGAGCAGAGTTGATGTGGACGAACATGGGTCTGTATACTGGAGCAGAGTTGATGTGGACGAACATGGGTCTGTATACTGGAGCAGAGTTGATGTGGACGAACATGGGTCTGTATACTGGAGCAGAGTCGATGTGGAGGGCAGAGTAGGTGAGGACGAACATGGGTCTGTATACTGAAGCAGAGTTGATGTGGACGAACATTGATGTGTATACTGGAGCAGAGTTGATGTGGACGAACATGGGTCTGTATACTGGAGCAGAGTTGATGTGGAGGGCAGAGTAGGTGAGGACGAACATGGGTGTGTATACTGGAGCAGAGTAGGTGAGGACGAACATGGGTGTGTATACTGGAGCAGAGTTGATGTGGAGGGCAGAGTAGGTGAGGACGAACATGGGTCTGTATACTGGAGCAGAGTAGGTGAGGACGAACATGGGTGTGTATACTGGAGCAGAGTAGGTGAGGACGAACATGGGTCTGTTTGCTGGAGCAGAGTTGATGTGGAGGGCAGAGTAGGTGAGGACGAACATGGGTCTGTATACTGGAGCAGAGTAGGTGAGGATGAACATGGGTGTGTATACTGGAGCAGAGTTGATATGGAGGGCAGAGTAGGTGAGGACGAACATGGGTCTGTATACTGGAGCAGAGTAGGTGAGGACGAACATGGGTCTGTATACTGGAGAAGAGTTGATGTGGAGGGCAGAGTAGGTGAGGACGAACATGGGTCTGAACACTGGAGCAGAGTTGATGTGGACGAACATGGGTCTGTATACTGGAGCAGAGTTGATGTGGAGGGCAGAGTAGGTGAGGACGAACATGGGTCTGTATACTGGAGCAGAGTAGGTGAGGACGAACATGGGTGTGTATACTGGAGCAGAGTTGATGTTGAGGGCAGAGTAGGTTAGGACGAACATGGGTCTGTATACTGGAGCAGAGTTGATGTGGAGGGCAGAGTAGGTGAGGACGAACATGGGTCTGTATACTGGAGCAGAGTTGATGTGGACGAACATGGGTGTGTATACTGGAGCAGAGTTGGTGTGGACGAACATGGGTCTGTATACTGTTTACAGGCAGCCATTGTAAATCCTTAAGCACAGGGGTGATATGTTCGTGCTTCTTAGTGAGAGTGACAATCCTGGGTGCAGAGTTCTGTACTCGCTGTAGTTTGTCTATCAGATTCTTCGGAGCACCTGCGAGGAGACTGTTGCAATAGTCCAATCGTGTCATGATGAGGGACAACACAAGGGTTGTTGTCGAATCTGTGGTCAGATATTTTCTGATGTTCCCAATGTTGCGGGGTTGAATGTAGCAAGTCCTGGATGTATGGGTAACATGGCGTTCCATTGTCAGTTGCGCGTCCTACACTACACCTAGATCTTTGACATCCTCAGAGAGATTGACAACAGAGTCCCCAACTCTAATGGATTGGAGTTTGGTTTTCGATACTCTTGTCTTCGGCCCAACCAGGATGCACTCCGTCTTATCATCATTCAGCTTAAGCTTGTTTTCAATCATCCACTCTTTGATGTCACTGCAGCATGTTGCAATGTGTTCCGCTGCATCAATGGCTTCCTCCGGTTCACTATTGAAGAGGGAAACAAGCTGACTATCATCAGCATAGAAATGCCTGCTGACATGATGTTCTTCAATAAGATGACCTAGCTCAGCAGTGTATAAAGTAAACAAGACAGCTCATGATTTGTGGCCTCAACTGATGATACAATGTCATCGTCAGCTTTGGTGATGATGACATTCAGAGTGTGTCCGCGTTTGTGGGTAGCCATGGTAACATGTTGCTTCAGACCAGTGGTATAAGGAAGCTCCAGAAACTCCACAGCGAGTGAATTTGACAATGAATCAACATCAACAATCGCCAGCCATTACAAGGGGATTATTTGAACATGTTATGATCTCGATAAGGTTAGACAACTCACTCAAGATTAGGGACTGTTTAAGGGTGGGAGCTGGATGACCTCAATAGCATAGGTAAGGATAGGAATAACATATATCCTGTATATATGTTATGCCGTATTTGGTGAGAGACCGTTTTCCCCGTATAATCCAGCTCCCATGAGCAAATAGAGCATACCTCTGGCTTGTGTCATGTTGTTTTGTGTAGAAGTTTCAACTTCACATGTGAACACATCTCTCATAATGACTAGGTGTTCGGCTTTCTTTACAACTGATAGAGATGATTCATTGATGGCTCACTCATTGGTATCTATAGATTGGAGATCTATACTGTGTTTGGCAATAAAGGAGACATCGCCAGCACTAGTGGGGCTTGAACAGTCACTAGATATGCTTATGAGGTGTATTCCTAAAATGTGGAATTCAGGAAAAACTAATCTTGATTGTATGAACGTCAATGTTGGGAAAACAAAATTAAAACTCCCGTTATAAATGTTACATAGATTTTTCTAATGGTTAAAGAGAATTTATGTGGGGGAAAAGTGCTGCTGTTCTCAACAATGGATTTTTCGAACGTAAATTCGGAGCTCGCGCGCTGCCGTTGTACGCACTGTCAGCATCCGACAAAAAGAGTCCCGTGGTAAAACGGTCATGCTTTCGCTAGACTTTTCACTGTTTCTCCTGACCTGTAAACCTTACATGTAAACAAACACAATATAAAAAGGAAGGTAACTCTGTAAAGACAAGCAAGCTCACAGGGTATATTTTACGACTGCTTCAAAAGAAGAAATTTGACAGCAAAGCTTTAATGGTCAAAAGAAACCTACCTCCTAAACTATGAAAAAAATGCCAAAAAACAGTTCCTAAATTCATACACAATAAAACATTCCAAACCACTATCCTAAAATACATATGTAGAAGTCTGTGTCTGTCCGAAATTGGATAACATGAATATTCCAAAGTTATGAAATATGCCTAAATGTAAAATTGGAACATGTATTTAACATTCATGAAGCAACAAATACAAACACTTTGTGGCTTTGAAGTCCGAAAAAGGGAGAGAGTCCTGGCCATGCGGCTTTTCCTAACGAAAATTATTACCTTCGAGGGAAATCATATCGGGTTTCATATTTGTCATACGATGCCTTAGGGCAACATAGCACATGATGACGTGACGCCATAAACAATGCTATGACGTCACGCTTCGTCTATGACGTTGCGATCCAAATGCGGCGACGGCGACGGCGGGTCGCTAGACAATGGTTGAAAGTTGATTTTAACGTGTTATCATTAATTTCACGACTTCGGTAATAAACAGAATATTATATTTGTGTCAATGTTTTACTATGTTTACGACACTCGTGCCCGAATATCAGTATATCCCTCGCTCTCGCACGGGAAATACTAATATTCAGGCACTCGTGTCGTGAACATAGTATGTCATAGACACTCATATGATATCCTCTATTTCCGAAACAGGAAGCACGAGAAAGGTGTTACCACAAAAAGATACCGGCAACAACCGGTGCAAAACAGTACATTCTGTCTACATTCTCCTCATGTTTGCAGGATGTTCAGAACATCAAGTGTAAGTGTACAATGTACGTATAATACAATAATTGAATACTAAAATGTTGAACTATCTTTTTTGAGCAGTGCCTTCTTTCACAAAGCACTAGGTTATCGCTTAAAAAAAATTAAGCTTAACCTTCGTAAAGATTGCGTTTTGAAAGAAAACCGAGAGTTGTTTTTTTGTTTAATGTCCGTACGTTGTGACAATACAAGTAACGCTATGTATGCTGTGTAATTGTTAGTTATAATAATGTTCTGTATTTTAGGACTGGGTCAGATCCTACACAAAGAAGCGTCCCGGAGAGTGGCCGTGTCGACCAGTGTATCGGCCTCCAGTCTGACCCACTGTGCTTTGCTCTGCCGGACCCACTTCTGCCGTGTCCTCAGCTACAGCTCGAGGCACCGTCCAAACTGTCTCCTGTCACAGGAGGCATCTACAGTTGCAGACCCGCCGTGGGGGAGCTGGTCCGACTTTCCTCTTTCAGATTAGCACCTTCGAAAGAGCCTGTATCGTTTATGTTGTGCTGTTATTCTGTTCACACAATACAGTGGAACATAAACTCAGTGTGCGGTAAACATACCCAGAGTGTAGATATAGAGAAAGAATCGCAACCAAGTGGCTCATTTTATTACACGCCCGAGGAAGAATAGATACTGCAGTGTAACATGTATACGGCATTATAGCTAAAATGGATGGAATTATCATGAAACCGCCCTCTTGTTGTCAGAAATGAGCGGGCGACTGCAAAAGATAACGGCCCTCTCAACGCTGACGACGGGCCATTCTAACTTCGTTTCTAAGTGACGTCACTTTAGGATCTCCATGAAATTTCAACAAATATGGCGACCAAATGAGCGTATCGACTCGAACATTTTAAAACGTTTTACATGTCTTTCTTTCAAACGAGGACACGTAACTTTGCCAAATAATATCATAAACACGATGTGACAATACAACCGCACTGATTCTTAAGTGTTATAAACAAAATAAAGAAGAATGTCGTTCTCAGTCACAACCGGTAGACCTTCAATGTTAGATTTAGGTAGCCTAATTACGCATGCATCCTTATCCAAAACTTGCTAAATATGTAATGATTTGTTAATTTTCATTATTTCACTGATTGGTTATATAATAAAACACGACTATGCATCAGTATGATAATCATTACAAATAGACTGCTTTCGTTTTCCCGATCAACGGCTGACATTCCGTTCATCAGCCGTAAAACGCAAGCGACTATGACGTCATTCTTCAGTTGTGACGTCACAGTGGTTCTCGGCGGTAACACGACGCAGTTTTTGCTGTTTTGTTCATATACAACTGTAATTAAAACTCGTAGAAGAATTCGGGTACAAAAGAACAAATTCCATCCATTTGAGCTATAATAGGAGTAACGTTGTTTTTCAGGGCATTATCATTTCCAGAAGCCCTCGGTCTTCTACAACTGCTCTCCTTCGTCGGGCAGTTAATTGGAGACCTCGGGCTTCTGCAAATGATAATGCCCTGAAAAACAACGTTACCCCTGTAATATTTAATTAGTGTAATATGTATGTATGACGTCACAATATTGTACAGTCGCTGTACCGCCCACAGGGGCTTGTATTGTCGAAACTAGCGATTAAAACGAATATGAAGTCGACGATCCAGCCCCATATACTATAAACTTTCCGTTTGAAATTATATTTCAGAATGTTGTCATCATATTATCATTCAATGTTATATACCACGGCAAAGCCAATACATTTGTCTTTTAAACAAGCCATCAAACGTAAAAATCGAACGGATAATAACAAGGATATGAATTTTCAAAGCCAAAAATATTAGCACATTGCTCATGTGAGCCATTTGCCTAGCCCACCAAAATGATAAAATAATCGCTTGAAAAAATTATTATAAAATACCTTATAATATCCTGTCAGCTAATAGTGACCCATTTACAAAGCCCAGTATTTGGTGCATCAGATCGCGCAAGAATTATAACATGAGGGACACTGTACTTGACATACCAGGGATTTTACATTATATCAAGTGTGTTTCGAAACATCGTTTGTCTAGTAGTCATCCATTTTAACTTATACCCGGAGTTGAAATAACAAGCTGGATGTGACAATCATGACAAACAAAAACTTAAAAGGACTGGGAAATTTATTCTTGCAAGCATATAAGATAATAATGTATACATAAAGTACATGGTCGTAGATGCGGACATAAAATCCCCCACTCCATGACCCCATGCCACAGGCCAATAATACTATTGGGAGGGTGGGAGGGATTACATTAGTTTGCGAGTGCCGTGCCGTGCCTTGCCGTTTCGGTTACGTGCCGCTGCGCCCCCTATAGTCCAAGGGAGATAATACAATTCTGGAAAAGAACACTAAAGGGAGGTAACTCCTCCAATACTACAAGCAAAACGCTGAAAGCAATAACGCCGAACTCCTCATTGTTAAAAACTATTTTTAAATAAAATAACACTTTAACTTATACCCGGAGTTGAAATAACAAGCTGGATGTGACAATCATGACAAACAAAAACTTAAAAGGACTGGGAAATTTATTCTTGCAAGCATATAAGATAATAATGTATACATAAAGTACATGGTCGTAGATGCGGACATAAAATCCCCCAGCCCAACCAAATTACCTAAAATACACCCCCCCCCCCCCCCCCCCCCCCCAACTTCAAGATATAGGCAGAGCTTTCCCGAATTGTTGCATAGCCTCAAGCTTGGAAGAAACGCCTATATCCAAATAACGTAAATAAGCATTACTCCTCCATAAGCCTATGTCCTGGATAACTTCCCCTGGGAGACCTATCTTGAACGCCCAGGCCGCACCCCCTCTACGAAAAGAATGCCCTGTAACCTTATCCTCCTTATCCCCAAGGATAAATTGTATAGTGCCGATAAATAGATACTCCGATAGGGCCTTGCCATGATTGTCACACAAGAAAGGCGAATCTAAACTAGCCTCTCTCTGAAAATGAAGAACATTGTGCATAGCCTTAACAGGATCAAGTGGGTGATCTATCAGGGAAGGCAAAATCACTTCAACTTCTTTTTCTCTAAATTGGATGGTCTTTGTATACTTTAACTTAATGGAACACGCTTCTGGACCAAATTTAACATCTCCCACACAAATGTGCTTACTAGGATCAAACACCCCTTTACAGAGGAAATTGCCCGGTCGAAGCATACCAAAAAATCCCAAAAGGCAGGCTGCCCAAATAGATGCACCCACTTGATTCCTTAATTCAAGTTTGTCACGGAGCATTAATAAATGAAATGGTAACAATGTTGTTGCATGTGACTGAGCATCACCAAGTTCTCTGCGCACTCCTCGTAAAAGATTGGAAATATGCCAGTTGTCTTTCATAGGATCAGAAAAATCACCAGCTCTATGCATGTGCGATACAATTGACAAATACTGTCTAATAGTAGAATACCTGAAATTTTTAACTTGAACCATATATGCTATATACAAGGAAATTGATTGATTTGACGCTGGCAGTGGGTTTAACTTCAATCTATCACAAAAGTCCAAGTAACAATTCAGCTGGGAATTATATGTTCTTTTTGTAGTCTCTGCCCAGCCTTTCGTCTTTAGTCTCTTCACCACCTCTGTGAGCTGGCGTTCCATGCCCTCCCCATCTGTAATCAATAAATGTCTGTGACATGTGGTCCGCCAATGAAGCCAATGAGAATTGTTTATATAATAAACTAGGTAGCAAGTCATATACTAATGTAAGTTTGCCATCTTCATGCAATCTAGAAATAGCATCCGCAATAACATTACAAGCTCCTGGAATATGTTCAGCAGTGATACTAAAATTGTGATAAGCTTGTAACCAAAATAGATATCTCAAATATGGCATGAGAAAAGGAGATTTGGCTGTCCCTTTGTTGATCACAGATTTGGCTGTTACACTGTCTGTTTTCACAACCACAGATTTGTCACTCCATTGATGGCACCATCTATTCGCTGCCAAAACAACAGCCAGCACTTCTTTCACGTTTATATGCTTCTCAACAACTGACGGCATGTCTAATTCCCAATTCACATAAAATAAATCCCCATTGAAATAGGCACCTCCCCCTGCCATACAAGCATCTGTTTGCACTACCGTTTTCTGACGAGTATCTAGAAATGATTTTGCACCATTAAAAGTTTCTAAGAATACTGTCCACCAATTAATATCAGCTTTGAAGTGTTCGTCCAACAAGACTTTATCTGACTGTCCAGTCAAGTTGTTTTTCAAATCAATCACTCGACGCAAAAATGTTCTCCCTCCTTGAACTACCATGCATGCCCAGTTGAGTTTGCCTATTAGGGACTCAAGTTGCTTCTTACTGGCTCTTTTTCTAGTTTGAAAATCAGCAATCAGTAACTGAAAGTCGCTCAGTTTATTCTCAGGTAGAGATAATGTACACAACTGAGTATCAATTAATACTCCTAAAAACACCAACCTCTGTGATGGTCCTTCCACTTTCTTCCAACTAATATTGAAACCTAAAAATCTCAGAACCTTTATCAAATCATTTAAAGCCTGAGCACATTTTGATTGCGAGTCCTCGACAATCAAAAAATCATCCAAATATGCCAAAACAGTCACTCCATATCTCACTTTCATTATGCGACATACAGCACTGCTCAATGTTTGAAATATTCTTGGGCTCTTGGAAGCCCCAAAAGGTAGTTTTGAATCATACATATATGTAATGTCTTTGTCACCACTAAAACGCCAAGCCAAACCAGTTAATTGGTAATTCGATGGATGAAGCGGAACTGACCTATATGCATGTTGTAAATCAACTTTTGCCAAAAAAGAACCATCATCTATTACTTTAACAGCATGACGCAAGTCCATATATGTACATTCACATTCCGACATATAACTATTCATTCCTTCATTTACTGGTAAACTGCCATCATGGATAAGCCGCACTTTGTTATCTGATTTTGGTAACGCACCCAAAGCACTTACAACCTTCGGTTTATCATCTGTAATTACATAGTTGCCAAGCTCTATCTCTTCTAATATTTGCTTCTCTGTCTTTTCACGTTCTGCTACTGCTGATCTATGATTCTTTGTCTGAACATTATTCACTACCAAGTTCTCAGTATCTACTAATTTAAATCCTTCTCTTACCCCCGTAACTATATATTCTCTATCAGGATCCCCCTTGTCAAGCAACAACTCCCATGCATTGACATTTAGAGAAGATTTTTCTACTGAGATATAATTTGGGCGTTTTTTGACTGTAAATCGCTCCTGTCTTGATGTGCAAACTGATTATGGCCTCTTCTGAAACACTGTGAGCATACATGTGCCATTCTACACTGCACGAGCGTACACATCCCTTGATTAAACTTTCTGCAGATTTCAGTTCCGTCCGGTGTGAATGGGCCTCGTTGACGATTATTTCTGCTGTTCGTAGAAGATTCCATCTGCCGAATTAACCTGGCTGTTTGTGTATTTGGCTTTGGGATGAGCTGGTGTTCTCTGACGTCTGGCATCGACGATCCCCACTTGAATCCTTCCTCTGCTTGACACGCCCTGTATTCCTTATCGTAAAGCAACACGCTTGACCACATATACTTGGCCGAATATCTGCAAATGTCTTGTATATACTTCAGATAATGCAGAGAGTCTTCCTTTGAAATTTCCGAGTTTTTCAGCCACTGTTTTAACATTCCCACATTGCCATACACCCACATTTCAGGCGTAATATCGGACAGGCCACGTTTCTTCTTTCCTAAGTCTATGCTCACCCCCTTCCCAAGTTCTACTTTCTGCATTGTGTCTACAGAGTCTATCCAAACAAAGTCCATGAAGTTTGTTTGTTTACCTGCGCCATTTTCCAACATGGCCGCCGACGGCGTCACGTGATCCGCTAGTCTCGCCGATGCTCGGGTAGATTCTGTGTCGACTTTTCTAGTGGTAGATAGATCCTCAGTTAGTTTGTTGATTTCCGCCTTCAACTCCCTGCGTTTCTTCTCAAGTTTCAAACGTTGAAGATTATCTTCCAGTTGCCTGCATTCTTCTTCCAGACTTGTGCTGTTCACGGCAGACGACCCGCCCGCCGTTTGAACGTCCGCCATTTTCAAGGTCGTACTGTAACCCGTCGGTGATTCCGCCAACCCACAGCCCGACTCGCCTTCCCGTTCTAAGAGCGTCTCCTTCTTCCCCTTAATTCCCGAGCGTAGTGCGTCCATGATTTCAGGCATTTTGTTGCCAGCTGATTTTCTTTTCCCTTCTTTTGAAGCCATTAGTTTGCGAGTGCCGTGCCGTGCCTTGCCGTTTCGGTTACGTGCCGCTGCGCCCCCTATAGTCCAAGGGAGATAATACAATTCTGGAAAAGAACACTAAAGGGAGGTAACTCCTCCAATACTACAAGCAAAACGCTGAAAGCAATAACGCCGAACTCCTCATTGTTAAAAACTATTTTTAAATAAAATAACACATTGAATGACCTTGACATTGGTCTATTTTTGGAAACGAAATGATGTCATAGAGCCTCAAATAGCCCTATGACATCATTTCGTTTCCAAAAATAGACCAATGCCAAGGTCATTCAATATGGACGTCTCACTATCAAACGATGTTTCGAAAAACACTTGAGATTATCTAAAATCCCTGGTACGTCAATTACAGTGCACCCCGTGTTATAATTCTTGCGCGATCTGATGCACCAAATACTGGGCTTTGTAAATGGGTCACTACTAGCTGACAGGATATTTAGACAATAACTAACGAGTGACGGGGAATGACAGATTATCTTTCCCGAGTTATATCATTTGAGTAATTCTCGAGCCTTGGCGAGAGAATTACACACAATTGATATAACGAGGGAAAGATAATCTGTCATTCCCCGTCACGAGTTGGTTATTGTTTATATTACCCATATGACAAATTAAAGTAAAAACGCGAATATTAAAATCCAATAGCTTCTCTAAAGACCCGAGAAGGAGATGAATCTCCATATCCATACGCGTGTGACGTGGATTCACTTCTCACGTACCTATCCTTGTTTACTCCGCACGATTAAAATGTCCCCTGCGAAAATGTCTTTCACAATAAAAGAAAGATGTGACTTTAGTTGAAAGTTTTGTATTCCTGCCAATTACTATCAATCCATGATTATACATATAAGTTATTGCAACATCCATATCAAGAGGTGTGCGAAGCTCAAAAACAAGTTGGCTCAAACCGAAAAGCCCTGTGACGTTACAATCGACATTGAATCAGACTCGTGAATGATTTAGTATCAAACTCGCTTTCGCTCGTTTTATACAAAATCATTAACTCGTTTAATAAAAATGGTATTAAATAGAAGGTCGTTTAGTATCCTCTATCTATTTCACATTCCTATTGAATGATATTAACTGCAAATTTAAAAGCATACTAAATCAGTTATGGCTACAGTATAATCCCATATGAAATAAATACCAAATTGACTTATACTGGAAATTCTCATTCAAAATGTAAACAAACTTTATCTCAAGAAAAGCTCAAAATTAATTAAACAATATCATATGGTATTCAAAGAACCTTTTTTACATTAAATAATGAACTAAGTTTTTTAATTACTTTTAGACTAGAGTACTTGAATAATTACATCATGAAATAAACTAACTATTTGTCAGCAATTCACTTAAAAAATAGTAATAAATTCTCATATGAAATGTGATATTATTTAATATACTCTCCGTGATAGTTAACAATATGCCCAATTATCCTAATCTGTCTAATCCCGACAATCTTTACACAGATTAAAGACAGAGTTATCGCTCAAGTGAACTGCACTCACCACTCACCGGCAGGTGGCCTACCTTATATGGTCATTGCTTTTCTGTCGGCCATCGAAGCATGTTGTGTTTTGATAGCTCTCTAATTCGATAGTAATAAGATTTTTGTCTCGACTTTGTTCTCTTTCTCAGTTGTATTTTCTGTCTGAGGGTGGTTAGACTGCCTTTCGCGAAGTAGTCTCTCTCCTTTAGACAGGTTTAGTAGTTGTTGACTGCAGTTGACGTGTCAACTGTTGTTGATTTCGGGGTGCTCGTTCTGCACGTGCAGTCCGTGCAGGTCGGTGATCTCGGGGCCGCTTGCGCGTGCCGCCTGTCCCTTGCGTGGCGCTTGCCGCCTGCCGCCTGCGCTTGGTTGCTCTTGCCGCTTGCGCGTGGGTAGCGCCTGCCGCCTCCTCTTGATAGGTTGTCACCTGGGTTGGACAGCGCTTGTCGCCTGGGTTGGATTGCGCTGCCGCCTGCGTTTGTTTAGCGCTTGCCGCTTGCGCGGGGATAGCGCCTGCCGCCTCCTCTCGGTAGATTGTCGCCTGGGTTGGACAGCGCTTGTCGCCTGGGTTGGATTGCGCTGCCGCCTGCGTTTGTTAGCGCTTGCCGCTTGCGCGTGGATAGCGCCTGCCGCCTCCTTTTGGTAGGTTGTCGCCTGGGTTGGACAGCGCTTGTCGCCTGGGTTGGATTGCGCTGCCGCCAGCGTTCGTTTAGCGCTTGCCGCTTGCGCGGGGGTAGCGCCGGCCGCTCGCGCGTTCTCTCTTTTTTGCTTGCTGAGTATGACTTCGCCATACTCGGCGTTCTGTGGGACGTGTGGCTATAGGAAGTCAGCGCGATTTGATCCCCACTCCCTTTGCCGCCTGTGCCGCAACCTTTGTCCGGACGCGGACAGGTGTGAGGAATGTGCTGACCTCTCGGTGGCGGAGCATCGCGAGTATCGCAACTCCGTTAAGAAGAGTGAGAGTCAGTCTAAGCTGAGGGCGTCCAGGCGGCCCTCTCCGTCCGCTACCGCCACCGCTACCGCTAGCGCCGGCACCGCCATGTCCGACCCCAGGTCGCCGGCTTCAGACCTGGTGATCTCGGAGGACACGGCGGAATTCGATTTGCCGGAGGCAGGGGCGGGAGCGGGTCGAGAGGCGGCCACCAAGGACACCTACGTCTCTTCACAGGGTAGTGGGGGTGAGAGATCTCCCATCAGGAGATCCTCCCCTGACGCCGAGTCGTTTCCAGACAGGCGACTTTCGCCTAGGAGGAAGAGGAAACACAAGTCCAAGAAGAGGAGGTTGAGGCCTCCTTCTCCTCCTCCCTTTGATACAAGGAGATTGACTGAGGATATTCTGTCCTCAGTCAAGGACATGGTTTCCTCCATGCTGGACAGACGACTGCCGGCGCAGACTAGGGTTGAGGAAGGGGTTACTTCGCCCCCGACCTCCCCGCCGTCCACGCCCAAGAGGAGGAGGGTGGTGGTTGTTTCACCTGCCGGCACCTCCTCAGATCCAGACAAGTCGGCCCCGGAGGTGGCTCCCCAGGAGGGTGGGATGTCCACTCCAGGGAGATCCTCTCCCGAGTTGGCCATTGTGGAGACGCCTCAAGTGGATGCCCCTGACCTCAAGGAACGCCTGGCGGCTATCGCCGACTGGTGTCAAGTGGACCTAGTTGAGGTTGAGGATGAACCCTCCTCTACCAAGCTGGCCAGAATGGAGACATTCTGCACAGAGGAAGAGGCGCCTACCCAACGAATCGTGGCACTGCCGCCACACAGACTCCTTCAGGCGGCGGGCAGGGATTACGACGCCAATGTCGCCGCGGCGGCGCCAGGCCGTCTCCTGCCCCCCCTGGTTCTGGGTGAGAAGCAGCGCGTTTCCCTCCCAGTAGCGCAGTCTTCTTTCCCCCTCTGTCCCCCTGTCCTGGACGACGATATTCGCCGGGTGGCCGTCCCCTCCGTACCTCACCAGGTGTCGGACGCTCACTTGAGCCATCTTGACAAAGAGGCTAGGAGCATCCTGGGGTTGGCCAATCACGTGGCGCATGCCTGTCAGGGTATGGCATCCTTTGCGAAGGAGGCGGGGATGGAGGGAGGGGCGAAGGCTCTTTACCGCGGTTTCGGCGCCGTGGCGGGGAACATCGCTCAGATGATGTTGTGCGCCTCCCGCATTTCGGCGGGGGTCACAAATCTCAGGAGAGATGGTTTCCTTGCCCGGACAAACCTTCCGGCTGAGCTCCGGAACCGCTTGCGGGCCGCTCCCGCGTCATCTTCCTCTCTCTTTGATGGGCAGATTGCCGAGGTCCTCCGGCAGCGGCAGGAGTGTCAGCAGCAGGAATTGACCAACAGACTGGCCGCTGGCGGGGGTAGAGCCTCTTCTCAGACGCATACGCCCAAGAAGAGGAAGGGAGGCGCGAACACTCCCGTGGGTAACGCCAAGACTGGCGGAGTTTCCTTTCGGTTTGGGGGTCGGCAGGACTGAAGTCGTGACTTCAATGCCGGCCCCTCTCCCAAGCACACCCCCAAGAAGGGAAGTCAGCGTGGCAGGGGCCGCGCTTATGGAGGTACCCCGAGGAAGCAGTGACTCGTGGGTGGCCCCCGAGCTGCCTCCACAGGTTGTCCCGGCGTGGGAAGGGCCAGTGGGAGGTCGACTCTCTCGGTTTGTGGCCAACTGGGCGCAATTGGGGCTCGATCCTTTCGTCTGCAAGGTTTTGGAGCGGGGGTTTCGTATTCCCGTGGCACACCGCCCCCCGCTAACCTGTTTTCCAACAGAGAGGCCGCTAGAACGAGATCGGCTCGCACTGACGCTGGAACAGGTGGAGACACTCATCTCCAAACGGGCAGTGGAGGAACTCCTGCCCCAAAACCTCACTCCAGGATACTATTCTCCGGTCTTCGTGCGACCGAAGCGAGACCCGAAAAAGTGGCGGCTGATCCACGACTTGAAGGAGTTCAACCTCTCCTTCCTAGAGCGGCCGCCATATTTTCGTCTCTTGACCGTACCATCAGTGATGCGGTTGCTGGAGCCCTTGGATTCGATGATATCCCTCGATCTGCAGGACGCGTATCTGCACATTCCCATCTACCATGGCGATCGCAGATACCTCCGGTTTGTCCTGGCGGGTCGCCACTTTCAGTGGAACGTTCTACCGTTCGGGATATCGTCGGCTCCATGGCTTTTCACTCGCGTGACCCAGCCCATCGTCCAATACCTTCATCGAGTGGACGTGCAGTTCGCGATGTATCTGGACGACGGGTTCACTCACAACAGATCCCCATCTGTTCTGGAGGCGCAACGAGACTTTGTGATAACGTTGTTCAGGCGGCTGGGTTGGCTAGTCAACCTAGACAAGTCAGACCTGAAGCCAACGACATCGCTGGTCTTTCTGGGAGCTCGCCTGGATACCGTGACCTACAGAGCTTTCGTCACTACAGAACGGATGGGGCGCTACAAAGATCTCCTGGAATTAGCGCTCCGGGAGCCGCTGTCACTCCGCAAGTGGCAGAGGCTGTTGGGGTTCTTGAGCGCAACCCAACACTTCACTCGAAGGGGTCGGTTGCAGCTCAGGCCCCTGCAGGTTTTCGTAAACACGCACGTCAGGGAGAAGACTTGCCGTCATGTCTTCCCGATTCCTACCGAGTTGAGACATCACCTCTCCTGGTGGCAGCAGGAGTCCAACGTGCTGGGGGGAGTGCCCCTCAGGCAACCCCAAGCGACGTCTCAGCTATACGTGGATGCCTCCACCCAGGGGTGGGGAGCCCACCTAGATTCAGACCAAACGGCGGGGGTGTGGTCGCCAGCGCAATCGCGACGCCACATCAACGTCCTCGAACTGGACGCCATAAGGCTGGCGATCAGCCATTGGTCAGGTCACCTGCGGGGGCAGGTCCTGTGTGTTCACACGGACAGCTCAGCGGCGGCCTGGGCCATAAACAAGCAGGGGTCAACCAAGGCAGACTCTCTACTTCAACTGGTGGCGGAGCTGTTTCACCTAGTGGACAGTCTCGGACTCTCTCTCAGGGCGGTGCACATCCCGGGAGCCAAGAACGTCCTGGCGGACGCCTTGTCTCGGCCGGACAAACCTCCTTCGACGGAGTGGATGTTGCACCCGAGGGTGTTCGAGAGTCTGTGTTTGAGGTTCGGCAAACCTCACATAGACCTCTTTGCGACTCGGCTCAACCACCAGTTGCCGACGTACGTGTCCCCCGTACCGGACCCGGCCGCGTGGGCTCTCGATGCGCTCGCGTTAGGATGGGAGGGGATGGTCGCCTACGCCTATCCCCCTCACGCCATCCTGAGTCACGTGGTGGCGAAGGTACAGGAGACACAAGTACTTCAACTCCTTCTAATAGCTCCGTTGTGGCCAGCCAGGGCCTGGAACGTTCCCCTGAGGAGGATGTGCCGCCAAGACCCTGTCCCCCTCCCTCTGAGATGGGACCTATTGACGAGCAAACCAAGCGGGCGGGTTCACGAGAACCCCCAGGCGCTCCACCTTCACGCCTGGTTTGTCTCCAAGGGGGTTGACAGGGGCGGGGTTTTCCAAGTCCGTCGCCGAAGCGGTCGCATCTTCGCAGAGACCCTCCACGAGGAATCTCTATGACGCCCAGTGGGGTGCTTTCGCCGCCTTCTGCGCGAAGGAGGGGTATGCTATCCAGGCGGTAACGGTCCCGCAGGTAGCTGAGTACCTGGTGTACCTACGAGAGGTGAGGAAGCTCAAAGCTTCCTCAATTAACACCAACCTGGCGGCGGTCATGTCAGTCCTTAGGAAGCGTGAGCCCCAGGTTGACATCTCGGTTCTTAAAGAACTTATTAAGACCTACCGGAATGAGGACGGGCGGAGGAAGCTCAGGCCTCCGGAGTGGGACCTGACAGTGGTGCTCAACCATCTCAAGTCGGACCACTATGAGCCATTGACAGAGTCGACTCTTCTCCGTCTCACCATCAAAACAGCCTTTTTGGTTGCGATGGGGTCCGCAGCCAGGATTTCAGAGCTTCACGCTCTCCAGGCGGACCTCTTGCGTTTTGAGGTGAGAGACGGTGGGTCGGCGTCACTGGGGTTAGCCCCTGAGTTCATCTGCAAGAACCAAGCCGCAGACGAAAGGGGTAGAACCTTTTCGTTACCGTCTCTTTCCGGTAGCATAGATCCGACGGACGAGGATCGGCTCCTTTGTCCGGTGAGAGCCCTGCGGATCTACACCGAAAAGACCAAGACACTACGTCAAGGGAGAAGGAGACTTTTTCTCCCGCACTCCCAGACTAGTGTTCGGGAGTTAGACAAGCGTCAACTCAGCGTCTATCTCCGCTCGGCAGTGTTGGACGCCTACAAGGCCGCGGGCCTCGATCCGCCAGCGAAGGCCAATCCACACGAGATCAGAGCCATCTCGGCTACGATGGCTCTTCACAGTAACATGGCAGTGGCGGACATCATGGCCGGCTGTTTCTGGAAGTCGGGCCTGGTGTTCGCCAATCACTATCTTAGAGACGTATCCAACGAGGACATGGAGGGGATTCATCGGTTGGGCGCACAGGTGTACGCCCAGCAACGAGTTCCGTCGGCCTCGTACCGAAGAGGCCTACCCCCCCCTCGTTAACTCGGCTGCTCCTTGAGCCAGTCTAGAGTATGCAATAAACCTAGTCTCGATGATTTTAGTGATGCGTTTGTTGTCTTTTCTTAGTTGGTGACCACGCGGGTGAGAGTCCCTCCGGTTACGAGTTGGGTCAAGCTTAACCCTCCGGTGGACAGATGAACCCCATCGGGGTTCAGGCTGGTTACGCTGTGTTGGCTCACCAACTTGACTCTTGTTAAGACAGAGCTATCCCTCTTAGGGGCCTCTCGCTCCCCTCCACCTCTGTGGCAATCGGGCATATTGTTAACTATCACGGAGAGTATATTAAATAATAGTATGTTTTTGTTTAAACATCATTATTTATACTCACCGTTGATAGTTAACAATCGTAAGTTCCCTCCCGGCCTCCCCTCGGTCGCGTTCGGCTTCGTGTCTGTTCATCAGAAGAAGCAATGACCATATAAGGTAGGCCACCTGCCGGTGAGTGGTGAGTGCAGTTCACTTGAGCGATAACTCTGTCTTTAATCTGTGTAAAGATTGTCGGGATTAGACAGATTAGGATAATTGGGCATATTGTTAACTATCAACGGTGAGTATAAATAATGATGTTTAAACAAAAACATACTATAATTAACAAAAAGATATAATTTTGTTAGACCCCCCTATTCTAAGTTTTCAATTCTTTTTCAACAAACGTATACATTTCTCAAAGCAAATGTTAGAAGTCTCACTAAAAGAGTATATGACTCTCCCTCAGGTCTTTGATTGGGGATTACATAGAGATAATTACCCGAGGAAGTTTGTCATATGTTGTTTACGAAACAAGTGTGATTTTTTGGTATTGTTTCAAATAACCAAAATTATTTCATATTATTATTTTTAAGACTAGTTTAAAGATATTCATAACACGTATGTAATAAATAGAGATTATTACCCGAGGAAGTGTGACATTTGACTTTTACGAAACGAGTGTGAATTTTTTAAATTCCCGAGCGAGAGCGAGGGTTATACATAAATTTGCACGAGTTTCGTAAAAGTCATAAGACACACTTTCGAGTGTAATAATTTCTTTATTACCCATTTCATTCCATTTGATTCGCGTACATATAACCAGGAAACGGCCCACTTCTCTTGCGACGGCAAGCTACAGTGACGTACGTCACGAACAATCATTTTATGACGTCACAGCCGAAAATTGTTTTAATTACCCATATGGTTGAAAATAACCGAGTTAATATTATTGATATGAGCACATGTGCACATATCACGTTTGCTTAGCAAACATTGTTTCACCGCGCTTTACCATATTTTATCGTCTGTGACGTCATAAAACGATTGTTCGTGACGTCACTATAGCTTGTCGTAGCAAGAGAAGTGGGTCATTTCCTGACTAGTTTTACAGAAATAAAAAAGGAATAGAACGGGTAATAAAGAAATTATTACACTCGGAAGTGTGTCATATGGCTTTTACGACACTCGTGCAAATTTCTGTATAGCCCTCGCTTTCGCTCGAGCAATACAAAAATTCACACTCGTGTCGTAAAAGTCATGTGACACACTTCCTGGGTAATAATCTCTATATAGAGTATATAACGAGTGAGTGTTGAATATCGAAAATATTCCAACTCAATCGTGAATAAATCACAACATTTAAAAATATCTCGTTGGAATAGTTTCGATATTCAACACTCACTCGTTATGTAATCTCTATATATCATGGTATATAGAGATTATTACCCGAGGAAGTGTGTCATATGACTTTTACGAAACTAGTGTGAATATTTTGTATTGCCCGAGCGAGAGCGAGGGTTATACATAAATTTGCACGTACAGTGACGTCACGAACAATCGTTTTATGACGTAACAGACGAGACGTCGCGGTGAAACAATGGTTGCTAGGCAAACGTGATATGTGCAAATGTGCTCATATCAATAATATTAACTCGGTTATTTTCAACCATATGGGTAATAAGTACATTTATGTACACCCCGGCACCTCAATGACAGTTCCCGTACGACATATGTTTACTCATTGGCAACGAGGGAGTTCATTCCCTTTCCCGAATTCCCTTTTTAGCCCAGTTTTTAGTTCATCAGGCCTGAAAGGCCCAGTGGGCTTATGTCATGGCTAGTTGCAGTTGCTTCACCAAAATAGGCTCTTTAACACCCTGGCGTCGCCTCGGTACTTGGGGGGGGGGGGGGGGGGGGAGGTTTATATATAGGCTTATATTAGCTACAGTTCTACAGCTAATGGCATGGCATAGTGTCCGGCGTTTGTCCATTGGAGATCCTCATAACTACAGAGGTTATTGTCATGTTTTTTTAATGACCCACCCCTAAAGACTGTTCATTTTTTTATGATCCACCCCAAAGGCTGTCTTATTTTTTGGTTACCCACCCCCATAATAAAATTAAATGACCAGTCCCTAACTGTAATAATCTGAAAATTGACATTCAAAATTATGGGCGTTCACATATTCAAACCCTTATTCGGATAACACTGATTGTGTAGGCGAGACGTTGCAACATATTTTAGAATGAAGACAAACAGACAACGAAAAAAACAAACAAAAACAGTTGGTCGGCTTCTCCAAAGCGCATTTACGGACAATATATTAATGTGTTCCGTTATAAAGAACACTGGAGTGTCTTTTCTGTCGAATCTACGGAGCATTGAGTGATTTACATTGCTGTAGATGCACGTATAAATTGATGTTCAAAGGGTCCATTTTTGCAGCGTTGTTTGCGCAAGATGATGAGGTGATGATGATGTAGGATTTGTCTCACACACACCATGGTCAGTAGACCACCGTGCTCGACTCGGTCAAGCTCCCCTACGCTAGGCTACGCTCCGCTGTTCATTTGAGAAAAATAGGGTCAACCTCCAAAAAACTGCAAAAGAATGTATATATAGGCCCTTAGTTAACCCTTGGACACATTCCGATAATTTCATTTAACCCTTGGATACAGATGATTTAATTTAATTTAACCCTAAAAGTAGATAATATTTGATGATGTTATTTAACCCTTAGATCCCTCGAGATAATTATATAATAACATATAGTCATTAGATTAGCCTAGTTTTTTTATGCAAGAACTTCGGGCACTTTAAATTTAATATATATGTAAGAAAAACATTGTCCGAATTTTCTTCGATACCGAACCGTGATAATCCGATTTCCATTTGGGATCGAAATGAATTTCCAGGAACATTTTATGGACGCTTTAATCCACAGCAGTTAGTTCCCTTGAATCAACTGCTTGAACTGAAATTCTCGTTCGGTGTCTCGTTTTTTTTGGCCGCCATTGGACATTGTCATGCAACTTGGCGTTGCAAAAGTAATGCAAATTCATAATAACCTTCACATTGAATCCAAGCATTCTGTGACAGTCGTCAGTTAAGTATTATTTCGACTACATTTCAACCCTTAGGTACACCTTAAAGGGGCAGTAGCACCTTTTTTCGCTCAAATAAGTCAATGAAATGTATTTGAAAAATAATGTTATCAATAGTAAAACACTCTTCTCTCTTCAGAAAATCAAGTTAATAAACAAGTGTACATTGTTCGGTAAAGCCATGGGAATCGTTTTTCTAATTCGAAATAATAAATTGTGTTCACAATAAAATGGCCGCCATGCATTTTTTGCTTTATACTCAACATCATTATTACCACTACGAATAATTGGTTTGTGCAATAAGATGTTTTACCCCCTAAAGTTAATTTAAGGGTATAGTCTAGGCACACATAATCACTTCTGCGCATGTCTGAATTGACGGCATTCAAACTGACAAGAAATTCACGTCATCAACACTAAACAACTATAAATAAACAATATGCAACGAAATGTATGTTTACAGATGATCTATGTATGTATTCATGTCAATGAAGCACTAAATATTAGCAAATAAGCACATTTAACATGATATTAACGACAACCGAACGAATTGTGGCATTGTTTGTCAACACCGGTGCGAGTTTCATTCAACACCGGTCACTCGCTCCGTTTGGCGATCAGCTGCTCATCAGACAAAATCATCAAAAGACAAGTGTCAACGGAAGACATGTTATTACTCAAGACGAAATAAGACATAAAAGAAGAAGATATCAGCGTTCACCGTTGCTGAACACGCAGTCACAAAACCCGGCTTCTCAAACTTTCATATTTCGATGACACCGACCCGAGCCTCCATGCCCGGCGTGAGAAGCGATGTAGTGACTTAATTGTTACTGTCACTCAATCATCCTACGACTTTGACTGATCAATTTGAGAATTTCGGTAAGTTAAAGGTACAAGTAGTATTTACAGTACATTAATAACATTGCTTTTGAAAATATGTTGACTACCGTAAATCCTTGAAAAGTTGAATAATCAGATTACACTTGCAGTCGACTTTTTAGAAGTCTACTAATTTCAAAGCAAATCGAACCAATTAATTATTATATTGGAACGCAAAAATTCAAACTAAAAAAAAACACCTTCAATATCGGATATAATTGTTTACATTGATAAAATTAGCCCAGCAATTACTCAAGGCCTGTGAAGGCAGGCAATTATTTAAAGCATTTACGGTAATTTGATACTGTTGTTCATGATAAAATTGCTTTGTGATCATTGTGCAATTAATTCTAAAATTTGCTACTGTTAGATAAATCAGTATATTTCTTAAAATATGCACAAATCTATTCTCCCATCAGATGTCTTTGAAGTGTAGGTGGAGCCTACATGGAGGTTGTTTTTCTGTACTTTGAGTTTGTACATTTCTTTTGAAATACACAAAAACAAAATATGTGTGTGTAAAGGTACTGATTAAATTAATCTGTATTTTCAGGTTCATATTGCTGGTGAGACACTGAGACACCAAACTGATGCCAAAAGATGTCAAACTGAGGTAGGATGACACACATACTCATTACTGAAACTGGAACATGCAGAACACACAAGCTGGTAGGTTAATGTGCATGTGTATTTGTGCAATACACATATGTTCCCTCTCGAATGACAGCCAGTCTTTGATAAACATAAAGTTTGTGTAATATTATTTTCAATCCCAATTCTACATGCCACCATTGCCAGTCAGAAATAGAAGCAAGTTAAAAATAATAATTTAAATTTTAAAAAAGAGTCAAATTTACAATATTTAAAAGTATATGAAGTTGTTATGATTTGATAACATAAAATAATATTAATATTATGTTTTCTCATCACATTTTCCAAATTAATGGGATTGTTGGACATATATCATGTTACTCGTAACTGCCTATCATACTTCATGCCAAAAGGTTCACTGAAATCTGAAAGTTTTGTTTGTGGGTTGTAACTGATAAAATCAGGTTACAGGATAGCACAATAGTTTGAGCATTAATATTTTGTATCAAAAGGTAGTTTACTTGCAGTAGAAAACTGTTTTACCTGTATTGATGTAGGTTCAATGAGTAAAATGATGCATTGTACTTCACACATGGTTAATGGCTGCAATACTGCCGAAGCGGCGTTAAACAATAACTCACTCACTCACTCACACATGGTTCCTCCAATGATCACAGGTTTCATTGCAATATACATGTACATATATACTCTAACACTTAGAATCTGAAAAAATATGTGTTTATATCTGAAAAAAATATTGACAGAAATATAGAGAAAAGGAGACATTTGAAAATTCCATTTCTTACAGTCTACTTTTCAATTTTTAATAAAATAGTACTATTTTCAGAATAAATACTTTTGAGTCTGAGTGTAAGACTAATACTATGATGATGAGAGCTTTGTCCAAGCAATAATACTACAGGCATGAATTGATATAGGTGAATTATTTTTGAAAGCAAGTTCAAAACAAAAATTATCCTTACCTTAACCCACCAGCTTAGCTTTATTATATACACTGGTAATAATTTATTCATTGATATAAATATAGACTGTAGATTTTCCCTATATGCTCTGTATTGTTTTGTTTACATTTCAGATTTTGGATAATTGTTATGCTGGAATCAATTTCGCTTCTTTCTTCTACCTGGACAGGATTACATCATGAACTGTATTGTATACAACCAACAGTGTCTCTAGAGTGAAGGGTCATCCAGTACATTGAAGCTCAGTTGATTGCAGAAAAAAGTCAGAAATACACAATTACTCTGATCATGTGGCTAACACTGTGTCCATGAAAACATTGGATTTTCAAATATTATTGTTATGTAAACTGTGCATACTAAATATGAACTTTAATTTGTTGATTTGCTAAGGTTCCTTACTATTTCACTGTCAAATGATTAAATTATTCATTATTGTTAATATACTTGCCGGATTAATAAATAAAATGTATGTTTTAAAGAAATTGTTTGTTATAATTTGTCAAGATATATATATTGTGAAAACATAAGAAGGTATTACTGATTCATGACAATCTTAGTGTTGGATTCACTTTTCAAAACTACCGTATTTCCTCCAATAGACGCCATCCCCCAGTTTTTTTAAAATATTAATATACTGTTTATTTTTTAATTTGGTCAATATATAAGTTTCCAAGGATTTAATCTCACAGATTAACGAGAAACAATATTTTCTGGTAAAACGTATTACTGCAGTTGAACTACATGTAAGTTTATTATGACAATCAGCTGTTTGCAACTCTATTGCAAACGGTAAACAAGTTAAAAATCCACCACTGACACAACATGCTCTCAGTCGTGTGGATTGGAAATTTTCTACAATATATGTAACCTTTGCCGATAGTAGTTTAGTCATCTTAATGATTACATTCCATAACTGGAGCTTACATATTTGCATGGGGAAAAGTGTTTGTGTGGTGGCCCCTTCAAGATTTCACCAACGGTACTCAACCCGGAAGTGCATGTCGTAAGTTACTCGTATGGAAATCAGTCTACTGTACCTGACACGGGTTTACGCAAAGTTATATTTTTGATGATTATTAAACGTTCATCTAGTTCTAATTAACTTCCTCTAGGAATTCTATATATTTATTTCAAAGGGGGCTTTTATTCACATCGAAATTTACATGCTGCTTGCCGTCATGCTAGAAACAGTGTGCCGTGGCCCGAAATCTGAATAACAGAAATTCCGACACACGGGTTTGGACAACAATGTTTTGAGGCATATTTATAACTTAAGTGTTTCTTTCACGATCAATCATTTTATTTAAAATACAATAGTGTTAGATTTATACATTGATGCACACTTTAAGCAATGCGTGGATCACTACACTGCAGATACACCGGGCCGCCTCGGATTTCCCGGTAAGGCCCGCGCCATGGATGATAAAGGCGAAAATCGGACCAAATAATTTGCCGTGATCAATTTTCAAAACGTTATGGCGGATTAATTCATTCGGTGACCCCAACATATTTTTATTTAATTATGATCGATATAAAGTAAAGTTTCATTTCCGAGATTTTTATAAAATCGTTGAATTTATAAAATTGTTTTATTCAGCATAATATGAAAAAAAAGTGTCATAAAAATAAAAAAATTGAAATTGAATCCCCCAAAATATAATTAATTTTATGTTTTTTAAACATATTTTTGCAATAAATACAAAAGTTATCATAAATATATTTGATAAAAACAACAATAGTTGGAATCCGGTGCCAAATAATAAAAATATGATTAAAACAAGTAATATATGTATTTTCCCGTTTTTTTCACTGGGGCCATATTTTAAATTGCTTATAACTCTTTAATTAGGTCCGTGACCCCCAAATTTTATTTCAAATTTGAATTCAGCACATTGAAAAGTACTTAAAAACGAAAAATCAGAAAAATCTTGAAACTTTTGTTTCTGGGTAGACTATACCCTTAAATGACATAAACTGTCATTATAAATGGGAAATTTGAAAAAATAATTTTGGCAAAAAACGTGCTACTGCCCCTTTAAGTTTATAATTCTTATCCTTTTGACGAACTGACGAAATTTAGGACATTTTAAAATTTGTTAAAACACTTCTGGGTTGTCTTTCTTACAGATAATACCATAGCAAGATATATAATTAAAAAAAACTTTCAAGGTAAGTGCTTATTGTGATTTATAATTTTACGATTTTAACGTTTGCTGAAATACTGAAGCGTTGAGTAGAGAATCTAATAAATGAAAACATGAACACGTAGCTTGTTGACTTACCTTTTCGGGTAGTGAATCGTATCAAATTTATGTCCAAAACTTATATTATTCACAATCAAAAATGGAATTGGCATTTGGTGATATCATGTGCATGGACATCACATGTAGAATTTACACAATTCATAAAACTTCAATAGTGGACGCTGTGACACGATCACTCCCTTTGAACATTTATTGATATCCCGATGTAATAATTATTGTAATTTCTCCTTCGTTGAAAAGCAAACAAGATCGCCGTTGGTTATAAATATAGGGCCTAACATAAAGTCTGTCAAACATCCATACGATATATCCATATGATCTACAACAAAAAAATACATGTTTAAGATCAGCCTTCGCAAACGTGGATCTTACCGTCAGGCCAGCGACATTCCCAAGTCTATTCCTTATTTGGAAAATTCCACACGTGAGATTGAATTGACCAATCAGTGAGAAGCTACGTCATTGGGATTTCCTTTCAATTACAGACGATTTGAAAGATGTTTTTGAGTAAAACAAAAATTTGTGTTTAAAACTCTCGTCTTTTAGACGAAGTTTTAAATTAAACTTTTGTCGATAAACACGAAAATGACCTCTTTTTTGGTCTAAAATGTCTCCTAATATATATGTAAGAAAAACATTGTCCGAATTTTATATACCCTAATCCGATTTTGTTTTCATCAGGAGAATATTTTCGTATTGCACATGCAAGGGTGGATAGGCTATATACATGGTCACTTTTGTGATAAAAACATGGAAATTGACAAATGTATGCCTTTTAGTGTAGTTAACAAAATAACTATGCGAGTTTTGCAAAATTTCAAAATGGCCGTCATTTTACAAGATGCATGGCCGCCATAACCGCCATACCGGGGTGAACAGGACTTTCAGTGTTCACAAAATCATTCATTTTTGTCGGATTACATTGATTTCAATGTCTAACTATGTTTTCTGCTCCAGGAAATTAAAAAAAGATCACTTAAAATAACATTGGGAGTCTCAGTCACTTCTTTATATACAAAATGATTATGGCAGTGAAACCTTTGATTAGGTTAATCAAATCACACTTTACACATGTCAGTAATTATTGAAATACTCAAACAGAACTGATAGTACTTCATCATTATATACTAATCAATCCAAAACATTCATTTTCTATTAGAGAATCATAAGAGATCGGCAACATTGTTAATCACTATTCATTATCATCCAGATAAAGTTTGAAGTAAATTTCATTATATATCACAAAAACATCCCAAACAAACAATGTTCGGTAAATTAAAAACCATACGGTTACCAAAATATATTTGAATCGCTCCTTCCAAACAATCGTGTGCCGTCAACAATTCAACTGAGTAGTCTCCCTTGCATGCTACGGGGGAGCGCCGGGGACGTACGTTGTCATCCGAAATAATCGCTTTTTTATTGCAAAATTAATCATGTTCCCCCATTTAGATTTTTGGAGGTTAAATCATAGATTGACTGGACTACCTCCAAAGAGATGTGTTAAAAGATTTCGGTTTTTAGCATTTCCAAATATTTAACATAAAACTACGGACAAAAAAGTCAAATATGACAAAGTTTTACTGTTTCGTCTATATTTACATTTGACTTGACCAACAGAGGCAAATAGGCTATGTCACTCCAGCACCGCGTGCTATATATAGACTGTGTAAAAGTCATATTTTCTTTGTAGCACTGCGTTTCAGCCAAAACTACGAGAGTAAACATTCTGAAAATAAAGGTAATGATAATCCTCACAATTAAGTATATATAGGTGTGGTATGTTTGAGCCTGATCGGCCGAGACATTCAAGGTCCAGTTCGAATCTAAATCTAAATGTTTAACATGATAAACAAATTCAAAATGCAGATAGAGACTTTAAACTTTCCTAAAAAGTTGTGCAATAACCATGCGAGCAATAAAATAAATCATCGTGAGTTTAAATTATCCCATATAATTTATATCGACAGTGAAAATTCGGGTCTCGATAATCATACAGACATGCATGTTAGAGACTTGCAACTTGATTCAAAAGATGCGCAATTACATTAGCAGGATGGTTTCACTCATTACATTTGATTATGAGCCGAATCCTTTTATCGTCACTTGTGACTATATTTATTACCATTATTATTTATTAACATTATATGTTTAGCGCCTTGAGCATACTTTCGAGCATGGATATGTGCGCTTTATAAATATGCACTATTATTATTGTTTCACGTGTAGTCATCATTGTTTCATGTCAAATAGGGTGTACTTTTTATTATCTACATTTTAATTACGATATCGGGTTGCTATGGTAATGAACTCACCAACGGATAAATATCGCAAAAGGAATTTAAAAAATCCCAACCCATGCGAGGAAAATAACGAGAAACTGAATGTAAATTCTCAGCCCAACAAACCCAATACCATCTGCAATAGACAACGTTATAATACCGTGACGCCCGTCTCGCCGTCTACGCGTGCGATTCGTGCAGTTTGTCGGCAAGATGAAAAGGACGGGCCTGTTTGATTGACGTGTATTGACATCGACGGATTACAGGCGGCACAATGATTATGAGGACAGCACGGCGAGAAATGTGTTCGTGTATTTGAAAATAAGAAGGACAGATAGCAAACCTGTTTTCGTGACTATATCATATCTGAAAAGTACAACATGTTAGACCAGACAGACAGACCGATTCACTATTTGCGTCTCACCTCAACATTTCAGTAAAAGTTCAATCAAGAAATAGTACATTAAATTAAAACAATGAAGAACCGCCCTGTAGACCATGTGCGAAAGAGTCCTGGTTCTCCCTTAGTACATGCATGCAATGCATACATACATACCTACATACATACATACATACATACATACATACATGCATACATACATACATACATGCATGCATGCATGCCTGCCTACCTACCTACATACCTACATACATACCTACATACATACCTACCTACATACCTTCCTACCTACCTACATACATACATACCTTCCTACCTACATACATACATACCTACATACATACATGCATGCATGCATGCATACATACATACATACATACATACATGCATGCATACATACATACATGCATACATACATACATACATGCATGCCTACCTACCTACCTACCTACATACCTACATACATACCTACCTACCTACATACCTTCCTACCTACCTACATACATACATACCTTCCTACCTACATACATACATACCTACATACATACATACATGCATGCATGCATGCATGCATACATACATACATACATACAAACATAAAAACATACATACGTACGTACGTTCAAACATACATACATACATACATGCATACCTTCAAACATACATACATACAAACATACATACAACCATACATACATATATAGAACATCATACTTGTGCATTTGGATCGTTTGTATTGAACGAGAAGATGTCATGGAAGCGGAGGAACAACGAGTTCGAAGAACGAGTTGTTCCTCCGCTTCCATGACAGCTTCGAGTTCAATACAAACGATCCAAATGCACAAGTATGATGTTCTATATTTATTATATACCTCTTTTTATTAGCAAATTTGTAATCAAATAAAGTTGCAGAACTTTACTGGGACGACGTGCTGCGTATTGATACACGGACGGTTGCTTGACCAGCACGACTCACGATTTGATATGTTAATAATATCTTTATTTTCTCATTTGTCAATCCAATAGAGCTGTAAGTGAAATTTTCTTCAGTGTGGTAACATAATTAAACCATCACATTTGCTTTACTATTATTTAATTACAAAGAAATGAAAATAAGAAACAACATTCAGGCTTCCGTCCGTCGTGTTTCTTTCGAATGACGTAACCATGGTTATGACGTCACACTAGTAAACGGTTGTGACGTCACAGTGACGCAGCGTCGCTAGTGAAGCTTTCGGCAATGCTTTCGATTCCCCTTACACTGTGCGCTTTTCTGCCTCGTTAATGATAATTTGAGTGACATTTTCCCTGCTTGTGCTGTTAATATTAAGCCAAATCCATGCTGATACTTTAATCAACTGAAAAAATACTAGCAGTGTTATTAAAACATAAATTCCGGAGATTTAATTGGGAAAACATTGAAAAGTACGGAAAATTCCGAGAAGTGCCGAAGTTTAGAGAAAGTAGAACCGTCAACCGTGCAATACGGAATTCATCGTGCAATACGGAAATTGACCACGGAAACCGTATTGCACCCCTGTATTACTATCTTAAGTTTACATGGGTATATAATAAATACATACATACATGCATACCTACAAACATACATACATACAAACATACATACAACCATACAAACATACATACATACAAACATACATACATACATACAAACATACATACATATATACATACATACAAACATACATACAAACATACATACATACATACAAACATACATACATACATTCATACATACAAACAAACAAACATACATATACACGCCATTTCCCCCATTTTTTTGCCCTTTACGCCTGTTTACATAATGGCAGTAATGAAGAAGTAACGTTACGGTAAAAATGGCCAATTCGCCTACATACCGATTCGTCTACAGTCTTAAAAAACAACATGTAAAAATACCCAGTCATTATTTTACCGTTATCCAAAACTAAGCTCAAAATTAATGAATGTGAAAATTATGAATATAATCTCAAGATGTTTTGTTACAATCATGCTTCTGTATAGACCGAAACCTCTGTCGTCCGAATGCTCTACCTAGCTCACACAGCGAGCCGCATACAAACCAGTGGGGTTGCAGGTAGAGTCTCTCGACCTAGCTTATATACTACAGTCTAGGGTCAAAAGTTGTTCCCCACACTGGGATTTCCCATAGACTTACATGTTAATTAACCTTTGCAAGAATATTTTTCATTATTTAAGTTTAAGTCAAATTGTTGTAAAATTTAACAAACATCTTTGAAATTATGTTAGTTGTGCATATGTAATTTCGTTCATCTTTACGTCGATCACTCATCAAATGACATCCGACTGCAGAATGTATATACAAGTTCGTGTACAGATGTCCCATTGGCCGCCATGTTAAATTATTGACGTATGATGTATATGCTTTGCTTATGATGAAGACAATTTTCTTGACACTCAACGGAAACTAACATGGACATTATGTGTCTGTAGCTGAAGTGATTTCCAAGATCTTGGTATATATTTGATAACCATTTTACAAACGGTTTAATTATGAAAAGTATTCTTGCAACGGTTAATTAACATGTAAGTCTATGGAAAATGTCAGAGTTGGGAAAAACTTTTGATCCCATGGTGTAACATCTTATCTGAATTCAAAGAAACCATTTTCATCGTCCCATCTCTCCTAGTCAAACTCTCGAAAGATTTGGTATCAAATCTGTAACTCGTTTAATAAAATTACATTTACATACGTGTAGTATCCTCGATATCATGCCAAATTCCCATGGTATATATCACTTGCACGGACGAGTAATAATATTGTGTACAATTGATTTTGACGCTATAGATGTCGATGCAATCCAAATGTCATTATCTAGAAACGTCACTCGCGGGGGAAATGCCTATACTATCTGTCTCAACTTGAAGCCAAGTCGTTGACGAAATTTATATCACTTTAGAATTATAAACATGTGCTTTATCGAATTTATATCACTTTAGAATTATAAACATGTGCTTTATCGACAGCGACTGTGACAATGAAAAAGTCAATTTATATTGTCACTCTCCGTCGACTGGCAGTCGACTTGGTCAAGTGAATATTTACTAGGATGCAAAACTGAACAATAAGGCTAAACAATTATATTACGCAAATTGAATTTGAATCTTCATAACAGAAATATTAACTCTGCGGCACTTACCATTATTTCATTTGCAATAAATGAAAGAGACTTGCATATTCTCACACGTATCCGTTTCGGATTTTAAAATGTTCAGCCTTATTATCTCCATTTCATTCCAACATGTTTCCGTTATTTTGGTTATAGGTTATTTTCAGCAAGGTTTCCTTGTCTCCATGGCTGCCGCCTCCGCAAGAACACGCCACCTTTTCAATTGTTTCAATTTTCATTTTCTGTCCCATGACTCGAACATGATAGCTATCTCAAACAACGGCAATTTTGACGAGTGACGAAAACAGTTAGCGATTATGACGTCATCGAGCAATGACGTCAGTGAACATGACGTCATAGTACCACTGAACACTCAAGCTCTCCACGGATAAGGAAATCCGCCATGGATTAGACACCCGTCAAGGATCTGAGTCTTGCCTCGAACACATTTTAACTGTACAAACTTATTTAGTAAATAAATTTAGTATTTAGATAGATAGATAGATAGATAGATAGATAGATAGATAGATAGATAGATAGATATTAAAGGGTGAATTTGTATCATTCGTCAAAGGGTGATTTCCCAACTAGAGGCCCATTTGTAAGGTTGTAACAAGGTCTCACGTTACAAAATGTGTGATGGTGATGACAATTCTGTGATGGAAATGACTGTAATGTTAATGGCAATGTTTTCCTCAAAAGAAACAATTAATGTCATAAAGACTATCCAGACAGACTATATTTGGGCATGGGTAACATGCAGGTCTTGTTTCTAGAGAGCTGAAATATACATCGATTGCTTGAAAAGTAGCATTGGTGTGGTGCGTTTGGTATTGACAATTTAAAAAATTTATTAATTAACTTGTACCTTACAAATGATAATTTATGACTGACCCTATCAAGTATTTATCAAAGGCATGATGTAAGCTGACAGAGGCCATCTTGAACTTCAATCTGATCATTGATTAATCTGGGAATTGTCTCCCCTTTGACTGTGATTACCAATATAAAACAGTGTGATGGTAATGACATTGAATCTTAGGACAGAGATTTTCAAACTTGAAATTATCGAAAACAATACTCTTGATACATTGAACCTGCTTTTCCCCACAATTTACAATAAACATTTCAGCCTTATATTGTTGTTCACATCACATTTATTTTAAAATTAATTGTTAATGAATTTGAAAGATTTAAAATGTTATACTTGATGTTTGGAACATGGGGAAATGAGCATATCCTTTTAAGAAAAGAAAATAGAAATATTTTAAGAATAGATATTTGTTTTACATATTCAATAAGCATTAGTAGATGTGAAGTTACTGATTTATATATAACATATATGAACACTATAATCACATTTTACTAATTTAAGTGTTTTGTGAATCCTTGGTACGTACGTGATATGGGCCCCTAGTTGTGAAATCACCCAAAGCGCTCCTCTGTCTGTAGTGTCGTCAGCTCTGCGAGACTCGCAAAATTCTGAGAGGGCATAACTCACAGGGGGTAAGCCCTGTCCATGCTAAACCGGAAGTTGGCAGTCGTCAACAACCATTTTCTCGACAGACAGTAGTTTTTCAACTGGGGTGGGTCCCGAAATTGGTTGGTTTTGAACATTTTCCATTGAATGATGTTAACAATATCAACATGTTTCAACTCTTGAATAGCTATAGTTTACAATCGCTACATCTTTAGAAAATGACATGTAACACATAATTTAGAATTTTAACATTTCGGAACGAATCAATCGACGTCAGAGAGAAAATCCGCGAAAAGACGACTTCCTACATGAATACAGCAAATCTACATGGAGGTAGTCGATATTTTATGTAGTTTTAACTTGAATATGATAATCTAGGACTTGTATCAACGTTATAATAGCATTTACAGATTAATTGAAGCCGAGATATTAGCAAAATTACAAACTGTACACATTGATGGTAGTTGCTCCTGTTGACAAACACACTGTCCAGGTTGTTGAAAATGAACTGTACAGGTAGTTGGTCTGATAGTTGTTAGTAGGTAACAGAAAAATGTTTAGCAGAATGAAAATTGTGGTCATGTGTAACTTTATTTATCTTTCCTAATGAAGTAGACCTTATGTAGGAAGTTATGACTGAGACTGACATGAGTAATGTTTCTTGCGAATGCCACAACATCTGACTTTTTATGATTCGTTTAAGCGAGTCAGAAGTTACTAAGCTTGACCTTTTCCATAACTAATATTTCCTCCGAAAATGTATACAATCGTAGTTTAACATTTAACAGCATGTTTCTGCAGTCGTTCCTCTCTGAATAATATATTCTCTATGTACGGTAAATATTAAGGCTTATATACCACATTACCATTACAGTCAAAGATTATGACAAAGATATTATTCCATGCATCATTAATTATTTTAAAGGTATATGTCTTCATTGATGATTTCTTAAATATACATATATAAATATAATGTAGTTTCTCAAAGACATGATAAGATGATGGTGAATAATTAATACAATTCAGGTATTTACAATCACCAATCAACTTTACAGGACCTTTAAGAGAGAACTTCGGTGAACTGGTTGATGAACTGCATTGTCCTCTGAATCTATGAAATGTAAAGCTACATGACCAGGATTAAAAAAAATAGCTTTATGCATCTTAAAATATCTGGTTAATTTGTCATTTGTGGGTGACTACGGTCACGTCCCAGTAATTTACAAAGCATATTTTTTAAGTAAACTGTGATTGCAAAAAGCTAATTTAATGTTCATATCATTCAGTAACATCTACTAATGCTATGCGCAAATATTTACAAACACATCTAGTCTTAACATATTGATGACATGCATGTTGCTTGAAAGGATATGCTCATTTCTTCGTGTCCTTTGAATTTTAATAACAATCAGCTTTTAAAAAGATGAAATTATAAAAGTATATGGATATGCTCATTTCCTGTCCACAGATTCATTGTTCAATGTCATTACCATCACACTGTCTTATATTGTTGATAAAAGGTAAAAGGGGATATAATTCCTAGATTAACGGATGACATGACTGAAGTTGAAGATGGCATCCATTACATCGTGCTTTGGATAAATCATTGATGGGGATAGTAACACATTATTATTACATTATTATTCTAGATAACAATATGTTAAGGGGTAACAATGACACAGATGGCACTATTATAACATGTAAGTTGTAGTTAAAACATATAGTCGATGGATTTATATGTTAAACTTGTATTTTTTTGTTTTTTTCGACATCTACGCAAAACTTCATTTTAGTGTGTACAATAGTTTACCGATTAAATTGTCAATAAAATTTATGAAAAGCAGCAGCTAAAATCAATTCACGTTGCACCTTTACATGTATTATTAACCCCCACAAAAAAAGGTTCCCTGCATGGCAACTACCATGGACAGTTAGTTTTTGAATTTTCCAACAACCTGGAAAGTGATGGAGCAACTACCATCAATGTGTACAGTTTTTAATTTTGCTAATATCTCGGTTTCGATCAATCTGTGAAAGCTGTAACGTTGATGCAAGTCCTAGATTATCACATTCGACTTAAAATTACACAAACTATGGGCTTGATCCATGTAGATTTGCTGTTTTCATGTAGAAAGTCGCCTTTTCGCGATTTTTTTCCCCGACGACGATTGACTGGCTCCCAAAATGTAAAAATTCTGAACTATATATTACATGTCATGTTCCACATATGTAGCGATTGTAAACTATAGCTATTCAAGAGTTGAAACATGTTGATATTGTTAACATCATTCAATGGAAAATGTTTAAAACTAACCAATTTCGGGACCCACCCCAGTTGAAAAACTACTGTCTGTCGAGAAAATGGTTGTTGACGACTGCCAACTTCCGGTTTAGCATGGACAGGGCTTACATCCTGTGTAACTGTAAATACGCATTTCACACAAATTGAAAGTCTACATATGAAGTGTTGGTGTGTGCACGCTGCCCATAGGTTCTCTGTTCATTAAAGGGAAAGTTCTATCGCCGATCTATCGGCAGCATCCGCCATCTTGGTTTTTTGGCATTTCGTGAAAAGAAAACGCGCTATATTTAACCCAATTTCAATTTTTTTGTAGTTATAAAACATATACAATGATAGAATATTCACATAGTAACTAATAAATAAGATCACGATCGTGAAGTTTGAGCAAAATACTCCCTTATTATAGATATGTCAAATAATTGCTGTCCAATATATATATATATATGTGTCAGAATGCCTTTTTTACGTTATATAACGCTGTTACATCTGATGAATCCTATATATTGATAATTATATGTTATCGAATAGTTTTATTGAATACACGTTTCAATTAGATTTAAATTGCTCAAAAAGCCTATTTATAAAATGTGTGTATTGATTCTTTTCCTATCTCCTTAGAATTAGGCGACCTAACATTGTATTTTACGCTTTGTATATTTCAAGCAATGTATCACTTTAATATCAAATATCAAAGGGACCTCGAGTGTAATTTAAAACAAAATTAATAATCATCCACGGGATTCGAACCTATACTACGAATTAGAACAAAACAGAAGCACGTGACAGCAACACTAGACCTCCTCTCAACTCTAGGTCAAATGGGCAACATGTTACTCTTAAAGGGGCAGTAGAACGTTTTTTGAAGATTTTATTTTTTCAAATTTACTATTTATAATGATAGTTTATGTCATTTATATTTACTTTAGATCGTAAAAGATCTTATTACACAAACCAATTATCCGTAGTGGTAATAACAGTGTTGCGTATAAAGCAAAAATTGCATGGCGGCCATTTTATTGTGAACACATTTTATTATTTCGAATGACAAAAACGATTCAATGACTTTACGAAACCATGTACACTCATTTTTAACTTGATTTTCCGAAGAGGGATGGGTGTTTTACTATTGGTGACATTATCTTTCAAATTCATTTCATCGACTTATTTGAGCGAAAAAACGTGCTACTGCCCCTTTAATATAATCTATGTTGATAAATGTTATGTTTACCCTTGGGGGCGAATCAAAGATATGATGTTAATGAGATTGAGTCACTCCACCGCAAAAGAAACGTCACCATACACAACACAAGATTATTCTATCCACGAGTGATACACACGATTGAAACTAAAATAGACCATCTCTTCAGAAGTCAACTAAACTAAATTTCAAATTTCAAAACATTATCTGTTCATTTTTCTGAGAAAAACACGTTTATGAAATCATCGGTTCGAATCTGCTTAACTAGACGAGATAGAAGAGTAAAAATGGGCTTTTTTGTTTTGTTTTATGGCGTCTTTTAAAGACGCGTCAAAGAATGTAATTTATGTTGACAACATCTTTAATTAATTCAAGTTTACGGTTTATATATTTTTAAACTACATGCCAAACATATTGGCCAAAATCCAATTTGAAAAAGCGATTTCAACAACCCATGTGTATGGGAGAGCGGGGATGGTTCGGACGATTTTCAAACAAATCTTCCTGGATTATAAACACAAATATATGAAAGCCGTGATACATGCCTCAATAAGCTTAATATCTATTTTATATGTATATGCCTTGAATGAGAGTGCTACCTCTCATAGTAAAATAAGTGTATCAGATTTTGAAAGATGTCCACATTGTCCGAAGTTACCCCACAGGTAGGGATACTTCGGACAAGGGTTGGGGTACATCCGGACAAGGGTTGGGGTACATCCGGACAAGGGTTGGGGTACATCCGGACATGCACATACTGCTTTTGCTGAAAAATCAGTTTATTGCGATGAACTAAACATGAAAATGAAATTGATATGAACCAACACCAAGAATAACTATACACTATTGCAGTGTTCTGCTATTCTTTAACCACAACTTACATGACACAACATTTAGATAAGTATAATCAAAAACGAAATCCAGGATATGTTATCCTTACAGCACTAAATAATCCTATATACTGCTCTTATTAAAAAAATCTACAACGAATAAAAGAAGATTCAAAAGTGGTTACACGTTCTGAAAATTCAATAACATCGTTTGAAAGATTTATATTGAGGTTGTTGCAAAATGTTTCTATATTTTATAAGTGACATTCAAGAGAAGGCATAGTTGTGGAAAACAATCTTAAACAATCATACGTCGGCGGCTGGTTTATCGTAGCAATGTTTATGAAGGTGTCAAAATATTTACGTGTCTGTCATATGTGCGTCTTTGACCAAACATGAGTTTTAAGTCTATTCGCTCCTAAATTACAAGTATGTCAACAAAGTAACGTTTAGGAAACTGCAATATAGACCATTACTCATTGGGCTTTTGAAAATAAGAAACCAGTTTTCAATGAATAGGCATAAACGGTTTAATACCGAAGCAGATAGTAAATATGCATTGAACAAAATTAAAAATGTCAAAAGCAAAGGCTTTTGATTAAGTTCCATGTATGTGAAAGTTTAAAACAATCGCACACATGTATAATAAGGGACATGTTTTGGGTAGGTTCGTCCATGTGGACGAAGCTACCCCATTGTAACTCTTTTCAGATACATATAAATTGACAACCAGACAGGAAAGATTATACGAGAATGAAACTGTCAACACATGAGTTGTGCTTATCACTACAAGGCAACATTCTATTCCTCAAACGATGTCTTGTATGGCAGGTGTCCGGAAAAAAAGTCCTCGGAAAAAAAGTACCGAATCGTCTTAGCTGATCAAACTTCCAAATGGCACTTGCCTAACCTTTTGCGAATATGGCATGGTTGTTGACGTGGCGCGAGTTTCCTCAACCGATGAAAACATCTGTTACATTTTCGGTTTGGGAGTAAGCGGGGGTGTCCGAACCATCCCGCTGTCCGAACCATCTCCGCTCTCCCCTACATGAATACACATAAACATAAAAGTATTATACTCTGATGTATACGACATTGCGGATATACGTTTTTACAGGTCATGTCCCTATAAAAAGCATTCAAAATCGACTTTCGTTATTTACACTATTGAAACAGTGGCGATACCATAACGTAGAGAACGTAACGTAAAATACATTTACAATGGTAATTATGTTTTATTACACACGTGGTGAACGTACAACAAGTGTCATACTAATCTCGTACGTCACACGTGTGTCGTATCACGTTGACCTGTGTCGTAACGAAATGACCCCGCATTCCAACGATCTGATTGGTTAACCAATGACCTCTCAGTTAGGGTCAAGTTGAAACGGAACTACTTTTGAATTAAAAACAAACACGTAACATTTCATGTTCACAACTTTATAATATATGCTAGATATATGCGTCAACATAGATTGTGAATGTTATTAGAATTTTCCACATTTGGCCAGTATGCAGAATTGATATCGCGAACAGCTGTAACTATCGGCAAACGCGCCGTATTTACTTACATTTCAAGGGTTGAATGGAAATCCGGACACATCTCACATTCATTGTCGGTGTCAAAAGGTTTCCAATGCGGCGAATGTCAAATGCAAACATCATGTAAGCATCGCCAAGGACGTAATGAACAGCTTGCAATCTAGTCAAAGTCAAACAATTTCACTCTGCGTTGACCTTGCCCTTCGATGTTGACATCATGCCGATCGCGAGTCGACAACGTCACTGTCCGACTGTTCTTTCTACTGTCTACCGTACAGTAGGCCACGATTACAGTCATAACGTGTCGGTTGTTACTGTTCATTCAAACCTCAAACCTTGGCACTGTTGCTTGATTCTTTCAGTAGATTGTATATAAAACTTGGAAATTGTAATATCTAATGACATCCCGTCACAAATAAACAACGTCAGCTGTCGCTAGTAACTAGGCCAACAGTCAAGGCTCTTCAGCGGCGAGCCGACCGACTGCGAGGCGAGGCGAGGCGAGGCGAGTTGACTATAAGATTAATGTGAATGTTTGCATTAAAAATAATACCTTGCACAACATAACATAACAAATACAGTTCATTTGCATAAATATTTTGTTCATTTTTACAGTCCACCTTTGATTTATTCAACTGAATCTAATGAACTACATTATTTCGTCGTAGGTATACGCAATAGGAGTTGCAAATAAGCGTTCGGGTCAGCTCTAGCGCAGTTTACGTCAATTATTACGCATTTGGTTATTGAAACCGGTTTCGGTTACAGAGAATTGTTTCCCTTATCACAGGTAATAAAATTAAGGTGTGTGACGAATCCGCGTATAATAAACGTGTGTAATAAATAAAATACCACACTCGGTCTCATTAGATACGAATTATACGAAACGAGTGTCCTTCCGACGGTATCTGATCGAGCGAAAGCGAGGTCAGATACCATAGGAAGGTCACGAGTTTCGTATAATTCGTATCTAATGAGACCTCGTGTAGTATTCTCTATTTATGCAACAATAGTTTATTTTATGTGTAAGCGCAATTGTTGGGACTAAAAGAAACTTTAGTCTATTATTTTTACGAAGTTTCTATTTTTAATTTTTAAAGGAGACACTTGAAGTCGAATACAGGCTTAAAGGTACATCCATTGTGTTGTTGGGGTCAAATATAGCAAATGTTATAAATGGTCTTATTTTATCGAGAAGCAACGACTGTTACCGAAAACTACCATTTTAATGATATTCAACTTAGTATATTGACGATATGAAGGTAAAAGTATCAATTTCTGATCGAAAACCGGACAATACACCGCGTGTGGTGCGCGCCAATGAGTCAAACGTAATTTTGAAATCTTATTTAAACCAAACAAAATATCAAATGTGGGTTGATCAGTCTGATTAAAATCGACCTTGTTCCGAGGAATAAAATTTGTAAAATTACAGGTTCTGTAGATTCCTCGGTTTGGCGTGGAACCTATGATATGAGTTCGTATCCCGGTAGATGCACTATTTTGAAATTTTTATTCCACGGAAAATCGTCGATTTTAATCAGACTGTGGGTTGGTAATGTTCAATAGGTCATATAACTACTGTGCATGTAAATGAGACTTGTAGTTTCGGTTTCTGCACATGCATAATAATGTTGCTCGATTTAATTGCGTGGAAATTAGTAATTACTATATTGTTGGCAATAGGGGATGAATATGCAAGTTGAGTTAAACTATTTGAACTGATATCAGCACATATTGTATGTTGGCATGTATTAAAGGCAAATATAATTTTATGAATACAATGGATGCACCTTTAACCATTCGGGTTCCTCTTAAAAGATATTTCTTTTAATAAAGCATAAAGTGAATACATTTAAACTGACAATTGTTTCTATTTTACTTGGTTTTAATATTCAACACAAATGAAGACGTGAATGCACTAGTGTTCACTGCATGCAGGTAACATTTAGTTCCATGCATGCAGTCGATTTAAAATGCAAAACGTAGAATACATGCAGAATAGCGACAATAAACTGTTGATCTTTTGAGTATACATGTAGTTAACATTTTTATTATTGAAATGTCCGAGTAAAGGTTATTTTTATATCTGGACATATGTTATCGCCTCCATGACTTATGAGAAATCTCAGTTGCTATATGTCAATGTGGCAGCTCTTATCGGCGACATTTAAAAACTATTTTGACTATTGCCAAGCTTGCTAAGGTTTCTCAAATATCAACAGTAAATTGTTAGATTTTAACTGTTAACCGTAATGAGACCTTATATTGCAACATATTTACGTTACATTCTTCATAAAACAACCGATATATATATATATATATATGGACGACGTCATGCAGTAGGCCAAGGACGTATTACTACATGTGCACTTGCATTAAGAATGAGTGAATAGAATAGCAATAAAAATGTATCGATAGACGTATCAATAGAACTCGTTCTTACTTTCTTAACTGCTCAATTTAAGCAATGGCTTAATTCTATCCTTTTTTCTAAATTAATGTTTTTGCACGGCAATATTCGGGATAGTTTTTCTTTTTTTCTTTTTTCTAATTGATCTAATTGGATATTTATTGCAGAACACCGATTTACTGTAGACACAAGCTCGTGTATAATAGGGCTATTTACACATGCATCGCAATTAATGCGTTCCCTCTTCTGTCGAGAGACAATATCTCATTAATCGATCAACCGCACTCGTCTACAAATTAGATAAAAGTATCTTAAAGCGTCTGCTGGTTCAAAAATCTTTCCAACACCCCTTTTTTTCCTTTGGGGCTTAATAGCATTAGAGTTTAGAAACCTTAGCACGTGGAAAGCGTGCTCAAAGAGAGAGAAATCGATAAAACGCCGCCACGAAATATCCGTGATTAACAAATCCTAACAGTGAACTTTAATTGGTGAAGAATAGCGGAGCCGCGTCTGGCGCCAGGGTGTTGGTATCCAGCCTTCGTATGTTGGGCCTTTTACTCGCCGCTTAGTCCCCTAGTTCATAGCAAAATTTCAGTTCAGTAGACAGGCCTGTTTAGTGGATCCTAGTGGATATACAAAGCAGTTATATTGTCAAATCGTGGAGGCAAAATGGATTTAAAAGGTAGGTTTACAACTTACAAGTCTTATTCGTTTTACAGCACAGCGTGAGGCTACTTGGTGATATAACTTTAGTGTCGATTTTATCATGAAATTGTTATATCTTGATAAATAGAGAATCTCACCCTCGTGTCTTCTGGTATTCAAAACATCAACACGAGTTGGTAAAAGTTACAAAAATTCACGGACTTAAATTACATTACATGTAATTTAAGTCCGTGAAAAATCCGATTCATGCCGGGAATATTTTAATTTTATCAACGGGCATTGATATTGGGCATATTTGATATCAAAAGACACGACGGTGAGATTCTATTTATCACCCCAAATCATTCTTCATTCTTATTTGCCCTCAATTTATCTCTCACTGCCACCAGCGTGGTGATGTCATAGCATTATGATGCAATCCTGTTTATGACATCGCAAAATGTGATGTTTTATTATATGATTGCAGGTGAAATACCGGGATCTATCAATGAAAATAAACCGTGTTATCAGTCACTAGTGAAAATAACAATGGAACGTGTTATCAGTCACTAGTGACTGATATAACAATGACCTGACGTCATAAAACAATGCTCCGACGTCATGACACGTTCATGACGTCACGTTGTTGCTTAGGCGACAGGCTCATTCTGGAGCCGACTCAACGTAAATGGAAGTCTATTTCGGTGAATATGCAAAGATTTGGTCATATAATAAATAGAAAATTTGTCTTTTCTTGACAAATACCATGTTTAGTCATCTCGTGAGGTAGAAAAGTTATTTATTATATGACGAGCAGTGAAATACTGGGATCTATCAGTGAAATAAACTGTCTATCAAGCTGCAGTGAAAATAACTTATATTTTCACTGCGAACGGTGACTGATATAATTTGACGTCATAAAACAATGGTCTCGCGCGGCGATTTGGCTTATGACGTCACAGTGTTACTGTGGTGACGGGCTGTTCCTTGCGGCCGCTTGGCGTGAAAACGACCCTTTTCGGACGTAATAACATGGATAATATCATATAATAAACAGAATATCCGTCAATTCTTGACAAATACCATGTTTATCTCATCTCGTGAGGTAGAAAAGTTATATATTTTCACTCGTGACTGTGCCACTCGTGAAAATATAACCTTTCTACCTCACTCGATGAGATAAACATGGTATTAGTCAAGAAAAGACAGATATCCTCTAATTATTATATGATTGCAAGTGAAACACCGGAATCTATCAATGAAAATAAACCGTGTTATCAGTCACTAGTGAGAATAACAATGGAACGTGTTATAGTGACTGATATAACAATGACCTGACGTCATAAAACAATGCTCCGACGTCATGACACGTTCATGACGTCACATTGTTGCTTAGGCGACAGGCTCATTCTGGAGCCGACTAAACGTAAATGCAAGTCGATTTCGGTGAATATGCAAGGATTTGTCATATAATAAATAGAAAAGTTGTCTTTTCTTGACAAATACCATGTTTATCTCATCTCGTGAGGTAGAAAAGTAATATATTTTCACTCGTGACTGTGCCACTCGTGAAAATATAACCTTTCTACCTCACTCGATGAGATAAACATGGTATTAGTCAAGAAAAGACAAATATCCTCTATATATCAGATGTCGACGTCAAAGCATTGTAATGTCATGTTGTTGCCAGTGATAGAGCGTTGTGCACAATTTACTATCTATACTAAAACTGAATATCCTTGGAGATATAGACTATCGCTTGATCTCATACAAACGAACGATACACAGTTTTGGGTGATAAAATTACTTTTTGAAGATATTTTTGTGAATTACAAAAGAAAGAAGAAAAAAACAAAAAAACAAGAAGAAAATATGATAAACATCTTCGCAGAAAAGAAAAACGTGAATGGCAAAAATGAACTCTGTGAAAATTAAGAATATTTATGTAGGCTCATTTATATGTTCATTTTCATTTAGACATTGGCCCATATCATTTTGAAAATATCAATTCAATGTAAATATGGGTTAAACTCGTATATACTTAACTTGTGTTTTTATAATAACTACAGTATCTACATGGGTGTTATTATAATGATATTTCCACCTTTAAATAAATAAATAAATAAAATAAATAATTAAATAATTTTTTTTTTGTATTTTGGTATCCAATTTGAATAGTTGAACTGAACATGTAAATCACAAACAAAATAGAGTTGTAAAATTATAGAATATCTGCATTTGCTTGCAGCTTTCTCCCATCCTCTCACAAATTAAACTGATTACATACTTTATGTTCAATGATGAAGTGTTTTTTTAATGCATATTCAAAGCAAATTATTATCTATAATACATTCAATATAAATATATGAACAGAGTTCGATCCGTGGTCAGATTGTTTGTACTCTTGCAAATAATTTATTTAGACCGAAAGCGTTTTGTGCACAAGGGAGATAATTCATGACCTGAGAAACCGGATGCACTCGCTAAGGTCATGCGCAGTTGTTTATTTTGATTTGCTCCCGCCATGCTGTCATGTCTGCGCTGTCAATTTTGCAAGAAAATCGGCGTTAATTTGTAAGCAAGGTAATTATTTGTGCAGTAAATGCGTTGATTATGCACTGCAATGTTTGTCAAATGCTTGATTTGAAGCGAATTGCGATGTACAGCAGATGTACTAACATAATGATGTGCTCACCCGACTGGCGACAACCATCTTGTTGAATTTCATAAATTGTAGACACACTGACGTGAGTGACGTCTGTTAGATATTACTCCTAGTCGCGGTTATTGCTTGAGATTCTGACTTTTCGTCCATGAATTATATGAGTTTTGTAGTTATTTGATGATTTTCAGCTGTCAATGAGGGATGGCGTATTTTTAATGGGGAAAATGACAATCTGCTAGAGAAACATAAACATTTAAAATTTTCAATTAAAATTAGGCCTAGTCATTTGTGAAGATTAATTAATAAATTCAAAAATAAAAAATCTAGAATTTTAAAATTTGATGTTTAAGTAAACCATTTACGTTATGTTTATGGTGTCCATATAAGAAAATAGTATATTGATTGGTTGGCCGATTGGTCTAAACAAATTTGTTGGTCATATTTGGAGTCTCATAATATATCAAAAGTGTTATAACTATAATTGGTGTTATTTTAATCAGAAGTACTGATTGTTGATGAACACTGCCATTTTAATGTTTACCGATTCAGTGTAGTGATGACATAAAATTGAAAAGGATTTCTGATTAGAAATAGAAATTATGAACTGCTGATGTTGCATGTCAAATAGTCTAATTTTAAAAAAAAAAACGTACATCAGACAAGAAGACATGTTTGGGTTGGTAATGTTTGAAAGATGATTTTACTATTTATACAATGTAATTCTCAACTTGGCCCTCTGTTGTAAACTTTTGGAGTGCAGAAGAGCAAGATTGAGATGAGCATGATCGTCTGTTAACTACTTTACCTGTAATGGTAATATGGCACGTATTAAAGCCAAATATTTATTGTGAAAACACATGTTGTCCTGTTTCTGTATAGATTCCTATAGAATACAGTTATCAAGCTACTCTGAAACATCACCATTCACAACATTGTATTAATATAGAAGTTGGTCATCCATAAATATCCTTTTTAAACCCTGCCACACCTGGCTGCCACCAGGCTTTCGTTTCCGGACCATGTCTAAAAAATGTTAAGCCTAGCTCAATGAAACTTTGTATGTGTAACAATCATTGTGTGTAGATGTGCCTTTGGGTTTTTGTCTTCTTTGGAATGTTATTTTTTGCCGTTTCCATGGAAACACAATTCCAAATTTATTTTACTGACCCTAACTAAAAAACTATAATGCCTAGCTCTATGAAACTTCGTAATTGCACCAATTATCATGTGTAGATGTGCCTTTTATGGTTTGCAACTTGTTGAGTTTCATTTTTTAACAATTTTGACTTTTTGACCATTTTATTTTTAACAATTTCCATGGAAACACAATTTACAATTTCGTTTCGGAGTCACAATTCAAAAACAGTAAGACCTAGCTCAATGAAACTTGCCTAATAATCAAAAGTTGACCAGTTTCTGGACTACCTGTAAAAAGATTTTTGTTAGCCTAACAACTTTTTTCCCAAGAGTTGGGCAACAGGATTTCTTATCCTTATACATGATATCACGGTTCCACGTTACTCCAATGCTTAAGCGAAATTCCAGCCAGAGTTACCTCCCTTCGCTTTGCGAGTAAGTGACTTCCGGTTTCAATAGTCTTTACATTACGTGATAATTAATTTGGTCAAAATATGTGAGAAAAACTGCTACGAAAATGCCTTGGTGACCCCCTATGTCCAATATGTGCAGTTGTACTGTTTCTGGGTGATCTAATCACCGCTAATGGCTGTGATACTGCCGAGGCGGCGTTAAACAATAAGTCACTCACTCACTCTGGGTGTCCCAGGGATCACTTTAGGATTTGGGGATATTTACTCATTGATGCGCCAAGATATCCCATAATAAATATTGACGAGGGGAGAAAATCCCATTGCAGAAATGTAAAAAAATTGTTATTATAAATTAGAAATATCCCATTACTTTATCTGAAAATCCAATTGTGTTAGGCAAAGGGGAGATTATTCTCCCTTTGAAACTCTGCTCCAGGGTGATCCCTGGTGATCAAACCTGTTATGATTACTAACTAGAAAATGCATTGACCATCAAACTACAACTGTCACTGTAGGATGAAAACACTAACTTAAATTAGAATTGTTGAAGAATATAAAAATTATTAGTCTGAGTCAATTCATATAGATGTATATTAACATATTAAAAAAAATAGAATTGAACGATAATACCGGTATGCTGAAGTCACTTGTAATCAAGATAAAAGTATACAGTCTAAACATAAAAATTTGAGAAGATAACCTTGCGTTATTATACATTTAAAAATATTTTTCAACCGATTGTCTTAAATTAAATTTTTGTGTCAACTCGTGGTCTTAAAAATATAGATAGCTTGCACTACCACAGCTTGTAATTATTTCAATATAACATTGAATAATTTACAGACTCGTACAGTTATAGAAGTTCTGCATTGATAAATGTAAAACTTTTTTGCTTGATTTCAAACCATGTCTGCTTTAAGTGCAGAGTTTAAATTAATATTTCTGAGAACAATTTAACTTATGTCGTCCAATTTACCTGCACGTGTACATTAAATAAAAACATTTCCCATATCAAATGTCATGTTTTCACAACTAGGTAGGCCCATTTATTTATATATGTTGATCAAATTAGGGTACTATCATTCCCTAGATAAACAATAGAGAATTTAATGTTATGTGGTTCTAACCAAGAGGATTCCTCACAAACTTGATAAATGTGAATTGGATAATAATTTTTTCAAGAAAATATATTTATTATGTATACAAGTGTCGCCGTTTTCCCATAAGATCCCATATTATTTTAGTGCAGCATAAAAGTATTCATGATTGTAACAATGAACGAAAACTTGTAATCTAACATCTTATTACTATGTTTATAATTTTCAAATTCCTTAATTTTTAGCATGATTTTGGAAAACGGCTAATTAATGACTGGGTATTTTTACAGTAATGTCACCTCCCCATTGCAACGTAGGTAGACCTAAAGCACTAAAAAATGGACATATCTCAGTTATCGTTTAACCGTTAAGTTCAATAACGTTGTATCCAAAATAAAACAATCTGTACGTGTTGCAGAGTACCTACTAGATTTCCTGTTTCACTGTCAGTTTTCACTTTTCAGTAAAACATTTTGAAAATTGGGATAATTAAAATTGTCCATGCTTCACTGAAATAACATTGATATTACGGATAAACGAAACGTTTTTTAAGATTGTTCTTTATTCAAGTTTCTTAACATCCATTATGCTCAAGTGTTGATCATATACTCTTTGTGAAAGGATTACCCCATTCATTAGGGCTGTGCAATATTATCGATATATCGGTATATATCGGTACAAAGTGTGTATTGCAATAATTGCAATATGATTTGTGATAGCGCAATACATCGCACCAATGCATTTCAAGTAAAATTAAGTTTAAAATCTTGCTTTTAGGCACAGCACATGGTTTAATTCTCCAAAAAATGTTTGATGTGCAGGAATATGTGTTGGACAAATGATGAGAGACATTTTTATACCCCCGACCAACGGTTGGGGGTATATAGTTATACCAACGATTCCGTCCGTCCGTCTGTCCTTCCTTCCGTCCGAAGACAATTTTTGTCCGATTGATTACAGAAAAAATATTCGTCTCATCCTTTTTAAATTTGGTACATGTCTTCTTCACCACTAGGAGAGGTGCAGTGCGAAGTTTAAACCGAATTGGTGAATTTTTGGCGAATTTTTGAATTTTTTTAACTTAGTCAAATTCTGAGCATTTTTTGTCCGATCGATTACAGAAAAACTATTCATCTCATCCTTTTCAAATTTGGCACATGTCTCCTTCACCACTAGGAGAGGTGCATTGCAAAATGTAACACGATTTGGTGAATTTTTGAATTTTTGGCGATTTTTTATATTCTTTTACTTTATCATAGCTAGAGTGAATGAAGCTACGAGTACTTCTGTATTGTGATTTGTTGACTTCATCATTTTCTTTTTCATGTAACTTTCATCAAAAGCTACTTCTGTGTTCTCGTTGATTTTACTATTTTATATTTCTACTGGTTATATTTTGGGAAAAGTTAAATTTTCTTTCCTTTCAGCCATAAACTGCTGTATATCTCTCACTGTGCCTTCAGGGGTGTGCTTCCATGTACCTGTTGTTTAAAGTCACTCGAATGAATCATTATGATGGATTAATTTCCAAAATAAAGTTGAAATCAGTGGTAATAGCAGTAGTGTATTATATTACCAATACCTTTTCAAGTTACTTTTATTCCTATTTTGACTTAAACCACCTTTTTCACATGAAGATCGAGACTTGTCCTCCCATTTTCACAAACAGTTTAATCTTAGCAATTACATTTCAAAGCTTATCAATCCTTAGGTGTGCAGACACCTCTCTCTTTAAGTAAAATAAAAATGTCAAACTTAAACAGTCGGGGGTATTAGTGAGCCACGCTCACCTTTTTGCTTGTTTTATGTAAATATCATTAGATTTTGCTTACATATTTATCTTAATAACTTGTTGTATATAGTTTCTAAGATCTGAAAGGCATTTTATCAAATATTTCATGTTTAAATCGCATAACGGTGTTTAAAAGCTCAATAAAGAAGTCACTCAATATATCACAGTATTATTGCAATATGTGTGCTGTATATCGCAATATATCGCAATATGAATTTTGCCACAATATCCAGCCTTACCATTCATCACTTTGGTTATATGAAATTCATTACCGTCCTAACTTGAAATTAATAAATTCACACAAATATAAATACAACACCTCGGCCCGCAAGCGGGGATATTATTTAGCGAATATAGAAATCAGAATATTTATTGGTTATAATTAGTCCTTGGAAGATATTACTTTTACACATCAGAATATCATATGATAAAACGGATCCAACAATCACAGTAATATTTTTTAATAAGTTATTTTGCACAGACGAAAAAGAAAGTACACACGTGTATTGTTATAATTACTAAGGTTATGGGGTCATGTGTCTGTTACGATAGCACAGGAAAATCGAAAAATAACATGCATGAACAATTTAAATAATTGAGAGCTGCTATCAGTTTTTGTGCAGTTTCCGTCGCTGCCGCCGCCTGCGCGTTTTGTATTCACTATAACTTTTTTCCTATAAGGTTTAGAGAACTCATATACATAACTCCTTACTTATGCCCCTGGGGAAATTTTTTGACATGTTCATATTCAAGGTCAAAGGTCAAGGTCACGAGTTCTGAAATCGCTAAAAAAATCCTTGTAAACACAATAACTTGAAAAATATTTGTGCTATCAGGCTCTTATTTGGTGTATATCAACTATGGAGAAAGGCCAAGATTTGAAAAGGTTTTCGCTAACAACCGTCAAAGGTCAAAGTCACAGGGAGGGCACGACTTAAGCATGCTTTTGCGAAAATGTCTTATTTCAACTATTAACACTTTGAATCATTACATGATTGTTATACACAATGAAAAGTGATCACTGATTGTGTGACCTTGAATTTAAAAGGTCATGGTCACGAAATATGGTCAAGGTCACCAGTTCTGAAATCACTAAATAACCTTTTCCCAAGAAGGTATTAACAACTCTTATACATAGCTTCTTTCTTATAAATCAGGTGAATGATTTTGACATGTCACATTCAAGGTCAAAGGTCAAGGTCAAGAGTCCTTAATTCACTACAATAATCCTTGTAAACACGATAACTTCAAACATTTTTGTGATGTCAGGCTCTTATTTGGTGTATATCAACTATGGAGAAAGACCAAGATTGAAAACGTTTTTACTAAAATATGTCAAAGGTCAAGGTCACAGCAAGGTCACAGCATAAGCGTGCTATTGTGAATATGCCTTTTGTTCACAATGAACACTTTGAGTCATTGCATGATTGTTATACACAATGAAAAGTAATCATTGATGGTGTGACCTTGAAGTTCAAGGTCATGAGATATTGGTTAAGGCCATGTTAATCTTTTGATCCAATTTTGAAATCAGAAATAGGTTTAAAGAACAAAGTTGTGAAAAGTGACCCCAGTGATGATTCAACTTGTTAGAATAACTTGAATAATGAACAAATTTTTGTCAAAAAAAATTCCCATTTTATTTATGCTGAGGAGAAGGCGGAACAGGGAAAGGCGAGACCCAAAGTTTCGGAGCTGCTCTGCTTTTGCGGTGTCCCGCAAATGCTCTTCTAGTATTTGACACAATTTATGACATGTTGTGCAGTCAATATTTTAGTTTCTTGATTCTGGACTTTACCTTTGATTCTGGAAGCGATACTCAAACTGGTTGAATTATATAGTGGAGACTAAATATATAATAAATACGTCAAGAGAAAATAGCAGATTTGAATGTTTGCACTCAACATACTTCAACAGTATTAAATAATAATTTACAACAACTCCAACATCAGCTAAAAAGTTAAAAAAAATTGTCAGCATACTGCTTTCCCATAATTTACACGAAGGTAGTGTAGCTTATCACCTGGTTAAAATACATCATTTGATACAGTTTCTAACCAAAAAGCAATTATTCGACTTGGCAGAATGTACATATAATAATACAAACTCTCCGCCACAAGATCCTGTTGACATGCTATCGTAATGGTAATCTCTATCCCCAAATCCTTTTGTAAGTAACTTTATTTGAAATATTTGAGCATTTGATTGATTGATATGATTAAATATTTAATGATACCCATCCCCAATAATATTGTGACAGTTTCATTCTTTAATCCTTTTAGTAATTGTATTCAACGCAATGATTAAATTTTAAAAATATTACCGACTTTCAAATGTTAATACAAAGAAAAAACTAATTTAAGTAAAAATCCTTCAAAAGTTACAGTTGTGATAAAATATTTCATTGACGAAAATCATCGTAGTCAAAACAATGTAGGTCTATCTGAACGGTTGGAAATGTACCTGTGATTGTAGAATTTAGAATTAATTTTTGAAATAACAAATATTTCTGAATAAAAAGAATAAATTTCCATGATTGGAGACAATGTAAATTATTTAAGAATTGACTTCAAAATTTATTAAGTTCATGGAGGTATAAACTTAAAAAAATGCTGTGCAAACTGTGTAAATCCGTGTAGCGGATTTCGCCGAGTTTGCACAGCGTTTTTTAAGTTTATACCTCCATGAACTTAATAAATTTTGAAGTCAATACTTATAAATAAATATATTCGTATTTGATGTTCTTAAAAGGTTTCATTGCTACAAATATACAACTTTGCAACAATTAAAGCGATACTATTTACGCGAATGAAGACGCCAAATATTAGCCCCGCCTACAACGTGTTCATCAGCCAATGAAAATGCACAACGCAACTAGCCTTGAACCTGACGTCATGGGGGTGTGGCTAAATGTGATGTGACGTCACAAAATTAAGTTCATGCAGGTATGAACTGAATCTCTGTGAGAGTGTTCAGCGAATCAGATTCACGCAAAGCACTTGCTATTTATTTATAACATATTTATTTCAAAATAAATATGTTAACCCAATGGGCACGATACGCCATCATGAAGAATAGAAATAAGTCTACTTTTCATTCGGGCACCTGCACGATTTGATTTTTTTTTTTTATAAATATCTTTGCAACTGAATTCTTCAAATCAGTAAAGGCTTAGGGATTGATGTTTTAATTAACGAACAATACTGTTTAAAATAATAGTTAATAAGTCATTCTTTAAAAATAAGCGATATCAAAATGAGATAAACATAATAGCTAATGGAATGCTAGTTACTGACAAGTCGAGGTCGTTCTAGCCATTAATTATGCTAATATTATTGAACACAAAATAAAATTTAGTTCTAAAATGGCATTATAAGACATGTCTTCATATCTAAATTCGGTCAAAAATCTTAACTATTTAATATATACTTTTTAAAATAAAAGACATTGCTTTCGCAGTATAAACTGCCCATGCCAAATGTCTCTAACCGGAAGGCCCTTTGTGTTTCAGAGGTTTAACATCATCACGATGTATATGGATGGAATGTTTTGTGTTTCAGAGGTTTAACATCATCACGATGTATATGGATGGAATGTTTTGTGTTTCAGAGGTTTAACATCATCACAATGAGTATGGTTGGAATGTCCACCCAGGCGCCGACCTCTGCAGATGCATGTCTCAGTATCGTACACAGCCTCATGTGCCACCGGCAGGGCGGTGAGAGCGAGAGTTTTGGCAAGAGAGCCATCGAGAGCTTGGTGAAGAAACTGAAGGAGAAGAGAGATGAGCTGGACAGTCTCATCACCGCCATCACAACGAACGGGGCACACCCCACCAAGTGTGTCACCATACAGCGGACACTGGACGGCAGACTGCAGGTACGCGTCACAATAAACAAGATAGTCCTTAAACTTTTCACATTTTAAACTCCACCCCAAAGCTGAAATTTTGTAGGGAGGTACCTTGCACCAAGGGGACATAGGTCGTTCATTTGGCAGGTAGTTTCCTGAAATTATATAAATGACCTCTTCTTAAAACCAGTTTGCTTATATTAGCTCAAGTTTTTGGAATAGCATCTTTCTTACAGCGAGACTAAAGTTCCTTCATTTGGTTGAATCCTCTCTGTGTGCATTTTGTAATTACAGTAATTACAAACTAATGTTTTGCTTTATTCAAACATGTTATTTGAATATGAAGAATGGGAGAACTAGTTTTGACACAGATACTAATATCATCACTTGCTTGACAGCGGCGTAAGTGTCAATTTCAAATAAAGAAGTTGTATATATATTGTATATTAGGAGAATTCATGTCTTGTAATTAGGGATGAGAATTCATGTCTTGTAATTAGGGATGAGAATTCATGTCTTGTGATTAGGGAGGAGAATTCATGTCTTGTGATTAGGGAGGAGAATTCATGTCTTGTGATTAGGGAGGAGAATTCATATCTTGTAACTACACACCGTAGGAACGTGTACGCCTGGAAATTCGTTCACTTCCGTTGAGTAACAATTTCCAGGCGTACACGTCCCTACGGTGTGAACTAAGGAGGAGAATTCATGTCTTGTAACTAGGGAGGAGAATTCATGTCTTGTAACTAGGGAGGATAATTCATGTCTTGTGATTAGGGAGGAGAATTCATGTCTTGTAATTAGGGAGGAGAATTCATGTCTTGTGATTAGGGAGGAGAATTCATATCTTGTAACTAGGGAGGAGAATTCATGTATTGTGATTAGGGAGGAGAATTCATGTCTTGTAATTAGGGAGGAGAATTCATGTCTTGTGATTAGGGAGAATTCATATCTTGTGATTAGGGAGGAGAATTCATGTATTGTGATTAGGGAGGAGAATTCATATCCTGTGATTAGGGAGGAGAATTCATGTCTTGTGATTAGGGAGGAGAATTCATGTCTTGTAATTAGGGAGGAGAATTCATGTCTTGTAATTAGGGAGGAGAATTCATATCTTGTGATAAGGGAGGAGAATTCATGTCTTGTGATTAGGGAGGAGAATTCATGTCTTGTGATAAGGGAGGAGAATTCATGTCTTGTGATTAGGGAGGAGAATTCATGTCTTGTAATTAGGGAGGAGAATTCATGTCTTGTAATTAGGGAGGAGAATTCATGTCTTGTGATTAGGGAGGAGAATTCATGTCTTGTGATTAGGGAGGAGAATTCATGTATTGTGATTAGGGAGGAGAATTCATGTCTTGTGATTAGGGAGGAGAATTCATGTCTTGTGATTAGGGAGGAGAATTCATGTATTGTGATTATGTATTCCTCGTTGTTTCCAGGTTGCTGGGCGGAAGGGATTCCCTCACGTGATCTACGCACGGATCTGGCGGTGGCCCGACTTACACAAGAACGAACTGAAACACGTCAAGTTCTGTCAGTACGCCTTCGACTTGAAGCAGGACAGCGTGTGTGTGAACCCGTACCACTACGAGCGTGTCGTGGCTCCCGGGATAGGTACACAACTCGCACACACTATCTCTCCTTGCAGCTACACCAGCTTTGTTGCATTTTGTCGGGTTGTGGTTGGCCGTTAGATTTATCTTACTTACAGAAATGTCTCGAGTAGAATGAACATGATCATTCATCCAAGCCATCAAATTGCTCCTCATAAAAAAGTAGTCACACATATTGCTCTTTCTTACCCAAGCGGGCATAGATATGCCGGGTATTAAAGTTTTCATAATGGTCATGGGAATTACAGTTTTTCTAAATATAACTTGCGTTTTGATTGGTTGACGGAACTACTTTGCGCTCATTCATGAATTGCTTAGCTATCCTGTTTCAGCTAAATCACATAATTGAACAATTTCGAGCATACCTAATTGAAGTCACACGTCAGTAAAACATATTAAATATAAAATCATGTTCAACCTAAGTTTTTGAGACCGTAATGACAGTATTAAAATTGCAAGGCGAAGCAGCATGCAAGAGTCGCCGGCTGCACTGCTGTGACGTCATTGCTTTGTGACGTCATTGACCATGACGTGATTTGGTGACGTAATTACACTCCTATCTTGAATTCCATCAGTGCGATTGTTAGTTCACGTTTTCACTAATTTTCTCTCATTCTGCGACATAGTTTACAATATAAACGAGTTGTTTACTATGTCAGTAAACCGCTATGGCAATAGAATTCAACAGTTACTTTAGAATAGTTCTGAAAAAAATAGAGCAAGTTGCAAACTATTTAGATATGCGCATCTTGAAGGTATGAAAGAGTTTATGAATGGCCTATGACTACAATTTGTGTGTTACAATCTAATTAAAGATCGTGAATCAGGGTCTTGTTTTTCGATTTTTAAGCATAAAAATGATCTTGGGTAAGAAAAAGAATAACCAACTTGGTGTTCGGAATTACGAATTATCTGTCCCTCGTGAATTATTATGTCAAATTCCTCGCTAAAGCTCGGGAGTTTATCACAATAATTAACTGGGGACAGATAATCCGTTGATTATTCTTATATTATTCCTGCCTGTAAAGCAATATTTTCTGCTTATTCTTCCCATTTTCAACAAGTTCAGGGGTTGAAGAGGCCTGGTGTTTGAAACGCAAAACTGTCTTGATAAGGTTAAGGTGCACTGGTACACTGAGTTTCAGGGCATTGCCACTGTTTGTTCACAATGTTCAGTACATGCTCACAGGTTTCACCACAACACCAGGGGTTAAAAAATCTGTTAGTCCCAGGTCACTAATTTACCAAATTTTACCTTCGACCTGCCCGAAAATCACCCAAAAGTCTGTGACTTGCTTCTTTTAAAACAAAGTAGAAGGATTTCCAGAACTGACTCGGTGACTAGATGGAAAAAACTGGTGGAAAGTCCATGACTTTCTGACATTGAAAAGACTCACAGAACACAGCCACAATGTGGTTGCAGCTTTTCTTCCAATAACACTAGCTGCTGTGAACGGTGTTGTATTTTAGGCTATTTTTAATGGGCTTGAGACAGGAAGACATGCTCAAAGTGCTTACATCATTGGGAGAAATGGGCAGAATTTTAATGCACATCAAGGGCAGAATGTTACACTATATGCAGCCAGAATCGTTGAATATCATGGGATCCTAGAGATAACACTGAAAGAGATGGGTTTTAAGTCTTCATGGTTTGCAAATGTTGTGGCACTAAAAGATTTGAGTTTATAGATGGGATAGATAAAAGGAAATTGATCCTTAGATCAAAGGCTTCATGCTGGGGAATGAGTCCATGAAGATATGAGGGAGCTGATCTGTGGATGGCTTGGTTTGAGGATGACTCTGCAACTCGGATAATGTTCAGGGTAGAATAGGGCAGTATTTGTTTATTACATTTGGTTGCAGATCAAGAAATAATGGCTCTCAGTCTCCCTCACATACATTGTTTTTAATCATTTGAAGTCAGTCACAAAGCTTTTAAAATGAAAAGGATATTGTGAAATCAGAGTTTACCGAGAACGTGTCCGTATGTTTCAGATCTGTCTGGACTGACGTTACAGCACGCTGGTGAGTATTATCAAGGTAAACATCAAACATCGCAGACTCGTTTGCCTACTCTACCTGGCTGATCAAGGGGTATCCCTACTCTACCTGGCTGATCAAGGGGTACCCCTACTCTACCTGGCTGATCAAGGGGTACCCCTACTCTACCTGGCTGATCAAGGGGTACCCCTACTCTACCTGGCTGATCAAGGGGTATCCCTACTCTACCTGGCTGATCAAGGGGTACCCCTACTCTACCTGGCTGATCAAGGGGTACCCCTACTCTACCTGGCTGATCAAGGGGTATCCCTTCTCTACCTGGCTGATCAAGGGGTACCCCTACTCTACCTGGCTGATCAAGGGGTATCCCTACTCTACCTGTCTGATCAAGGGGTACCCCTACTCTTCCTGGCTGATCAAGGGGTATCCCTCGAAAGAACTGATCAGGCAGGACTGAAAGTAAAACAGTTTACAAACAGTGGAGAAGCTTCTTAAGCTTTCTTCTTCTTGACAGCAAATAAAACTTGAAGAAACACACAAATTGGCATGTTTTGTTTCTCTAAGTAACAATAAGATGCAGGAATCTGTTTAAACACTTTCTAATGTTTGTATTCAGGAAATGTAAATTAATGATTTAAAATACATTGAATGTTATGGCTGACCATTTTGTTTTGTACAGAATTGGAATTGAGGAATCATAGGTGAATCTGAAATTTTGTCAACGGGTTTGTGTGTGCAGAGAGCAAGTTGAACACATGGACAGCAATTGCCTCAAAATTGGTGGTTAATCCATATTTTGAGAGTTTCTAGAATATAGAATCACAACCTCGGTGTCTGTCTGGTTGCTTCCTTGTCTTGTTTTTATCCCCCCATGATATATTCGACAGCGTGCATACATCTCTACGTATGTAGACCATCCACTGGATTCTTTCTATATGATGCACATATGTTCGTCACACTGAAAGTAATTTCCTATAGAACTTTGTGACCTTGACATTCACAGAGACTGGCATTTTACCTTTGTCAGCAGGATATCTCAAGAACCGTTCTTTGGATTCTCTTTATATTTTTACACAGCTTATCAAAATTAAGACAAAGAGCTAATTAAAATTTGGTCGCAGCGAAACTTTGACTTTTTAACTCATCAGGCCTGACATGGGCCCTTGTCCAAAAACTGTTGACATGTAAGACTTCGCTAGAATTGCTGCACCCCCAAAGCTGATCATCCTTCCCTCAAATATTGTTGTTGCAGGCATTTACCTGAAAACCTTTCAGCTACTTCTTCTCCCTCTAAAATTTTCAGAATACCAGTTTTTGTGACATGATGATTAAGGTTTGTTCATCTGGTCTTGACCATGCCTCCTCAAATTGCAGGGGATCAACACTGTAATCTTTAAACAACTTCTTAGAATATTGTCTTTGTTTTATGGAGAATAATATCTGTAAATCCCATTGCCCTGCTTCCAAAAATTAGGGTATGGTAGGGGTGCATTCTTATCTCTAAGTAGGTATTTCACTTTGTTTAGGAGTATTGATGTGCAATCTTATGTGTAGTACCCTGAACGATGATAAACTATCTATGATTCCCCCCCACAACCCTTCCCTTCTAACAGAACAAGCTTGAAATTGACCTTTTGTGACCCTGGGCAGACTGATATTATATAACATCCATTCTAATTCAAAAGCCATTTCAAAGAAAAGTCGTGTTCATTCCTAGAAAAAGCCCCGGGCAGTCTTAGAGACAATCCCAGAAAAAGCTCCAGGCAATCCAAGCGAATACTCAGGAAACTGAGTTAGGATATTTACCCTGTAAGAATAACCAAAATGAACAGTAGAGTTAGATCACTAGTGGTTTATAACATGGTTATATTTGGGATAACACTACCTTCAATAGTACAAATTCTTGTACTTTTTCTGGCCGAGTCCCATGCGGGATTCAAACCCACGCCCTCAGAGTAAGGCAACTATCGCCAGCATTGACTGTACCAACAGCTAACCACACGACCATTTCGCCTCGACAAAAATCGAGGTCCAATAATCAATCGATAGTTAAGCTAATTTTTACATTCAATACCTCTCTGATAAACGTAAATTTGGCACAGCTCCCAAGGCTGAATGCATTAGAAATACTTGCCATTTAGATAGTGAGGAATTCTAGTGGTTTATAAGTTTGTCATAGGAGTTGTCTAACTGTCCTCATGTCCCGTGTTAACTGATCTGGTTGTGCTGCAGGTCCGCCCGGCCGACTGGTGAAGGATGAGTACGGAGGAGAGATACAGATGGACCGAGCATCTACCTCGTCTGAAGCCAACCAGACCGTACAACATCCGCCCTCCGAGAGCTTCAACCGACTCATAGCCGGAGAGTTCTCTCCTGGTACTGCACTGTTACCTTTATTTCTCTCTTAGATTCCAGTAGGATGAGTCACAGGTCAGGTTAAGCTTGTTACCTTTATTTCTCTCTTAGATTCCAGTAGGATGAGTCACAGGTCAGGTTAAGCTTGTTACCTTTATTTCTCTCTTAGATTCCAGTAGGATGAGTCACAGGTCGGGGTAGGCTTGTTACCTTTATTTCTCTCTTAGATTCCAGTAGGATGAGTCACAGGTCGGGGTAGGCTTGTTACCTTTATTTCTCTCTTAGATTCCAGTAGGATGAGTCACAGGTCAGGTTAAGCTTGTTACCTTTATTTCTCTCTTAGATTCCAGTAGGATGAGTCACAGGTCAGGTTAAGCTTGTTACCTTTATTTCTCTCTTAGATTCCAGTAGGATGAGTCACAGGTCGGGGTAGGCTTGTTACCTTTATTTCTCTCTTAGATTCCAGTAGGATGAGTCACAGGTCGGGGTAGGCTTGTTACCTTTATTTCTCTCTTAGATTCCAGTAGGATGAGTCACAGGTCAGGTTAAGCTTGTTACCTTTATTTCTCTCTTAGATTCCAGTAGGATGAGTCACAGGTCAGGGTGAGCTTGTTACCTTTATTTCTCTCTTAGATTCCAGTAGGATGAGTCACAGGTCGGGGTAGGCTTGTTACCTTTATTTCTCTCTTAGATTCCAGTAGGATGAGTCACAGGTCGGGGTAGGCTTGTTACCTTTATTTCTCTCTTAGATTCCAGTAGGATGAGTCACAGGTCGGGGTAGGCTTGTTACCTTTATTTCTCTCTTAGATTCCAGTAGGATGAGTCACAGGTCGGGGTAGGCTTGTTACCTTTATTTCTCTCTTAGATTCCAGTAGGATGAGTCACAGGTCGGGGTAGGCTTGTTACCTTTATTTCTCTCTTAGATTCCAGTAGGATGAGTCACAGGTCGGGGTGAGCTTGTTATCTGAGATCAAGGTGTGTCAGTGTAGGATTAGTCACAGGTCGGGGTAAGCTTGTTATCCGAGGTCACGGTGTGTCAGTGTAGGATTAGTCACAGGTCAAGTTAAGCTTGTTATCCGAGATCACGGTGTGTCAGTGTAGGATTAGTCACAGGTCAGGATAAGCTTGTTATCTGAGATCACGGTGTGTCAATGTAGGATTAGTCACAGGTCGGGGTAAGCTTGTTATCCGAGATCACGATGTGTCAGTGTAGGATGATTCACAGGTAGGGGTAAGCTTGTTATCTGAGATCACAATGTGTCGGTGTAGGATGAGTCACAGGTCGGGGTAAGCTTGTTATCCGAGATCACGATGTGTCAGTGTAGGATGAGTCACAGGTCAGGGTAATCTTGTTATCTGAGATCACAATGTGTCAGTGTAGAATTAGTCACATGTTGAGGTAAGCTTGTTATCCGAGATCACGATGTGTCAGTGTAGGATGATTCACAGGTCGGGGTAAGCTTGTTATCTGAGATCTCGGTGTGGGATGAGTCACAGGTCGGGGTAAGCTTGTTATCCGAGATCACTATGTGTCAGTGTAGGATGAGTCACAGGTTGGGGTAAGCTTATTATCCGAGATCACCGTGTGTCGGTGTAGGATTAGGCACAGGTCGGGGTAAGCTTGTTATCTGAGATCACAGTGTCGGTGTAGGATGAGTCACAGGTCGGGGTAAGCTTGTTATCCGAGATCACGATGTGTCAGTGTAGGATGATTCACAGGTCAGGGTAGGCTTGTTATCCGAGATCACGGTGTCGGTGTAGGATGAGTCACAGGTCGGGGTAAGCTTGTTATCTGAGATCACAGTGTGTCAGTGTAGGATGAGTCACAGGTCGGGGTAAGCTTGTTATCTGAGATCACAGTGTCGGTGTAGGATGAGTCACAGGTCGGGGTAAGCTTGTTATCCGAGATCACGGCGTGTCGGTGTAGGATGAGTCACAGGTCAGGGTAAGCTTGTTATCTGAGATCACAGTGTCGGTGTAGGATGAGTCACAGGTCGGGGTAAGCTTCTTATCTGAGATCACGGCGTGTCGGTGTAGGATTAGTCACAGGTCGGGATGAGCTTGTTATCTGAGATCACAGTGTGTCGGTGTAGGATGAGTCACAGGTAGGGGTAAGCTTGTTATCCGAGATCACAGTGTCGGTGTAGGATGATTCACAGGTCGGGGTGAGCTTGTTATCCGAGATCACAGTGTCGGTGTAGGATGAGTCACAGGTCGGGGTAAGCTTGTTATCTGAGATCACGATGTGTCAGTGTAGAATAAGTCACAGGTCTGGGTAAGCTTGTTATCCGAGATCACAGTGTCGGTGTAGGATGAGTCACAGGTAGGGGTAAGCTTGTTATCCGAGATCACAGTGTGTCAGTGTAGGATGAGTCACAGGTCTGGGTAAGCTTGTTATCCGAGATCACAGTGTCGGTGTAGGATGAGTCACAGGTCGGGGTAAGCTTGTTATCTGAGATCACAGTGTCGGTGTAGGATGAGTCACAGGTCGGGGTAAGCTTGTTATCTGAGATCACAGTGTGTCAGTGTAGGATGAGTCACAGGTCGGGGTAAGCTTGTTATCTGAGATCACAGTGTCGGTGTAGGGTTAGCCACAGGTCGGGGTAAGCTTGTTATCCGAGATCACTGTGTCGGTGTAGGATGAGTCACAGGTAGGGGTAAGCTTGTTATCTGAGATCACAGTGTCGGTGTAGGATGAGTCACAGGTCGGGGTAAGCTTGTTATCCGAGATCACAGTGTCGGTGTAGGATGATTCACAGGTCGGGGTAAGCTTGTTATCCGAGATCACAGTGTCGGTGTAGGATGAGTCACAGGTCGGGGTAAGCTTGTTATCTGAGATCACAGTGTCGGTGTAGGGTTAGCCACAGGTCGGGGTAAGCTTGTTATCCGAGATCACAGTGTCGGTGTAGGATGAGTCACAGGTCGGGGTGAGCTTGTTATCCGAGATCTAGATGTGTTAGTGTAGGATGAGTCACAGGTAGGGGTAAGCTTCTTATCTGAGATCACGGTGTGTCAGTGTAGGATTAGTCACAGGTCGGGATGAGCTTGTTATCTGAGATCACAGTGTGTCGGTGTAGGATGAGTCACAGGTAGGGGTAAGCTTGTTATCCGAGATCACGGCGTGTCGGTGTAGGATGAGTCACAGGCAGGGGTAAGCTTGTTATCTGAGATCACGATGTGTCAGTGTAGAATTAGTCACAGGTCTGGGTAAGCTTGTTATCCGAGATCACAGGGTCGGTGTAGGATGAGTCACAGGTAGGGGTAAGCTTGTTATCCGAGATCACAATGTGTCAGTGTAGGATGAGTCACAGGTCTGGGTAAGCTTGTTATCCCAGATCACAGTGTCGGTGTAGGATGAGTCACAGGTCGGGGTAAGCTTGTTATCTGAGATCACAGTGTCGGTGTAGGGTTAGCCACAGGTCGGGGTAAGCTTGTTATCCGAGATCACAGTGTCGGTGTAGGATGAGTCACAGGTCTGGGTAAGCTTGTTATCTGAGATCACAGTGTGTCAGTGTAGAATTAGTCACAGGTCGGGGTAAGCTTGTTATCCGAGATCACGGTGTGTCAATGTAGGATTAGTCACAGGTTGGGGTAAGCTTGTTATCCGAGATCACGGTGTGTCAGTGTAGGATTAGTCACAGGTCGGTGTAAGCTTGTTATCCGAGATCACGGAGTGTCCTAATTGCCATTGACACACTTTTAGAGATATTAATGAGTAGGCTCGGATCACTTTCATTTAAGTTAACTTGTTATCTTGACATTATCTTTACTTTGCTTCACTCGCTGAGTAGACTCAGACTTCCACCTGCTGACACGTTCGTTGAGTTCGTTTTGAAACAGCTAATACCGGCTGCGAGCCAAATGCCCTGGTTACGTTTGAGTGCCTCTAGATGACGGCACGTGGTTAGTATCGTCAATTGCAATATTGTCTGGTGCATCTGATATAGTCAGGGAAACCCGGTCATGTTATCATGCACACAATCTATCAGCCGGTTTAAGACAAATCAAACAAAATGATGAGCAAAATTGGATTTTGTTCTTGAGTTTAATGAAACATGAAACGTGATAATGATTTTAATGAAACACAGACTGTGATCTTGATTTTTCTCATAAGTTTCGTTTTCTGCTCATGAGAATCGGTAACTAGAAAAGTGACATTGACTATATTCTAGTAACTAGAAACGTGAAGGAAACAGCCTGGAGATGATTGGCTGCAGCGACATCTGTGTTTTTTCTGTTCACCCATTTGCTGGATAACGTCAAACAACAGTTAATCCTGAATTCTGTAGTAAACAATTTATGATGTACAATACACATTGTCAGTGTATGAACTACGCCCTGCCCAGCAAGTGTTTGATCAAGGCTGGTAACTTTCTGAAAATCTTCTTCCACTTAAATTGCTACTGGCTAGTCTATGAGCTTTTTTCATCCACTGTTATCTTACCTCTGTAGAATTGTTTCCAAATATCTGTCGCCACTAATGGCTGAAAGCCTAAGCGGTGTTAAACAATAACTCAATCATTCAAAATTTATTATATGAAAATCTGATCCTAGATTTTGAAAAACAACTACTTAGTAAGCACAGAACCTCTGTATGACAATGAAAAGCCAATATTTATCTATCCTATGCAGGAAACATTTTGAAAAACAAAATTTACAAACAAATTTATGCATTTCAAAGATTTTTCGCCATTTTTGCGTATTTCATTTATGGACAGCATGGGTTAACGTTTTTTGCATTGTTTTTTTTATGATATTGTTGAATTGGCTGCTTAATGAATATATTTGCCGAACAGTGTCTTTGTGGTAAGTTTCGCCTTGTGTGGCTGCTCCGACATCATAGATTTATATAATTTGTGAATGATCCTTGTTGTTAGTGATCTGTTAAGATATGTATATTCTGTTGTGTAACGTTTTCATTTAAGATTATCACAGACATGTTTTTTATCTTATAACTGTTGTTGATTATTTTCTGTGGTCGTTAAATGTGAAAGTATAGTGCGGTCGGATGGAAAATGTTTCTGATACAGAATGCAATATATGTATGTTATCAACAGCACCGTCTTGTAATTGAATGCAATGCCATAATGGGGCGTGTTGGTTTGCAGGCTCAGCATATTGTTTCAAAGTAAACAAGCAAGCAAAATTTAATAATTGTGAATGTAAGTTTAGGTTGTGAAATGTGTGAAGTCATTTTAAAAATTATTCGGTCATTATACTATTGTCAAAAACCTCGCTGACGGATGCTCTGTGCTCATTGAGATGCCAAACAAAGTTGTACATAGTTTCATGATGACAAAATAAAATGGTCAGGGTTTTTGAAGATTTCAATAGAAAGTGAAATAAAAACCTGAAAACAATTGGCTCTCAACAGAAGTTAGCTGTGAAATTCAACACCTTCAATCCAGGAAAGAATGGAGATTTATGTTGTGATATTGTCCCAGACCAAGAACCAGCACGCCCGACTGTGTGCATATTACTCCCTCACCGACACAAACATGGTGTATCATAACTGGTGCCTCTAGGTCAAGTGTCTCCCGCCCCGCCAACAACCATCCAGCACCAGCAGACAAGCAGCGCCCCCTCAGCGACGCCCCTGGGGTCAGCAGGGTCAGGGGGCGTGTCCCTCCAGCACCCCCTCTCCCCCTCACCCCTGTCCCCCTCCCAGCCTCAGGTCGCGACCCCCCAGTCACAGACGCCCACACAAGGTTCCAGCGCCGCACCCGGCTCTGATCTGAGTCAACCCAGTGAGTTGAACTTAGAGGGAGAGAGACAGACAGACGGACAGACAGACAGAAGTCTGTCATGCATCCTCTGTGGGTACACTCTGCTCTGATCTGCGCGTCATCCCTGGTACTATAGACAACTGCTTCGTCTAAATTTGATTTGTGCATCTTTTAATGTTTGTGGAATTGTTTTTGGAAGAGAGCAGGGGATTGGTGTTATGCTATATTTTTCTGATCTCACTCTAAAACCTAGTGAAATAATAGCTTTTATTGTAAGGGTTCATCTTGGAACTGCCTTTTTATTTTAAATTGAATCATCTAATTCGATGCATTTCATGTTTTGGAGATTATGGATTAAGTGTCAAGGTTCCATGGTTGTTGTGATGATCAGTGCAGAGTCGGTCCGCGGATGTAAGAGGATGTCTGTCGTGAGAAGACTGTCACGTGTCACGGTTGCCTCGTAATTATACTCTACTGTAGTGTAGTGCTTGTGAGGGACACCGTGGACAATTTGCATCAGTTTGGTGGTTTTATGATTAGTGATTGTGAAACAGTTAAAATAATCACTGTAATGTGTTTGGTTTATTTGTTCCTTATATAAAAACCTTTTTGGATGCCAAATTACTTTGAAATTAAAGAATTGGCAAAATTTGTCTTGGCAATAATCATTTTAGATTTCTGAAAAATTGCTATTTTAGAAATTGAAGATATTTAATTTTGAATCAACATTTGTCAAAATGAATACGTAATTACATATTTAAGAGTGTAATATATGAACTAATTAACTGATGTGAAATGTCTATTGTGTTTCTCACTTTGTGTTTGTGCATGCTACTTGTAACATACTAAACCTTTTATATCATCTGATGCTACTGAATTTATATCCTCCTAAAAAACAGAAAATATTTATATAGATACTAAACTTCATTACAAAAATAAATAATGGCAAAATAAAATAAATAATAAGTATGGTTTATAGATGTCATGGAAGAGAACAATTAATATAAATGTTTGATCAATTTGTGTCTATTTTGAAAATAATCTTGACATTTATATGCTCAATAATTGATGAGTGAATTATCTATCCGCAATTCATTTGTATTTTGAAAGAAAAACGTTTTTCTCCTAAATTTATCTTCAAAAAGATATTTCAGAGCTTTCTTTTTGCCCTGTTAACATTTCCAGAAATAATTCCAGTAACACAATGGGCAGCTCCAAACAGAAGGTGGAATTGGTGCTTTATCAGCATCCCGTAAACGTCTTGTTAAATATTTAACCGAAACTTCAAAGGTTCAAACAGTGGATGCAGTTAAGAAATTTAAATTTGATCAGTGGTCAAGAAAAAAACTGTCACATTAAAATAAAATGTTGACATTTTAAATGAAATAAAATTAAGATTAAAGCCACTGTTCCTCTTCTCAACAAGTCATCGAAAGTCCTCTGAATTTAAAACATTGTGATTTGTTTGATAAAACTGTTTGAGAGGCATTCTAGAAGTTGGTGTAATTGAAAGACAAGGATATATTTCATGGATGATCAACTTCTTTATTTCACAATGGCGACGTTTCGGTATAGTCTTAACAGAAAAAATGAAAACAATGATGTCGTGATTCGTTTGGCTTTTGAAATCCAGAATTGTCATTAAGATGTCAGACTCCTGATGTTAATGCATGGTACCACTATTGTGCACTAACTGAGCGGTGAAGGGTGGGGCCGTCCGTCCGTCCGTCCATCCTCTACCGCTACGGTGCACTAGCTGTGTGACTGCTTGGCTTCTTCTGGCTTGTTGCTACACTCTCACACGCCGCATGTACCGCCTTCTTTAGTTCAGTCTGCTTGCTTATTTCAGCTGAAAAATTCTACATTCTGAAGGGATCACAGAAAAAAAATAATTTAAAAAAAAATAATATTACTTTATGTCACAGAAGAAATTAACTGGCCTGAATACTTTACTTATGAAGGATACAGTATTGGAAAATGTGAATATTTAGTATATTCATTTAGTATTTCCATTGAATTCAATTCCTCGGCAAGAATTTTGACAGAATAATTCATGCCTTCTTAAGGTTGAAAAGATATTTTATGATTATTCTGCTGTCCTATTTCCCATCTTGTTATTCTTTCAGTAATTGAAATAGGCCTCGGCATTTTGACGAAAAGCAATGTCTGCCCAAACTATCCTGTCGTAGTTGCTTCTCTCACAACTTCACGTTAAGATGTAAGGGAGATAATCAAAGGGGAGGTTATGCAGGAAAGATTGGAGAAACAATTTAAAGTTCAGTTATAATTGCTAATATTACATCCACTTACTCCGAAGCAAACCTACACTTGTCACCATTTCATTAAATTTATCTTAGATTATCTCTGAAAGCTGTTATGATACAAGTGGGCAGGAAATAATATCTAAATACTAAATGTTGAAATTAAACAAATTATACTCACTAACATTATCATGTATTTAGCTAATATTATCAGACTAACAAGTACTCTATTGTTTATTAACTAATAATGCTGAACTATTATTTATTAATCAATACTATTATATCTAATATATCTAATATTTACCTATCAATAACCATCCGTGAAGTACTCTGCGTGTAGCATTTCCCTAACTTCTCGTCTATATGCTTACTTCTAACTCCAGACTCAGGTGCCATAGTCCAGTGATTAGTGTCTGTACGTCCTTGATAATCTGAGTTTAAGTCTCTCCTACATTATATAGAAATATCTGAAGGCACGCGTTTAAAGACTCCGCAGTGATCGAAGTCAATTACATTGATACTCAAACCGCATATACGTTGGTCCGTCAAGCTGGATGATAAGTTTGTCTGAAATCTAACAAGTTTGTTTGAAATAGCTACCTGTCTGCTAATTGAGGGTATTTTCAACAACGTGTCCTCACATAGCAAGGCTTGTCAGTTGATAAATGTTTTATAAAACCAGTGTCAATGCAGCAAACTGGTAAGACTTTCGACTCTCCCGACAAGAAGAGACCATTTTTGCAACAGGCCCTCATCTGAGATTGTTCGGCTTAAGGCACTTTTCAGAAATCTGAAGTGCTAGCTTAAGACACTTATTCCAACATTTGGACCTAGCGAGCTGTCCTGCTTGAGGTACTAATTAATTGTGACATGATGTACGGAACAAAATACCTTCAGATACTTTGTATAATGAAGTAATGTTTGTGAAGCTGAAAGGTGGAAGGCCCGGATTATCAAGGACGGTTCCACGGCTCCAAGGTTGATGTGTGATGATGCTCAATCTAGCAGCGTCTGGTTATAAATCATAGTGTCACTTACTTCCAAAACGAAATAGACAATTATAACAACAGCTTATTTGTATTTTCAGCCAAAAACTTTCTTGAAGATATTTACCATCCTCTCTATTTAAAGATAAAGTTTGTTTTAATCTAAAATTTGAAAAGGAAAAAAAACGACCGGGAAATAATTGACAGTAATTAATTTTCTCAAGAAAATTTTGCACTGAAATTTAATGTCAGAGTATATACTGATATATTTTCACATCTCCTCTCCTTGTTCTATTAATTAATCTAACATTAGTTTGCCATGATTAACTTATTAACGTGTGTGATGCTTAATGCATCTGGTAAAGGGAGTTAACTCTTTACTAACTTTTCGGGTTGAACAATTAACTTGTTTTAGTTATAAATGTTTTATTTTTAAGTCACTTAAGCCATATTAAAGAAATTAATTGTTATTTTAAAAGAAAAAAAAAGTTTCACTTCAAAAATACTTTTTTTAATTTTGTAAAAAAGAATATATTGATGAATTTGTTGGAAATGAACTGTTGGCACTAAATGATTTTCTTTATAGATTTTGTGTATAACTTATTTAATGAATTATCTGCCTACCAGCATATGACTTGTCAAGTTAATGAATGAAGTCTTGGACTATTCTTTAAAAGTATTTTTGAGGTGACGAACAGGAAATGTTTACACAATAAAATGCCATGGTTTAGTTTTACTCCGTAAGGTAAGTCCTGTCCACATGTCCTGCAGCTGTCTCTACAAGGGAGGTAACCTTCAGCTATCTGTTCTTTAACTTTAAAGTGTCAGTTCCACTGGGGGGATTTCTTGAGTTAACCTTTAGCCTGCTGTGAGTGAGAGGAGAAATCAGGAAAGGGCAACGAATTAGGCAAAGTGTTCGGCAAAGTGTTCACTTTTCAATTGAATTTATGAAGACCTTATGATAAAGTTACAGTTAATGAGTTGAATTTAGCAGTATTCCAAAGATTCATCCAACATGAGGGAAAGACATGAGGGAAGAGGCTTCATGCTAAATCTTTACATTTTAATGCAGTCATGTTCCTGTACATTGATCTCTCAGAATGCTGTTATACTCCAGGATAGCTATCTAGCCAGTGGATAATATGCAATATTTCCCATTGTTGACAAGTAGTTATTCCTGTAATAGAGAGACAAGTGCCGATAGGGTGTTACTCCACTGTGGTAGAGAGACAAGTGCCGATAGGGTGTTACTCCACTGTGGTAGAGAGACAACTGCAGTGAGACGAGTGAGTACAGTGGATGTTGTGACGTGACGTGTTGTGTTGTGTGTAGGTCCAAGTGGTATAAGTCTGCCCCCTCACCGCCCCCCTCCTCACAGTCACAGTCAGCCTGTTGACAGCTTCAACAAGCAGCATTCGTCCACCTCAGCCAACCTCAGTCATTTCCCCACCAGTAAGTAATTCTACTACTTACTTAGACTACTCAGATTGTTGGTCTCACAACTACATACATACATATTTGAATTTTGATATTTGTAAAATTTGTCGTTATTGTCCCCACCAGTAAGTACTTGGATTAGTCAGATTCAAATCTTTTCGCAAGAACTATATATACATATTTGAATTGTGAAAATTGTCAATTGGTTTCCGTTTTCTATAAGAGGAGAAAGATCAAGGTTAATTTTTGCCACTTGCCTATTTGGAAAAAGTAAAGATGGAAAATCACACATCCTAATGGTAGCACTCTTCTTTAAAAGACGCGCATCATTACTCCCCCTGGGTTAGAAGCAACTGTTACTGTGTGTATCAGTTATCTGCCCTTACCATTCTGACTGAGTTTACCTCTATGTAAATATGGAGATGTTAGTACTTCCCGAGGTGTGAAAACTACTGGATGCCATATGTACCGAGTACATGTTTCATTCTGCAAGTTTTTCAGTATTTAATTTCTCTAATGTCCTCTCAAAATTGCCAACTGCTCTGTACGGAGTTCTGACAATTCTCCCCTGTATAGTTGAGTCGTTGAGTTATGCCACTTGCGTGTAGAGTACACATGCGTGTATCAGTACACGTGTGTGTGTGCGTGCGTGTGCATGCTACCATGATGTGTAAGCGTGTCTCTATTGCAGGTTCGACGACGACATGGGTAGGGAACAACACCGCCACCTACACACAGAACATGGCGGCACCCCAGTTCTGTGAGTTACTTCCTTGATTCTATAATGCAATTGTATAATATCACTCAGATCTATGAGCATGTATGATCAGTGACTGAATAAATGCTCCATATTGAAATGTTGTTAATGAAATGTTTTCGTATTAGTTCTGGTACGTGTCATTGTTGCTGGGACAAAACAGGACTCTATATCGGGTCTGGGAGGGTTTTGTGGTTATGGGGAGTGAGTTTGAAGATGCTATTAATGCTATTTAGAGCTTCTGGAATCTTATGAGTCCAATACAGAAATATTTCAGGTCAGGTCAGGGAGCAGTTTTTGGGGCCCAGAGGGAGTTGTGGTTATGGGTAGTGAGTTTCAAGATACTGTTAATGCTGTTTTGCTTTATATGGTTCCCTGAAAAGAATTGTGCAAGTGTTGTTTCTGTACGTGTGCAGGGAACAACAACCAGATCCAGTCGGAGATGCAGCCCATGCCACCCCTCACCTCCCAGCCACGTGAGTACATACATGCCTCCCCTCACCTCCCAGCCACGTGAGTACATACATCCCTCCCCTCACCTCCCAGCCAAGTGAGTACATACATCCCTCCCCTCACCTCCCAGCCATGTGAGTACATACATGCCTCCCCTCACCTCTCAGCCACGTGAGTACATACATGCCTCCCCTCACCTCCCAGCCACGTGAGTACATACATGCCTCCCCTCACCTCCCAGCCACGTGATTACATACATGCCTCCCCTCACCACCCAGCCACGTGAGTACATACATGCCTCCCCTCACCTCCCAGCCACGTGAGTACATACATGCCTCCCCTCACCTCCCAGCCACGTGAGTACATACATGCCTCCCCTCACCTCCCAGCCACGTGAGTACATACATGCCTCCCCTCACCTCCCAGCCACATGAGTACATACATGCCTCCCCTCACCTCCCAGCCACGTGAGTACATACATGCCTCCCCTCACCTCCCAGCCACGTGAGTACATACATCCCTCCTCTCACCTCTCAGCCACATGAGTACATACATGCCTCCCCTCACCTCCCAGCCACGTGAGTACATACATCCCTCCTCTCACCTCTCAGCCACATGAGTACATACATCCCTCCTCTCACCTCTCAGCCACGTGAGTACATACATGCCTCCATTCACCTCCCAGCCACGTGAGTACATACATGCCTCCCCTCACCTCCCAGCCATGTGAGTACATACATGCCTCCCCTCACCTCTCAGCCACGTGAGTACATACATGCCTCCCCTCACCTCCCAGCCATGTGAGTACATACATGCCTCCCCTCACCTCCCAGCCACGTGAGTACATACATCCCTCCCCTCACCTCCCAGCCACGTGAGTACATACATGCCTCCCCTCACCTCCCAGCCACGTGAGTACATACATGCCTCCCCTCACCTCCCAGCCACATGAGTACATACATGCCTCCCCTCACCTCCCAGCCACATGAGTACATACATGCCTCCCCTCACCTCCCAGCCACATGAGTACATACATGCCTCCCCTCACCTCCCAGCCACGTGAGTACATACATGCCTCCCCTCACCTCCCAGCCATGTGAGTACATACATGCCTCCATTCACCTCTCAGCCACATGGGTACATACATGCCTCCCCTCACCTCCCAGCCACGTGAGTACATACATGCCTCCCCTCACCTCCCAGCCACGTGAGTACATACATGCCTCCATTCACCTCTCAGCCACATGAGTACATACATGCCTCCCCTCACCTCCCAGCCACGTGAGTACATACATGCCTCCCCTCACCTCCCAGCCACATGAGTACATACATGCCTCCCCTCACCTCCCAGCCACATGAGTACATACATGCCTCCCCTCACCTCCCAGCCACGTGAGTACATACATGCCTCCCCTCACCTCCCAGCCATGTGAGTACATACATGCCTCCATTCACCTCTCAGCCACATGGGTACATACATGCCTCCCCTCACCTCCCAGCCATGTGAGTACATACATCCCTCCCCTCACCTCTCAGCCACATGGGTACATACATGCCTCCCCTCACCTCCCAGCCACGTGAGTACATACATGCCTCCCCTCACCTCCCAGCCACGTGAGTACATACATGCCTCCCCTCACCTCCCAGCCAAGTGAGTACATACATGCCTCCCCTCACCTCCCAGCCACGTGAGTACATGCATCCCTCCCCTCACCTCCCAGCCACGTGAGTACATACATGCCTCCCCTCACCTCCCAGCCATGTGAGTACATACATGCCTCCCCTCACCTCCCAGCCATGTGAGTACATACATGCCTCCCCTCACCTCCCAGCCATGTGAGTACATACATGCCTCCCCTCACCTCCCAGCCACGTGAGTACATACATGCCTCCCCTCACCTCCCAGCCACATGGGTACATACATGCCTCCCTTCACCTCCCAGTCACGTGAGTACATACATGCCTCCCCTCACCTCCCAGCCACGTGAGTACATACATGCCTCCCCTCACCTCCCAGCCACGTGAGTACATACATGCCTCCCCTCACCTCCCAGCCACGTGAGTACATACATGCCTCCCCTCACCTCCCAGCCACGTGAGTACATGCATCCCTCCCCTCACCTCCCAGCCACGTGAGTACATACATGCCTCCCCTCACCTCCCAGCCACGTGAGTACATACATGGCTCCCCTCACCTCCCAGCCACGTGAGTACATACATGCCTCCCCTCACCTCCCAGCCATGTGAGTACATACATGCCTCCCCTCACCTCCCAGCCACGTGAGTACATACATGCCTCCCCTCACCTCCCAGCCACGTGAGTACATACATGCCTCCCCTCACCTCCCAGCCACGTGAGTACATACATGCCTCCCCTCACCTCCCAGTCACGTGAGTACATACATGCCTCCCCTCACCTCCCAGCCACGTGAGTACATACATGCCTCCCCTCACCTCCCAGCCACGTGAGTACATACATGCCTCCCCTCACCTCTCAGCCACATGGGTACATACATGCCTCCCCTCACCTCCCAGCCACGTGAGTACATGCATCCCTCCCCACACCTCCCAGCCACGTGAGTACATACATGCCTCCCCTCACCTCCCAGCCACGTGAGTACATACATCCCTCCCCTCACCTCCCAGCCACGTGAGTACATACATGCCTCCCCTCACCTCCCAGCCACGTGAGTACATACATGCCTCCCCTCACCTCCCAGCCACATGAGTACATACATGCCTCCCCTCACCTCCCAGCCACGTGAGTACATACATGCCTCCCCTCACCTCCCAGCCACGTGAGTACATACATGCCTCCCCTCACCTCCCAGCCACTTGAGTACATACATGCCTCCCCTCACCTCCCAGCCACGTGAGTACATACATGCCTCCCCTCACCTCCCAGCCACGTGAGTACATACATGCCTCCCCTCACCTCCCAGCCACGTGAGTACATACATGCCTCCCCTCACCTCTCAGCCACATGGGTACATACATGCCTCCCCTCACCTCCCAGCCACGTGAGTACATACATGCCTCCCCTCACCTCCCAGCCACGTGAGTACATACATGCCTCCCCTCACCTCCCAGCCACGTGAGTACATACATGCCTCCCCTCACCTCCCAGCCACATGAGTACATACATGCCTCCCCTCACCTCCCAGCCACGTGAGTACATACATGCCTCCCCTCACCTCCCAGCCATGTGAGTACATACATGCCTCCCCTCACCTCCCAGCCACGTGAGTACATACATGCCTCCCCTCACCTCCCAGCCACGTGAGTACATACATGCCTCCCCTCACCTCCCAGCCACGTGAGTACATACATGCCTCCCCTCACCTCCCAGCCATGTGAGTACATACATGCCTCCCCTCACCTCCCAGCCATGTGAGTACATACATGCCTCCCCTCACCTCCCAGCCACGTGAGTACATACATGCCTCCCCTCACCTCCCAGCCACGTGAGTACATACATGCCTCCCCTCACCTCCCAGCCACGTGAGTACATACATGCCTCCCCTCACCTCTCAGCCACATGGGTACATACATGCCTCCCCTCACCTCCCAGCCATGTGAGTACATACATGCCTCCCCTCACCTCTCAGCCACGTGAGTACATACATGCCTCCCCTCACCTCTCAGCCACGTGAGTACATACATGCCTCCATTCACCTCTCAGCCACGTGAGTACATACATGCCTCCCCTCACCTCCCAGCCATGTGAGTACATACATGCCTCCCCTCACCTCCCAGCCACGTGAGTACATACATGCCTCCCCTCACCTCCCAGCCACGTGAGTACATACATGCCTCCCCTCACCTCCCAGCCACGTGAGTACATACATGCCTCCCCTCACCTCCCAGCCACGTGAGTACATACATGCCTCCCCTCACCTCCCAGCCACGTGAGTACATACATGCCTCCCCTCACCTCCCAGCCACGTGAGTACATACATGCCTCCCCTCACCTCCCAGCCACGTGAGTACATACATGCCTCCATTCACCTCTCAGCCACGTGAGTACATACATGCCTCCCCTCACCTCCCAGCCATGTGAGTACATACATGCCTCCCCTCACCTCCCAGCCACGTGAGTACATACATCCCTCCCCTCACCTCCCAGCCACGTGAGTACATACATGCCTCCCCTCACCTCCCAGCCACGTGAGTACATACATGCCTCCCCTCACCTCCCAGCCACATGAGTACATACATGCCTCCCCTCACCTCCCAGCCACATGAGTACATACATGCCTCCCCTCACCTCCCAGCCACATGAGTACATACATGCCTCCCCTCACCTCCCAGCCACGTGAGTACATACATGCCTCCCCTCACCTCCCAGCCATGTGAGTACATACATGCCTCCATTCACCTCTCAGCCACATGGGTACATACATGCCTCCCCTCACCTCCCAGCCACGTGAGTACATACATGCCTCCCCTCACCTCCCAGCCACGTGAGTACATACATGCCTCCATTCACCTCTCAGCCACATGAGTACATACATGCCTCCCCTCACCTCCCAGCCACGTGAGTACATACATGCCTCCCCTCACCTCCCAGCCACATGAGTACATACATGCCTCCCCTCACCTCCCAGCCACATGAGTACATACATGCCTCCCCTCACCTCCCAGCCACGTGAGTACATACATGCCTCCCCTCACCTCCCAGCCATGTGAGTACATACATGCCTCCATTCACCTCTCAGCCACATGGGTACATACATGCCTCCCCTCACCTCCCAGCCATGTGAGTACATACATCCCTCCCCTCACCTCTCAGCCACATGGGTACATACATGCCTCCCCTCACCTCCCAGCCACGTGAGTACATACATGCCTCCCCTCACCTCCCAGCCACGTGAGTACATACATGCCTCCCCTCACCTCCCAGCCAAGTGAGTACATACATGCCTCCCCTCACCTCCCAGCCACGTGAGTACATGCATCCCTCCCCTCACCTCCCAGCCACGTGAGTACATACATGCCTCCCCTCACCTCCCAGCCATGTGAGTACATACATGCCTCCCCTCACCTCCCAGCCATGTGAGTACATACATGCCTCCCCTCACCTCCCAGCCACGTGAGTACATACATGCCTCCCCTCACCTCCCAGCCACGTGAGTACATACATTCCTCCCCTCACCTCCCAGCCACGTGAGTACATACATGCCTCCCCTCACCTCCCAGCCACGTGAGTACATACATGCCTCCCCTCACCTCCCAGCCACGTGAGTACATACATGCCTCCCCTCACCTCCCAGCCACGTGAGTACATGCATCCCTCCCCTCACCTCCCAGCCACGTGAGTACATACATGCCTCCCCTCACCTCCCAGCCACGTGAGTACATACATGGCTCCCCTCACCTCCCAGCCACGTGAGTACATACATGCCTCCCCTCACCTCCCATCCACGTGAGTACATACATGCCTCCCCTCACCTCCCAGCCACGTGAGTACATACATGCCTCCCCTCACCTCCCAGCCACGTGAGTACATACATGCCTCCCCTCACCTCCCAGTCACGTGAGTACATACATGCCTCCCCTCACCTCCCAGCCACGTGAGTACATACATGCCTCCCCTCACCTCCCAGCCACGTGAGTACATACATGCCTCCCCTCACCTCTCAGCCACATGGGTACATACATGCCTCCCCTCACCTCCCAGCCACGTGAGTACATGCATCCCTCCCCTCACCTCCCAGCCACGTGAGTACATACATGCCTCCCCTCACCTCCCAGCCACGTGAGTACATACATCCCTCCCCTCACCTCCCAGCCACGTGAGTACATACATGCCTCCCCTCACCTCCCAGCCACGTGAGTACATACATGCCTCCCCTCACCTCCCAGCCACATGAGTACATACATGCCTCCCCTCACCTCCCAGCCACGTGAGTACATACATGCCTCCCCTCACCTCCCAGCCACGTGAGTACATACATGCCTCCCCTCACCTCCCAGCCACATGAGTACATACATGCCTCCCCTCACCTCCCAGCCACGTGAGTACATACATGCCTCCCCTCACCTCCCAGCCACGTGAGTACATACATGCCTCCCCTCACCTCCCAGCCACGTGAGTACATACATGGCTCCCCTCACCTCTCAGCCACATGGGTACATACATGCCTCCCCTCACCTCCCAGCCACGTGAGTACATACATGCCTCCCCTCACCTCCCAGCCACGTGAGTACATACATGCCTCCCCTCACCTCCCAGCCACGTGAGTACATACATGCCTCCCCTCACCTCCCAGCCACATGAGTACATACATGCCTCCCCTCACCTCCCAGCCACGTGAGTACATACATGCCTCCCCTCACCTCCCAGCCATGTGAGTACATACATGCCTCCCCTCACCTCCCAGCCACGTGAGTACATACATGCCTCCCCTCACCTCCCAGCCACGTGAGTACATACATGCCTCCCCTCACCTCCCAGCCACGTGAGTACATACATGCCTCCCCTCACCTCCCAGCCATGTGAGTACATACATGCCTCCCCTCACCTCCCAGCCACGTGAGTACATACATGCCTCCCCTCACCTCCCAGCCACGTGAGTACATACATGCTTCCCCTCACCTCCCAGCCACGTGAGTACATACATGCCTCCCCTCACCTCCCAGCCACGTGAGTACATACATGCCTCCCCTCACCTCTCAGCCACATGGGTACATACATGCCTCCCCTCACCTCCCAGCCATGTGAGTACATACATGCCTCCCCTCACCTCTCAGCCACGTGAGTACATACATGCCTCCCCTCACCTCTCAGCCACGTGAGTACATACATGCCTCCATTCACCTCTCAGCCACGTGAGTACATACATGCCTCCCCTCACCTCCCAGCCATGTGAGTACATACATGCCTCCCCTCACCTCCCAGCCACGTGAGTACATACATGCCTCCCCTCACCTCCCAGCCACGTGAGTACATACATGCCTCCCCTCACCTCCCAGCCACGTGAGTACATACATGCCTCCCCTCACCTCCCAGCCACGTGAGTACATACATGCCTCCCCTCACCTCCCAGCCACGTGAGTACATACATGCCTCCCCTCACCTCCCAGCCACGTGAGTACATACATGCCTCCCCTCACCTCCCAGCCACGTGAGTACATACATGCCTCCATTCACCTCTCAGCCACGTGAGTACATACATGCCTCCCCTCACCTCCCAGCCATGTGAGTACATACATGCCTCCCCTCACCTCCCAGCCACGTGAGTACATACATGCCTCCCTTCACCTCCCAGCCAAGTGAGTACATACATGCCTCCCCTCACCTCCCAGCCACGTGAGTACATACATGCCTCCCCTCACCTCCCAGCCATGTGAGTACATACATGCCTCCCCTCACCTCCCAGCCACGTGAGTACATACATGCCTCCCCTCACCTCCCAGCCACGTGAGTACATACATGCCTCCCCTCACCTCCCAGCCATGTGAGTACATACATGCCTCCCCTCACCTCCCAGCCACGTGAGTACATACATGCCTCCCCTCACCTCCCAGCCACGTGAGTACATACATGCCTCCCCTCACCTCCCAGCCACGTGAGTACATACATGCCTCCCCTCACCTCCCAGCCACGTGAGTACATACATGCCTCCCCTCACCTCCCAGCCACGTGAGTACATACATGCCTCCCCTCACCTCCCAGCCACGTGAGTACATACATGCCTCCCCTCACCTCTCAGCCACGTGAGTACATACATGCCTCCATTCACCTCCCAGCCACATGAGTACATACATGCCTCCCCTCACCTCCCAGCCACGTGAGTACATACATGCCTCCATTCACCTCCCAGCCACATGAGTACATACATGCCTCCCCTCACCTCCCAGCCACGTGAGTACATACATGCCTCCCCTCACCTCTCAGCCATGTGAGTACATACATGCCTCCATTCACCTCCCAGCCACGTGAGTACATACATGCCTCCCCTCACCTCTCAGCCACGTGAGTACATACATGCCTCCCCTCACCTCCCAGCCATGTGAGTACATACATGCCTCCCTTCACCTCCCAGCCACGTGAGTACATACATGCCTCCCCTCACCTCCCAGCCACGTGAGTACATACATGCCTCCCCTCACCTCCCAGCCACGTGAGTACATACATCCCTCCATTCACCTCCCAGCCACATGAGTACATACATGCCTCCCCTCACCTCCCAGCCACGTGAGTACATACATGCCTCCCCTCACCTCTCAGCCATGTGAGTACATACATGCCTCCCCTCACCTCCCAGCCACGTGAGTACATACATGCCTCCCCTCACCTCCCAGCCACGTGAGTACATACATGCCTCCCCTCACCTCCCAGCCACGTGAGTACATACATGCCTCCCCTCACCTCCCAGCCACGTGAGTACATACATGCCTCCATTCACCTCTCAGCCACATGGGTACATACATGCCTCCCCTCACCTCCCAGCCACGTGAGTACATGCATCCCTCCCCTCACCTCCCAGCCACGTGAGTACATACATGCCTCCCCTCACCTCCCAGCCACGTGAGTACATACATGCCTCCCCTCACCTCCCAGCCACATGGGTACATACATGCCTCCCCTCACCTCTCAGCCACATGGGTACATACATGCCTCCCCTCACCTCCCAGCCATGTGAGTACATACATGCCTCCCCTCACCTCCCAGCCACGTGAGTACATACATGCCTCCCCTCACCTCCCAGCCACGTGAGTACATACATGCCTCCCCTCACCTCCCAGCCACGTGAGTACATACATGCCTCCATTCACCTCTCAGCCATGTGAGTACATACATGCCTCCCCTCACCTCTCAGCCACATGAGTACATACATGCCTCCCCTCACCTCCCAGCCATGTGAGTACATACATGCCTCCCCTCACCTCCCAGCCACGTGAGTACATACATGCCTCCCCTCACCTCCCAGCCATGTGAGTACATACATGCCTCCCCTCACCTCCCAGCCACGTGAGTACATACATGCCTCCCCTCACCTCCCAGCCACGTGAGTACATACATCCCTCCCCTCACCTCCCAGCCACATGAGTACATACATGCCTCCCCTCACCTCTCAGCCACATGAGTACATACATGCCTCCCCTCACCTCCCAGCCATGTGAGTACATACATGCCTCCCCTCACCTCCCAGCCACGTGAGTACATGCATCCCTCCCCTCACCTCCCAGCCACGTGAGTACATACATGCCTCCCCTCACCTCCCAGCCACGTGAGTACATACATGCCTCCCCTCACCTCCCAGCCATGTGAGTACATACATGCCTCCCCTCACCTCTCAGCCACATGAGTACATACATGCCTCCCCTCACCTCCCAGCCATGTGAGTACATACATGCCTCCCCTCACCTCCCAGCCACATGAGTACATACATGCCTCCCCTCACCTCCCAGCCACGTGAGTACATACATGCCTCCCCTCACCTCCCAGCCACGTGAGTACATGCATCCCTCCCCTCACCTCCCAGCCACGTGAGTACATACATGCCTCCCCTCACCTCCCAGCCACGTGAGTACATACATGCCTCCCCTCACCTCCCAGCCACGTGAGTACATACATGCCTCCCCTCACCTCTCAGCCACGTGAGTACATACATGCCTCCCCTCACCTCCCAGCCACGTGAGTACATACATCCCTCCCCTCACCTCCCAGCCAAGTGAGTACATACATGCCTCCCCTCACCTCTCAGCCACGTGAGTACATACATCCCTCCCCTCACCTCCCAGTCATGTGAGTACATACATGCCTCCCCTCACCTCCCAGCCACGTGAGTACATACATGCCTCCCCTCACCTCCCAGCCACGTGAGTACATACATGCCTCCCCTCACCTCCCAGCCACGTGAGTACATACATGCCTCCCCTCACCTCCCAGCCACGTGAGTACATACATGCCTCCCCTCACCTCCCAGCCACGTGAGTACATACATGCCTCCCCTCACCTCCCAGCCACGTGAGTACATACATGCCTCCCCTCACCTCCCAGCCACGTGAGTACATACATGCCTCCCCTCACCTCCCAGCCACGTGAGTACATACATCCCTCCCCTCACCTCTCAGCCACGTGAGTACATACATGCCTCCCCTCACCTCCCAGCCACGTGAGTACATACATCCCTCCCCTCACCTCCCAGCCAAGTGAGTACATACATGCCTCCCCTCACTTCTCAGCCACGTGAGTACATACATGCCTCCCCTCACCTCCCAGCCACGTGATTACATACATCCCTCCCTTCACCTCTCAGCCAAGTGAGTACATACATGCCTCCCCTCACCTCTCAGCCACATGAGTACATACATGCCTCCCCTCACCTCCCAGCCACGTGAGTACATACATGCCTCCCCTCACCTCCCAGCCACATGAGTACATACATGCCTCCCCTCACCTCTCAGCCACGTGAGTACATACATGCCTCCCCTCACCTCTCAGCCACGTGAGTACATACATGCCTCCCCTCACCTCTCAGCCACATGAGTACATACATGCCTCCCCTCACCTCCCAGCCACATGAGTACATACATGCCTCCCCTCACCTCCCAGCCACGTGAGTACATACATGCCTCCCCTCACCTCTCAGCCACATGAGTACATACATGCCTCCCCTCACCTCCCAGCCACGTGAGTACATACATGCCTCCCCTCACCTCCCAGCCACGTGAGTACATACATGCCTCCCCTCACCTCTCAGCCACGTGAGTACATACATGCCTCCCCTCACCTCCCAGCCACGTGAGTACATACATCCCTCCCCTCACCTCCCAGCCAAGTGAGTACATACATGCCTCCCCTCACCTCTCAGCCACGTGAGTACATACATCCCTCCCCTCACCTCCCAGTCATGTGAGTACATACATGCCTCCCCTCACCTCCCAGCCACGTGAGTACATACATGCCTCCCCTCACCTCCCAGCCACGTGAGTACATACATGCCTCCCCTCACCTCCCAGCCACGTGAGTACATACATGCCTCCCCTCACCTCCCAGTCACGTGAGTACATACATGCCTCCCCTCACCTCCCAGCCACGTGAGTACATGCATCCCTCCCCTCACCTCCCAGCCAAGTGAGTACATACATGCCTCCCCTCACCTCCCAGCCACGTGAGTACATACATGCCTCCCCTCACCTCCCAGCCACGTGAGTACATACATCCCTCCCCTCACCTCTCAGCCACGTGAGTACATACATGCCTCCCCTCACCTCCCAGCCACGTGAGTACATACATCCCTCCCCTCACCTCCCAGCCAAGTGAGTACATACATGCCTCCCCTCACTTCTCAGCCACGTGAGTACATACATGCCTCCCCTCACCTCCCAGCCACGTGATTACATACATCCCTCCCTTCACCTCTCAGCCAAGTGAGTACATACATGCCTCCCCTCACCTCTCAGCCACATGAGTACATACATGCCTCCCCTCACCTCCCAGCCACGTGAGTACATACATGCCTCCCCTCACCTCCCAGCCACATGAGTACATACATGCCTCCCCTCACCTCTCAGCCACGTGAGTACATACATGCCTCCCCTCACCTCTCAGCCACGTGAGTACATACATGCCTCCCCTCACCTCTCAGCCACATGAGTACATACATGCCTCCCCTCACCTCCCAGCCACATGAGTACATACATGCCTCCCCTCACCTCCCAGCCACGTGAGTACATACATGCCTCCCCTCACCTCTCAGCCACATGAGTACATACATGCCTCCCCTCACCTCCCAGCCACGTGAGTACATACATGCCTCCCCTCACCTCCCAGCCACGTGAGTACATACATGCCTCCCCTCACCTCTCAGCCACGTGAGTACATACATGCCTCCCCTCACCTCCCAGCCACGTGAGTACATACATCCCTCCCCTCACCTCCCAGCCAAGTGAGTACATACATGCCTCCCCTCACCTCTCAGCCACGTGAGTACATACATCCCTCCCCTCACCTCCCAGTCATGTGAGTACATACATGCCTCCCCTCACCTCCCAGCCACGTGAGTACATACATGCCTCCCCTCACCTCCCAGCCACGTGAGTACATACATGCCTCCCCTCACCTCCCAGCCACGTGAGTACATACATGCCTCCCCTCACCTCCCAGTCACGTGAGTACATACATGCCTCCCCTCACCTCCCAGCCACGTGAGTACATGCATCCCTCCCCTCACCTCCCAGCCAAGTGAGTACATACATGCCTCCCCTCACCTCCCAGCCACGTGAGTACATACATGCCTCCCCTCACCTCCCAGCCACGTGAGTACATACATGCCTCCCCTCACCTCTCAGCCACATGGGTACATACATGCCTCCCCTCACCTCCCAGCCACGTGAGTACATACATCCCTCCCCTCACCTCCCAGTCATGTGAGTACATACATGCCTCCCCTCACCTCCCAGCCACGTGAGTACATACATGCCTCCCCTCACCTCCCAGCCACGTGAGTACATACATGCCTCCCCTCACCTCCCAGCCACGTGAGTACATACATGCCTCCCCTCACCTCCCAGCCACGTGAGTACATACATGCCTCCCCTCACCTCCCAGCCACGTGAGTACATACATGCCTCCCCTCACCTCCCAGCCACATGGGTACATACATGCCTCCCCTCACCTCCCAGCCACGTGAGTACATACATGCCTCCATTCACCTCCCAGCCACGTGAGTACATACATGCCTCCCCTCACCTCCCAGCCACGTGAGTACATACATGCCTCCCCTCACCTCCCAGCCACGTGAGTACATACATGCCTCCCCTCACCTCCCAGTCACGTGAGTACATGCATCCCTCCCCTCACCTCCCAGCCACGTGAGTACATACATCCCTCCCCTCACCTCACAGCCACGTGAGTACATACATGCCTCCCCTCACCTCCCAGCCACGTGAGTACATACATGCCTCCCCTCACCTCCCAGCCACGTGAGTACATACATGCCTCCCCTCACCTCCCAGCCACGTGAGTACATACATGCCTCCCCTCACCTCCCAGCCACGTGATTACATACATCCCTCCCTTCACCTCCCAGCCACGTGAGTACATACATCCCTCCCTTCACCTCCCAGCCACGTGAGTACATACATCCCTCCCTTCACCTCCCAGCCACGTGATTACATACATCCCTCCCTTCACCTCCCAGCCATGTGAGTACATACATGCCTCCCCTCACCTCCCAGCCACGTGAGTACATACATGCCTCCCCTCACCTCCCATCCACGTGAGTACATACATCCCTCCCTTCACCTCCCAGCCACGTGAGTACATACATCCCTCCCTTCACCTCCCAGCCACGTGAGTACATACATGCCTCCCCTCACCTCCCATCCACGTGAGTACATACATCCCTCCCTTCACCTCCCAGCCACGTGAGTACATACATCCCTCCCTTCACCTCCCAGCCACGTGAGTACATACATCCCTCCCTTCACCTCCCAGCCACGTGAGTACATACATCCCTCCCTTCACCTCCCAGCCACGTGAGTACATACATGCCTCCCCTCACCTCCCAGCCACGTGAGTACATACATGCCTCCCCTCACCTCTCAGCCACATGAGTACATACATGCCTCCCCTCACCTCCCAGCCACGTGAGTACATACATGCCTCCCCTCACCTCCCAGTCACGTGATTACATACATCCCTCCCTTCACCTCCCAGCCACGTGAGTACATACATCCCTCCCTTCACCTCCCAGCCACGTGAGTACATACATGCCTCCCTTCACCTCCCAGCCATGTGAGTACATACATGCCTCCCCTCACCTCTCAGCCACGTGAGTACATACATCCCTCCCTTCACCTCCCAGCCACGTGAGTACATACATCCCTCCCCTCACCTCCCAGCCACGTGAGTACATACATGCCTCCCCTCACCTCCCAGTCATGTGAGTACATACATGCCTCCCCTCACCTCCCAGCCACGTGAGTACATACATGCCTCCCCTCACCTCCCAGCCACATGGGTACATACATGCCTCCCCTCACCTCCCAGCCACGTGAGTACATACATGCCTCCCCTCACCTCTCAGCCACGTGAGTACATACATGCCTCCCCTCACCTCTCAGCCACGTGAGTACATACATGCCTCCCCTCACCTCTCAGCCACATGAGTACATACATGCCTCCCCTCACCTCCCAGCCACGTGAGTACATACATGCCTCCCCTCACCTCTCAGCCACGTGAGTACATACATGCCTCCATTCACCTCTCAGCCACATGAGTACATACATGCCTCCCCTCACCTCCCAGCCATGTGAGTACATACATGCCTCCCCTCACCTCCCAGCCATGTGAGTACATACATGCCTCCCCTCACCTCCCAGCCACGTGAGTACATACATGCCTCCCCTCACCTCCCAGCCACATGGGTACATACATGCCTCCCCTCACCTCCCAGCCACATGAGTACATACATGCCTCCCCTCACCTCCCAGCCACGTGAGTACATACATGCCTCCCCTCACCTCCCAGCCACGTGAGTACATACATGCCTCCCCTCACCTCTCAGCCACGTGAGTACATACATGCCTCCATTCACCTCTCAGCCACGTGAGTACATACATGCCTCCCCTCACCACCCAGCCACGTGAGTACATACATGCCTCCCCTCACCTCCCAGCCATGTGAGTACATACATGCCTCCCCTCACCTCCCAGCCACGTGAGTACATACATGCCTCCCCTCACCTCTCAGCCACATGGGTACATACATGCCTCCCCTCACCTCCCAGCCACGTGAGTACATACATGTTTTGCAGTTTGAAACTGTTGCATAGTCGAACAATGGTCCCAGATAAACGATGTGGAGTGTAAGAGATTAATGCTAATTTGCAATCAGTGACCTCTTCCTAATAAAACACCTCATTACAAATTAAAAATCTCAGCTATAATCATAAATCGTAGGCCATGATGACCTGCCATGTATTCATAACTTCCAGTGTTCTTATGAGAAAGTATTGAACATGATGATGTATATATTTTTATCTGTTGTTAGCGCCAGAGTTCTGGTGCACCATCACGTACTTCGAGCTGGAAATGATGATGTATATATGTTTATCTGTTGTTAGCGCCGGAGTTCTGGTGCACCATCACGTACTTCGAGCTTGACCAGCAGGTAGGGGAGACGTTCAAGGTGCCGTACAGCTGCTCCACCGTCACTGTCGACGGGTACACTGACCCCTCCAGCATCGACCGCTTCTGTCTCGGACAACTCTCTAACGTGCATCGGACAGAAGCCAGCGAGAGGGCTCGGTATGTACCACTGTCTTACTGTGTTAGAACCAATGTACTATAAGTAATTTGAATCATAATACTGTCATTCTGTGTTACGACCAAATTGTATTATACATAGTTTGAGTCATTACACATTGTCATACTGTGTTATGAACAAATGTCCTACAACCTCCCGAGCCTGCCCATGGTTAATTAACCTCCCCAGCCTGACCATGGTTCATCTAACATCACCCCCCTGCCCATGGTTCATCTAACCTCCCGAGCCTGCCCATGGTTCATCTAACCTCCCCAGCCTGCCCATGGTTCATCTAACCTCCCGAGCCTGCCCATGGTTCATCTAACCTCTCCAGCCTGCCCATGGTTATCTAACCTCCCAAGTAAAGGTTATTGAGTAGATTATGTATTAGGGAGTGGAGATAAGATCTGACACCTGACTGTTCTCCCTCCTGCAGACTGCACATAGGTAAAGGGGTGCACCTCAACTACCGTGGCGAGGGCGACGTGTGGATCCGCTGCGTCAGCGACCACAGTGTCTTCGTACAGAGCTACTATCTGGACCGGGAGGCTGGCAGAGCTCCGGGGGACGCCGTGCACAAAATCTACCCCAGCGCTTACATCAAGGTACGTAATCCAAGACAAAGTATATCTACATCTATTTCAAGAATTGAATGCCACTTCTAAATTCCCTTCAAAGACAAGATTTTTTAACTTTCCAAGTCTGATAGATGTTCTGATAGGAGAAACTTTATCCATTTACCCAGTTAACAAACTAATTAACCTATTACTCTGCCTGTTAAATCATCTGTCTGTCAGTAACGTCACCATATCAGGGTTCATGCGGGTCATTGAAACCTGAAAAAATCGTAGAATTTTAAAATAAGTTTCCATGCCTTGAAAAGCTATGGAAAACAGGCATACCGGTACATATAAAAAGGCCTGGGAAAAGTCATTGACTGTTTCTTTCTTGTGAAATTGTTATGCCCCCGAATCGGAGATTCCAGGGGTATATTGTTTTTCACCTGTCCGAGCTAGGGCTTTCATACTTTGCATGTGGATACCTTGTGATGAGACCTTTCAGATGAGGTCATCATATTTGACCTTGTGACCTTGACCTTGCCGCAGTGGTCATTTTCAAAAAACTTTAACCGTGGCCATAACTTTGGATTGCTCAGAGCTAGGGCTTTAATACTTGGCATGTGCATACCTTGTGATGAGACCTTTCAGATGAGGTCATCATATTTGACCTTGTGACCTTGACCTTGCCGCAGTGGACATTTTCAGAAAACTTTAAAGGGACACTGTGTCGACAATAAAAATCAGATCATGTGTATCTACCTGTGCTGGTTAACATGTCTGCTAACAAGTCACAGACTCCAAATTTCAGACAATTGACATAATTGGCAATAAAACTACTGCAGGTAGACAGTGAAGTGAAGCGTAACTTGTTAGTAGACACTCAGTCTCTAATCAGCTTAGTGAGATAAAGATGGGACTCATTTTTATCCTCGACGCAGTGTCCCTTTAACCTTGGCCTTAACTTTGGATTGCTCAGAGCTAGGGCTTTAATACTTGGCATGTGCATAGCTTGTGATGAGACCTTTCACATGAGGTCATATATTTGACCTTGACCTTGTCACAGTGGACATTTTCAGAAAACTTTAACCTTGGCCATAACTTTGGATTGCTCAGAGCTAGGGCTTTCATACTTGGCATGTGCATACCTTGTAATGAGATCTTCATATGAGGTCATCATACCGGTATTTGACCTTGTGACCTTGACTTTGCCGCAGTGGACATCTTCAGAAAACTTTAACTGTTGCCGTAACTTTGGTATATCCAGGGGCATCCGTGTTTAACAAACACATCTTGTTTTTCATTTACTTTTCCCTCTCTTGCTTTATCTAAAAAAAAGATATATATATATATATATCAATTTTGAACCTTACTTAGTTTGTCATGGAAAACTCTGGAAACATCCTTGAAAAACAATGGAAAAGTCATTGAATTTGTGAGGCGTTCAAGTGAATGTACTCTGTTATCTGTTGCAGGTGTTTGATATACGACAGTGCCACAGACAGATGCAGCAACAGGCGGCGACAGCACAGGCGGCAGCAGCGGCACAAGCAGCAGCGGTGGCAGGGAACGTTCCCGGCCCGGCGTCAGTCGGAGGTATAGCCCCTGCTGTGGGTGAGTTGGGCACCGACTGAATGTCTCACCACACACCGACAGGGGGAGGGGTGTTACAGAATGAAGGGGGGGTGTTAGGGAATGGCGGAGGGGTGTTAGGGAATGGGGACAAGGTGTTCAGGAATGAGGGAGGGGTGTTCGGGAATGAGGGAGGGGTGTTTGGGAATGAGGGAGGGGTGTTAGGGAATGGAGGAGGGTTTTTTGAGAATGGGGGAGGGGTGTTAGGGAAGATAGTGGCGACAGGTAAGAGGGATAGGCATCAGGGAAGGGAGCAAGGCATCAGGGAAGGGAGCAAGGCATCTTGGAAGTATGGGTTTTAGAGAAGATGGCAGGCGATGTTAAGACGGGAGGAGTCGGCACAGAAGGCAGAGAGGGTTTAGAGAGATCAGAGCACAGGGGTTCCAAACAACTTTTCATTGTCAATAAATCAATGACTTCCGACAGAATTTTTAACGAATTCATAGAGATTAGTACAGAAGCCAGTTCATTGTGAGAGCAAGGTCTCAGAAAGCATCAGGGAAGACAAAGGTGTGAGTGGGAGGAACTGTTCGAACACAACAGACATCATCAGTTTACGAGTCAGGCTTCACATGTAGATTATTTCAGAGGAATATCAAGTTGTATTTTGTGTTGGAGAAGAGGAGGAGGTATAGGCCACTTGTTGGATTTATCTGGATGGAACATGTCCGTGTTGAAGTTAGAGTGTTGCCACCATAGGTAACGATTCAAAATGATTAGGTTGCTTGAATCATGGTTGCTGCCAACTTCCCCTGCAAGGCATAACTCCCACTGATCTGAATCATTGCCTTGTGCTAATTATGTCTTGTAGGGGAAAGTTGGGCTGCTTGACAGAGATCATATGCTGTCATTACTGACTCAAGTCTTAAGGACTTGTTCCATGATACGGTTTCACAGGAAAACACTGCACACATGGATTCCTACAACTAACGCCACCTCATGCTTCTGCTGTTAACATCAGGTGGAGAACTCAAGCTTCATGGTATAGGTACCCACCCACATGTTTGAAGGCACCCACCAATAATACTTTCCCCCCACTTTGGAAGTAGTCGGGGAATATTATGCTCAGTCTCTCTGTCCGTCTCTTTAATTCATGTGTTGTCAAAAAACATTTTACCAGAAACTAAAGGGTTTCACTGTTTGATAATGTCACGCTTCAATAACTACGGTATGTGATATTTTGCCCTAGGACATTGTATGAAAAATATGAAACTTTATATGATTGTCCTTGTAGGTAATAAATACAGATAACTCCCTAACAGTTATATATGTATATATACACACACTTCTGCTGATAAATGGAAAACATTGGAGTGTAGGCAACTTGACCAGAAGATTATCACTGCATGTTAAGTTACAACTTATTGCATATTATTAACCTATTGTTTCTTTTGTGAGTCTTCAATCTTAGATATATTGTGCAAGTACTGATGAGCTACAGAGCCAGTGGTTCTATTACATTGTCATATGACTGTGCCATGTTAAAGTCAACATAGCTTCTCCTCGCACTCTGTAGCCCTGATGTTATTATCCCCAGCCGTGCATCTAGCGCGAAGCGGGGGATATAGTATTTGTCTCCAACCATCCGTCTGTACGTAAGTACAAAATGGAATAACTCAAGTACTGTTCACTGGATTCTTTTAGGATCCTTTAGGATGCTGAAGTTTCAGAATAACATCTTTGTCACACTGAGACTAGCGTTTGTTCATTTGGTCTTGATCCCCCTCAAATAAAAAATAAAATAAAAATAAAATCCACCCTAAAATCTTTAAACAACCTCTCTCCAAACATGTGAGTTAGCTCGTATTTTAAGAGTAATATCCTTGTTACATGGAAACTTAAGTCTGTTATCCCTACGGTATGTAATACGGTGGGATATAGTCCACCCTGTCCGTCCATTGTCCGTAATCATTTTGTTTCTGAAGCAGAACTCAAGATCCGTTCATGATATCTATCTGAAACGTTCCATGTGTATTACCCACCAACTGAAGAGGTGACTTTTGATATTTTCAGATTTCTGAAAAAATGTTTTCGTTGCCATAGATACATGTTGAATTTGGACTTTATTCAGAGACAGGTTCCCCAAACAGCAGGTTGGCTTATGTGTACTGCCTTGTTCCAATGGCTTGACATGTGGGGTTTCTAAAAGAGCAAACATGGACGAGAAATTTCAGTTGCTTGTGCTTTGCTAAAGTTAATTAGGAAGATATTTAGGATTCCTGTGAGTGAGTCACTCAAGGATGTTTGGGTTGATACAGATAAGAAAGATCTGGAGAGAAGGGAAAGATTAAAGGCCTGATATCATGTGGGATGTAGATATTTAATACGAGCTGATGCAGGTTATTTGATGCAACTGATTTTGATGCTCCGTAACTGGGGTAGTTAGGTCAGGGTATAAAGACTTGCCTGCTCTCTTACACTGGCTTCTTGGGGTAATAGGAGGCACTGACTTTCATTATTGGGAATATTAGAACGGGTGAGGTTTAGGAATTGCCTGCCGACGGACACTAGCTTATTGGGGTTATGAAAGACAGTGGTTTTATACTTGGGAATATTTCATAAAGGTATTTAGTATTGCCTGCTCTCTAACAGGGGCTTGTTGGGATAAAAGGAGGTACTGACTTTGATTCTTGGGGCTATTAGACCGGGTGAGGTTAAACTTCGCTGACCACTAACACCAGCTTATTGGGGTTATGGGGTTACAGGAGGTATTAAGTATTGCCTGCTCTCTAACAATGATTGGGGCTGGTGATACCTTGGTATAGTAGATGAGGGAAGCTTCACGATCTCACTTGTATCAGTTCCAACATAACACTCGTACTGCATTCCTGATATGAGTACTACATCATAGAGGTCATGTCAGGTGACCTTTCACTTCGGCCAATCAGCGATGAGGCTAGAAAGCCATTGGACCGACTTCAGTTGACATGCGAAACACCAGATTCAATGCCAAAAGAAGGCCTCTGATTGATTGAATTTATCGAAAGTGAAAGGCCACAGTGAAGGTCACCTGACATGACCTTTGTGGGTAGTACTCAGATCAAGGAACTAGGTACAAGTGTTACGTTCAGTCTGGTTGAAGTGAGATGTAGAGGATAACAAATTGTGGCCCCTTTAGCACTGCTGGTGTGTGGTGACGCCCTCACACTGCTCACAGTGGGTAAGCTTTGGTTTCCTTCTTTGCGTTTTACGTTGTTTTCCTCAGTTCATATCCGTTTGTTTCATTGGCTAATTTTTAGATTCATAAGTTTGGGATTTTCTCCTTGTAAATCATCACTCTAACCAACTCCGCCTGCAAGGCATGACTCGTGCCGGTTTCTATCACTGGCTAATTTAAGCCTTGTTTCATTTTGTCACATTTTCTGTGGTCGGCATGCTGCACTTGGACTTGGTTGTGCAATCTCTTGAAGAGAACTGTGACGATATGCAGCAAGGCTCAAATTAGCCAGTGATAGAGTTATGCCCTGCTGGGGAGATCACTCTACCGTGCACAAGGGTTAAAGAATGGACTTGCAGTTCTTTGTTTTGTACTAACCGCTGTCTTAAAAGTCAAGATAATTCGCTTGTTAATTGTTTTTATAAAACAGGCAAGTCATGTGACTTGTTCATGATTTTGATGGTGAATTTCTCAAAATAGCCGTTTGGAAATATGTTTTGAGAATCTTGTTATCTTCCTTCATTGTTTACTGACGATTTCTATGCTTAAAATTTACAGCTTTTGATAAAATTTACATATTTAGTCATTCTATTGTACTTTCTGTGATGTGCTTTCATTATCAGCTCGCAGATAAGTGTACATGTTACTATGCTTACAATAGATAACTGTCCAAACACTCTGTTTGTTAAAAGATGAGTACAGTTATAAAGCTGAAAAATAAAAATTGATTTGATATAAATACAACGTCATTATTTAATTTTAAATTGATTCATTCATGGTTAGACCATATGCAGATGAAACTATCATTTTAATAATTGCTTCTTTCAGCTTCTTTGATGTAATGATGAGAATGAAGAGAAATATATTCTTGTCACTTACCAAGCAGCAACTTCCCAGTGCAAGGCATAACTCTTGCCAGTCTCCATTACTGGCTGATTTAGGCCTTGCAGTATTTCCTTAAGAAATCTGTGCTTAGAAATCCAGGCTCAATATGCATTTCTGGTGCATCTATTCACTACCTAGGCACAACAAACCGAGGGAAATACCGCAAGGCTTAAATCAGCCAGTAATGCAGACTGGCAAGAGTTATGCTATGCGTTTGGAAGTTCACCAAGCAGAAGTACAGTTATAAATTGTTGAGATTCCTTCTCCAAATTACAGCGATATGTATTTCATAAATAAGAAAATGAGAAAAAATGCTGAAATCTAATACACATCTGATAATTTTCAAATTTACTAAAGTTAACCAAAGCTTCACATCAGACAGACTGTTTCTGAAATTTCCTCCATAAAACTCCCATTCTGCAACAGATGACACCGTAATTCTCATGTTCTTTTGAAGTCAAATAAATCGATTTAGTTAGTTTCAATCATTGTCTTCAATATTTAAAAGTTCACAAAAGAAATGATACTCCTGTCTTCCAGGGCTCTCTGCAGCGGCTGGTATCGGCGTAGACGACCTGCGCCGCCTGTGCATCCTGCGCCTCAGCTTTGTGAAGGGCTGGGGTCCCGACTACCCGAGGAAGAGCATCAAGGAGACCCCATGCTGGATCGAGGTGCAGCTACACCGACCGCTCCAGCTTCTTGATGAGGTGTTGCAGGCGATGCCCCTCAATGATCCGCGACCGCCGCGAGGCTTCTTCCTCGGTTGAGTGGTCACCGTTGTGTTGTATGGATATTGTTGACGCTATGTGGCGAGTGTTGTGTTGTCGTGGCGACGGAGCCATGTAATGGACTGGACGTGTCGGACAAGGGAGTAAGAGCAACAAGAAATCAAAGCATATATATCAAGTATCATGTGATGGTCCGTAGGATGGGATTGCAGGAAGTTCTCGTGACCTTGGGTTCCTGCAATCTCGAACTCGTATAAAGATCAAGTATCGACAGCAACCTGTGGATTTCTGACGACCTTGAATTGACGTAGTCCTGAGAATCTTCGTAGTGTTGTTCGTAGATATCAGCGGTACAAGAAGTACTGACGGCGGGTCTGTGGATTGCAGGAGATACAGCTTTACGTGAAATTCTAAGAACTACTGAATTCTGCCGGTCGTTGAAATCGACCATGAAGGATGTTGTTCTGAGACATCAGTTGCAGGAAATCAAAGAGGACGATCAATCAAACATCAGTGTCAGGCCCACTGTTCAATATCATTCAGTGTAATTTGAAGTTCTAAAACGCTAATTGATTCTCATACAAAGCTTTGGATTGGACTTTGTCTTGATGTTGATTCTGCAATTACTGAAATGATATAAACAGAATCACAATTTTATTAATGTATTATAAAAGTGTATGAAAATTAGCTTGAAAAGTAGCCAGTCCCAACATGAAGTTTGTCAGTTTAAATCTTCAATCACTTCCCCTTGTTTAAAAGAATCCACCCAGCTCTGTAACTGATAGGGTTCTGACGTCATGTGAACTAAAGGAACCAAATAACAAACTATTGGAACCTGCAGTGCACAGGACTGCATCATATTTACAACATGACTTATTGTTATTTACGTATGTTTAGTTCACCATTAAGTCCAAATGATGACGCTAGTGCTATAACTCTTATATTTTGTGGGTTTGTTCAAGAATTTACGTCATACTTGCATTGTGCATTAAGTACATTACAACTTTACTTACAGCTGCTTTATATAAACCTATTCAGTATTGGGTGAGGATCAAACGATGTAATAGTTCCACGATCTTGTCTGCCAGTGGTGTATGCCTGTGTGTAGCAACAGAAGAATCGCGTGGATTGAGAGATACAGTCTCTCCTCTCCTACCAGTGAATGTACTGATAATGTACAAGAGAAGCTGCCTTGGTGTTGAACTAATCGGAGATACCAGTGAGTTTCACGATATCGTATAAAAAGAAATGCCTTGATGTTGAACGAATCGTAGATGACAAGTGCTATGACTGCATTTACCTCAAGGTCATTTGGCTAATGTCAAGGTCACTCTAACCTTGGCTCGGTCAAGGTCATTTTGACTTCGTCTTGTCATTTTGACTAAGGTCAAGGTCATGACCTTGAACAATATGCCCTCATGTAATTTGACAAAATGCACAAAAAGGGCGAAACCTGCCCAAGATGACCAAATTGAATGAGGCCAAGGTCATATTATAAGGTCAAATATGAAACAAAGGTCATGACCTGATCTTTCTTGTTTTTTCGTCCTATGTCCTCAGTAACTATACGTAGCTGTACTCATGTGTCGTGTGGTGTAAACTGCCAGATATACATATATATATATTTAATCATTCATGTATATATCATAGTTGATAAGTGCGGGAAGGGTGTCCAGTGGGTGGAGATCAGATGCAGTGTTCATTCTTAATCACATCAGAATGTAGTCATTGGAAATAATGAAAAGAAATTTGAAAGGGGAAAACTGAATGTATTTATTGCGAAGAACTAATATACATGTCAAGAATGGAAGTTAAGGCTGTGTGTCGACAATCTCAAGCACCTGTGTATGCAGGTGTTTGTCGTGAGGAAAGTAGTGTCTGTTAATGCAGATGTTTGTCATGAGGAAAGTAGTTTCTGTCTGTGTTGATGGTATTGTTTCCACTCCCCGTACACAGCAGTTCTTCTTCAATGTTATTCAGCTTGGTTTTCATGCAATTTGTCTCATGTTTTCACAGTTTTTATTACCGTTGTTGAAGTTTCTTAAAAGTCTTTACTTTCCAGTTACTGCCTTTAATAGATGATGAACTTAACAAATTTTAGCTTTGCTTATGGTACCATCGGTGATAGATTGAATAGTGACTGGAGAATCAATGCTGATGTCATCTGGAAGTTCATTGTTACTTAGAGGTGTAAATATAAAAATGTCTGATATTCAATTCAATGCACACAAAACAAAACTTGCTCTGTGTAATTTATAACTGTGCATTCTCTGTGTGATACATTAATTGAATTTTATCTAATGGGTCGAAAAATTTATGTCTCATCGTATATATACATTGCACAGTACAGGGATTGGGAAAGGTAGGGGCCATGAGCCTTTTTGCATGTTGGATGAAAATATGGCTCATTAACATTTGAAATTTTACAAATGCTACGAAGGGAATGGCCCATTTGAAAATTTTAAAATGACTAAAAATCCTAAAAATGGCCAATTGTCATAGTTGTCTTTCCTAATCCCTGACAGTATTTTGATTTGAGATAGCTTTCTAGCTTTATTTCTAGAATGTTGATGCTTTTTAGGATAGATAGGAAAAGCATTTCTTCTAAACTTCTACCAAACCTTGATGTGGGTTCACTGTCTTCAAAGACTGTATCAGCACTGTGAATGATAAGATTATAACATTGTTTACAGTAACATTTATATTTTGAGTATTCAATCAAGATATCAATCTGAACTGCAATGTTGTAAACAAATTTATAATAGAGCAACTTTCCTGTTTAAAATGAAAATTAATCCTAGGAAACTGGCTATTTGAGAAAGCATGATAATGGAAGAGTATTTGTATGTTTGATGAAATATGGTTGCTATGGTTACATGTGAAGGTTGCCAACCACGAGTGCTACTTGTTGTTTCGCCCAAGTTTACTATTCTGTGTTGTTATCACCAGCCATTGTTGTCTTGTTCCCAGTACCCGGAGGGAATCTGTCGTTATGTGTTTGAAAATATTCACCATTACAACCGAGCGAGTTTATCTGAAAGTGACTATAACCCGTAACTCTAATGATCCCATCAAATTAAATATTACACTTACAGTGATACCTCCAACTGCAGGTTTGATTGCAACGATTATGATGCTCTGAAATTAGTTGATACTTTCATTGTGGTGTTGCATTATAAGCCCAGGCAATGATAGGACGTAATGTAGGCCCACCATTCACAGTGAGGTCTGCTTTATTTTCAGAGGGATTTTTCCTTTCAAAGAAGAAATTAATTAGGAGATAAACCTATTGTTTTCAGTTCACTGGTGTGATGATGACAAGTAAATATGATGATGATGTTCACTTACTATGAAAACAAAGTAAATGATAGGTAGAAGACAGGTGCTGATAGTTCCAGGTAAAGAAACACGATTTATCTTTTTTCAAATTTGAGTTTTCTCTCAGGAAGAGCAGAAACCAAAGATATCCATAATCAAAGAGAAGCAAAGAGCATATATACTTTTATACACTCTCACGATAACGTCTATATACACTCTCTATATACCTTGATGTACCAACGTGTTTCTCTGGGATTCCATGTACACCCAGTTCCTGTGCATGCAGAATGGAAACCCAATTCTGTCCAAAATACTTAACTGAAAATATTTAGCTATATGAGTCCTGCGGTCTGACTTGCCATAAATATCTCCTGTAGGTGTTATTCAGGTGTACAGGAGTTTCTGGACATCTAATTGAGGTACCTTGCTAAACAGACTGTAGGACGCTGTTATTCTTTGTGGAATCTCAGTTATATCACACACCTTTTGATGACTCGCTGCTAAAGGCCAAAGCGGTGTTAAACTCTCTCACTTATTTACTTTTGATGATTCAATCTGGAAGGACACTTCAAGTACTTACTGCGAGTATTCCTCTTGCCATTGTCATACCCCTGTCTGGCTGACCTAAATAATTTCTGATCTTTGTTGTTTTAACTCCAGTAAATTATCGAGCAAAATTATAGCTAATATTCCAATCCTAATACATGTAGACTCTACATCTACATTGCAGAGGTATGTAAGTTTTATTGAGGAAATAGAAGAGCCATACATTAGCATTGACGATTTGAAAATCAGGAACCTGACTTTATATCATGGGAATAAGTGTGTTTATTTCAGATTATATGTTTGACGATGAAACATTATAATTACGAGTGTAGAATGACTTTTTACAGATAATTTAATACAAGTATTTATTCCATGTATCTGTAGTTTTAGTGTAGAGTTGTTTTTCGGGGTGAACAGATGTATTGTGGGTACAAGTCTGAATTGATTCATGTTAATAAATGTATTTCCCTTACATTTCTATCACTAAAATTATTGGACTGGTCAATCATTAATTTTTGGGTAGTTTTGGGGTATCTTGTACAATAAATCTGTTGGCGATCTATGATTGTGTGTGGACTTTTGATAATTTGTAAAAAGACCCTTTTTCCATCTTTCATGAAAATCGTGTGTTCATCAATGTTGGATTATCTAACCATGAAAATGTCATTCCACTGACTTTTGTGTCTCATGAACTTTCTTCAAGGCTGTGTTCCTGTAAAGTGTAGTTACCCATCTTCTCTCTCTCTTGTAAATGGATGATCCAGGGTTCAGGGGTTCAAACTTTCACCCCCAACCCCAACTTTCACCCCCTTCCCCACCCCACCCCTTTCCCAACTTTCACCCCCTTCCCCACCCCACCCCTTTCCCAACTTTCACCCCCTTCCCCACCCCAACCCCAACTTTCACCCCCTTCCCCACCCCACCCCAACTTTAACTCCCCTTCATCACCCCACCCCACCCCACCCCACCCCAACTTTCACCCCCTTCCCCACCCCACCCCAACTTTCACCCCCTTCCCCACCCCACCCCAACTTTCACCCCCTTCCCAACTTTCACCCCCTTCCCCACCCCACCCCAACTTTCACCCCCTTCCCCACCCCAACCCAACCCCAACTTTCACCCCCTTCCCAACCCCACCCCACCCCAACTTTCACCCCCTTCCCCACCCCACCCCAACCCCAACTTTCACCCCCTTCCCCACCCAACCCCAACTTTCACCCCCTTCCCCACCCCACCCCAACCCCAACTTTCACCCCCTTCCCCACCCCACCCCAACCCCAACTTTCACCCCCTTCCCCACCCTACCCCTTTCCCAACCCCAACCCCCTTCGAAAAATAGTTCATGAAAATTTGATGCCCTCAAGTGAAGTGAACCTATCTTATCTCTAATAAATAATAAAATAATATTTCTGGGCCCCCTATTCTCTCCTTCACAAGTGAAGTTTATAGACCTTATGCCCTTTTCAAGCAGGATAGTAGAGGATAGTAGAAGGCTCTTCACCGAACTGTTGCAGCTGTTATAAAGAAGTTGTGTATCCATATCAACTTGTCATATCTGTTCCACCAAGTTCCTCATCTCCTGAAACCGTGCAATTTGGCCCCATTCTACAAACAAAACTGTTGGGAACTGAAGTTTATGTTTAAGTTGTTACTGACAACTTCAATTTCATAACAATGTCATAAAGATGCTTACTCAATATTGATTCCATTTCCATGGAACTCAACCTTCCACTTCTGAAGTTAGTAGTATAATGTACTGTAATTAATTTGAACACATAATCTGTTGAAATTTAGATTTTAAATTTGCGAATTTAGTAAAAATGTGTTGAGATGAGAACCATTCCCTTGAAATGTTATCTTTGAATTGGTGAAGGTAGTCAGAATAGTCAGTTGTGATTTATAATATGAATTAAAAAAAAAAATTGTTTAAAATCCAGTTGAGTCGCTATGCTACAAGGTGTTTATTGTTTCTTGATGATTTTTCTTAAAGAGAACAAATCTCTGCAGTGTATAAAATTAAACATTAACGATGAAACTTTCTACTCCCCTGGTAAGTCATACCTCCTGCCAGTTTCCATCACTGGCTAATTTAAGACTTGCTGCATTGCTAAACTTTACTGTGCCAGCATAGTGGCGTGAAACTTCCATATGCAAGGCATAACTCTTCCCAGTCTCCATTACTGGCTGATTTAGGCCTTTGCAGTATTTCCTTAAGAAATCTGAGTTTAGAAATCCAGGCCCGCTATGCATTTCTGGTGGAGCGATTCACCATCTTGACACAGCAAATCGAGGGAATTACCGCAAGGGTTAAGTCAGCCAGTAATGCAGATTGGCAAGAGTTAGTTGAGTGACGTGCTGCACCTAAACTTCACAGTAGGCTATTCTAGGCTAGAAGAGAAAAGTTAATAAAATGAAGCAAGACTTAAATTAGCCAGTGATGGAAATTGGCATAATTTATGACTTGTGGGGGACGTTGACTGACATTATGCTTTTTTCATCATGTTTGTCAGTTGTTTTCTCTCTGGTCATTATGTGAGGCTGTAGATGCTTATGTTGTGTTAAATATGTCACCAACCTCACCTTCCCACCTCTCGGTGTATAAGTGCAATCTATAACAGTCATGGAATAAGTTAGTTCAGATGTCTTTCTGTGTTGCAATTTCAAATATCGAGGGTTTAAAACTGAACTAATTCTGAAGTAGTCTATAGTTCGACCAATAAAATGTCAGCATTCATATACCAATGTACAACTCCAGTTTGATAACTTGAGACTGAGGTATTTTAAATGTGGTATTTTATATATTTCAAATATTGAGGGTTTAAATGTAAAAATTTGAGGTGTTGTGTTGCTATTTTTTAAAAAATCAAGTGTATATTAAATTAAAGATCAGCAGTTTTTTAAAGTCGAAAGCATTTCTGTAAATTTTGCAATTTTCTGGATAATTTTGCATACATTCAATTTTATTGTCCTCTTCAGAGGGTATTGTTTTTATAGTATGTTCTTTCCTATACAAATATATCTACATATTTTTAGCGTGAGATGAAGAATGACATTTGTCTAGAATGAACTGAGATGTTTTACAACTTTCTTGCTGGCAAGTGAAGGAATCTGTCAGCTCTACTGGTTCCTGTGCCAGGCTATTGCCACAGGCTTTCTGCCAGCCCTGTATTATCAGTGTAATGAATGTGAAATAAATCATGTTCCAATTTTACTCTGCTTTGTCTTGTGTGTTTTCAAGACGAAGAGCCTTGTTCATAATAATTATGGTGAATATTAGTTTTGTGAACCTTCCAATTGGCAGCATATGCTCGTGCCAGGGCTATTGTGAGAAACCAAGCTGTTTGGTTTGATAAAGAAGACTCCTGACCGGACTTCAGAAAACACTACAATTTAATCCATTTGAAAAACCTTTAAAGATAGGTCTTTAGTAAATTTCTAAATGAAGGATGGTTCCGATAGAGGCGAATCTCTTGAGGGAAAGTGTTCCATTCAGATGGGCCACTCATGCAGGAGAGGGATCTACCACCATATTGTGGAAGTCTATCTGTGGCAATACTTAGTATCAGAATGAAGGTTTCTGGTCTGAGTATAAAGATGAAGCAAGTCCTTCAGATATTGTGGAGCTGTTCAATGGAGACACTGGTGTGTTAGTCCAAGATCAACTTCCAAACGCAAGGCATAAATCTTGCCAGTCTGCATTACTGGTTGATTTAAGCCTTGCGGTATTTCCCTCGCTTTGTTGTGCCTAGATGGTGAATCGGTGCACCAGAAATGCATAGTGGGCCTGGATTTCTAAGCACAGATTTCTTAAGGAAATACTGCAAGGCCTAAAACAGCCAGTAATGGAGACTGGGAAGAGTTATGCCTTGCATTGGGAAGATGATCCAAGATAAAACCGAGATCCTTAGCACACTGAGGTATTTGTATTCATGTGTTGTCAATGGTGATATATTCCTCTTCACACTTCTCAATCGTGATGGACGGTCCAAGAAGGATATCTTCTGTCTTGGAAGGATTTAATTTCAGGGTATTGCCTGCATCCAGATTGTTGTGTTCATGTAAGTGGACGGGCAACATGTTTATTCCAATGATGAGATAGGTGTGATTTGAAAAAATGTGATACCTGAGTGTCGTTGTCACAATAGCTGCAGTGAGAACGCATACGATTATGTTACAGAATGTGTCTTCTGTCAAGGGTGTTTTGCTAAGTGTGAAAAAAAATTCAGTGAAACGGGTGTCAATATGTGAATGCAGAAGTACGTTCATGTGTGATGGTCGACTTCTTGGAGTCGTGTTTGGTGTGATACGACAAGTTGATGTATGAGCAGTGATTCAATTGTGTGAGAACATTTTTTAATTTTTTTGCATCTTAATTGTTTTGAATTGTAACATAAATTCGGTGTATCCTTGATTCTGATTGGTTGATTTGCCTATGTTGAATGACAATGAATACCCGCAAATTACTTGGGGCGAATCACCGCGAACAAATACATCATGTTCTTAATATTCGGCCCGACTCAACATTTAAGTTTTCTATTTCTCTTAATATGAGCTCCTTTCTCAAATTGAACAGATTGCATTGTCATTTTCTATCTTGTGTATAGCAGTATATGTCCCAAATAACTCTCAAAATTGATTAGTTTCAAGTTACTAAAATGTTTTCAACTAGTAAGATTTGAGGCCTTCTTCCATGCGGCTGTGTTTACCGAATACCGTTGCCATGGCATGACGTCATAGTGATCTACCGTTTTGACGTCACAATGCTAGCGTCATTGTCACAATGGGTTAGGGCAAGTTTAAGATTTTTGTTCCTAGGCCTTTTACTGTGTTGATGTCGTAGATAAATGTTTATCACCATCTAAAAGGATACGTGGATATTGTGAAGTGAACATATTTGAGTGACACTGTTTGAGCCAATGTGTAATTACGCCGAGTATTTACATTTGTTTTGACCTGACCACACCTCTTACAAGAATGGAACAGTCGCAAAGTCCTTTCAACTCAGGGATAGGTACGCAAAAAGAGAGTTCGTTTCAAAACGCCTGATAACACCCGCAAATTTCACCGTTTAAAACCTCCGGCTAACGCCGTCGGTTTTAAACTAAATTTGCGGGTGTTGAATAGCAATGAATCCCGGAAATTTTACAAACGCAACTATTTATCTTATAAATGAATTTATTATATTGTGAGAAAATTTTGCTTTTACTCAAGTCTAAGCTAGTCCGTGATAGTCGTAAACAAAACTGACGTAGCAGTTTGTGTTTCTGGATGAGATCATCAATGGGTCTACAGATCTATTGTACAGACAGAAGAGAGTGGGGGCGGGATAGCGTAGTGGTTAGTGCGTTCAGCTTCGAATCAAGAGGTCCGGGGTTCGAATCCCGCCAGGGGCACGGCAACTTTATCTGCAGTAGAGAACTGTTCTACACACAGTAAGGTTTGGGTGCAATGCTACACTGAATTTCAGCGTAGTACCACCCATGGTTCGCTAGTTCCAGCTGTTGCTCGCAGGTTTCACCGCAATACATAGCCACATGGCGTTGCAGGCTTTCTCCCTGCCGCAATTCTAGCATCCGCGATATAAGTGAAATACTCTTAAAAGCGGCGTTAAACCACAACTCACCTCACCTCACCTCACCTCACCACACCTCACCTCACCTCAGGAAGAGAGTTGGACCTATCATACAGCCTTGTCATACGCCACAGCCCGGCCCAGATGAACAGGTGATGAGAATGAGAAAGCGTTGTTGATAACTAGCTGTCCCTGACATGTGATTTCACTCGGAGGGGTGTTGCACCGTGTTAACCATGTTCAGTTTCAAGTCTATGCAAGACTTTATCGTGATCTATTGTGTCAAAAATCCTCGATGAAGAGACCGTCATCAATAGCACAACGGATATCATTGACCATTGTCAAAAGCTATGGGTTGATCTGAAAGAAGACTGCTGTGGATCGTCAAGTTCATTCCTGCCGCGATAACTTGACAGGTGCGCGGCTACCACCAATGAACTTTTTCTTACTCTGCTCGAAATTGGTTGGTAGTTTCGGACAGTCAAGGTTGATAATTTTCCTTGGTCAATTAAGTGTACTTACTTATAGATATTCTGAGCTTTTCATATTGAAAATGCAGTATAATTACATGTATATCAGTTCAGAAATTGAATGAAAACATAAAAAAACGCATTAAACATTTATTCCATATAACAGCAATAACCACTGATATAATATACATATTTTATTCCTATGAAAGTGAAGAAATGTATACACTTGAACAAAACATATAATAGTTCATAAAATTTAGATATATTAGATTACAATTAGGCGAAATTGTATTTAAAAAAAGATACTCAAAGAACTCATTATAAAAGTTAATGTAACAAGATTATCTGGGTGTATGAAACGTATAAAGATAAATCCAATCGCCAAATGCGTACACAACCATTGACAGTGTATATATTATCAAGGAAAATATAATTACATATCTAAGACCGTTAAAGAACCAAACATCTTTGGGTGAAAACAACCTTCTGCATTTGGCGTTAGAGGGGTTAAGATAAAATTACAAATAAAATCGTAACTGAATGATAAAAATAAAACAACCGAAAGAAAAGTTTCTACAATTTGAATTATTTTTCATTTATAGGACATAATGGCAAAGATGAGTTTTGGTGACGGTCGTATTAACGATACTCCTCAGCTAATGTTACCTCCTGCTCGGGTCACGTGACTATTTAAGCTTCTTATTTAGTTTGGAGATTTTACATGGGCTTCCAACGGAGCTGATTCTGCACTTGAGCGTTACAGCTAGCTCGCCTTTATCTATACCCATACGGTAAACCTGTCTACCGCCTCGTATCACGCGTTATACCACCTGCGCTTCAAATCATAGATGAAACATTTATCTTAGTTTTCGTCGCTAGCTCAACAAAGACAGTATGTCCACATGCAAATATAATATAGCTGCGCCCCATTTAACACGACTTGATGAACAGGTCTAGATCTGACAACGTCAGAACCTCCAAGCGCCGAGTGACACGTCACAAAGCCTATAACTGACCTGTATAGACCTACGATCGCCTTCATAATCGCAGTTATATTTCCTCTTCGAATCACGCGACAAAGTATCGCATACCTTAGCTTATTCCGCATACGGTTCTATCAAACCACAACATACTTCTGTCTCGCGTCATATATGATATATATCTCCGACCCATATCGCGTTACCCCGGCACAATTCACGTAACTGAGGCTCTATATCCCTTGTAACATGCCACGAAACCTTGTTATGTCAGAGGAAGCTCCGTCCCATATAGTAACCTGACCATGTTAGCTTCGCCTCCCTCAAAATCTAGATCAGGTCACGTGACTAAGCTAGCTCCGCCTCCTCCTCCTCGTCTGCTCCCTCAAACTCGTCGAGCTCATCCACCACGGCCTCCTGGTACTGCTGGTACTCAGACACCAGGTCGTTCATGTTGGACTCGGCCTCCGTGAACTCCATCTCGTCCATACCCTCGCCGGTGTACCAGTGGAGGAAAGCCTTTCTCCTGAACATGGCTGTGAACTGCTCCGACACACGCTTGAACAACTCCTGGATGGCAGTGCTGTTCCCAACGAACGTCCCCGACATCTTGAGACCACGTGGCGGGATGTCGCAGACGGCGGTCTTGACGTTGTTGGGGATCCATTCCACGAAGTAGCTGCTGTTCTTGTTCTGGACATTCAGCATCTGCTCATCAACCTCCTTCATGGACATGCGACCCCGGAAGATAGTAGCTACGGTGAGGTAGCGACCATGGCGGGGGTCGCAGGCAGCCATCATATTCTTGGCGTCGAACATCTGCTGGGTGAGTTCTGGGACGGTAAGGGCACGGTACTGCTGACAACCACGAGCCGTGAGGGGGGCAAAGCCGGGCATGAAGAAGTGGAGACGGGGAAAGGGCACCATGTTGACGGCCAGTTTACGGAGATCAGCGTTCAACTGACCAGGGAACCTCAGGCAGGTTGTCACGCCAGACATGGTGACAGATACAAGGTGGTTCAAGTCGCCATATGTGGGCGTGGCCAGTTTGAGAGTCTTGAAGCAGATGTCGTAGAGAGCCTCGTTGTCGATGCAGTAGGTCTCGTCCGTGTTCTCGACCAGTTGGTGGACGGAGAGAGTTGAGTTGTAGGGCTCCACCACAGTGTCAGACACCTGCCAGGAGTAGAACAAGGGTTATCATATTGTCTGATATGTTCACAATCTAACGATTATCACCGACATACACAGACTTTCAGAACAAAAACTAATTGTCATTTAAGAAATACAATACACTAGTTAATATCAGTCTGTCAATCTGGCGTCAGAAAAACAAACAAACAAAGTTTAATTGTCTCTCATGTTCGGTAATTATTATGTCCCCCGAAAATGTTTCCGGGAGACCTAATGTTTTCGCCTCCGTCCGTTATTCCGTCATTCCGTCATTCCGTTATTCCGAAATGCTTTCTTTTCCGGGCCATATCTCAAAAACCGTTCAATATTTTTTCACGAAACTTGGTATGTGGTTAGACCTAGTGGTGGAGTGGTGCCTTTTGCTATTTTGGTTATTCTGAATTTTATTTTATTTTTTTTCTGGTTTCCATGGAAACAATTTGAACTTAGTGCATATTGAGAGTATGGACCTTTTCCGGCCTCTATATTGAGGGTAGGGACCTTTTCCGGCCTCTATCTCCAAAACCGTTCAACATTTTTTCACCAAACTTGGTGTTTGCTTAGACCTAGTGATAGAGTGGTGCCTTTTGCTACTTTGGCTATATTGATGTTTTTATTTTTACTGGTTTCCATGGCAACAATTTCAACTTTGTGCATATTTGGGGTAAGGACGTTTTCCGGCCTCTATTTCAAAATCTATCAAGTATTTCTTTATGAAACTTTGTATTTGCTTAGACCTAGTGATGAGTGGTGCCTTTTGCTACTTTGGCTATTCTGATTTTTTTATTTCTCGTTATTAATGCAGTATTGAACTTAGTGCTCAGCATAAGTGTAAACTAAGGGTAATATGACTAGGTTGGATTGAAAGTTGGAGCGGGGGACATCATAGTGCATCACATGCACATATTTCTAGTTAAGATAATTTTGATTTTCAGAGTGTAACGAAACTAAAGTAAAGCATAAAGAAAAGGAATCCATTGGTTCCTTTTTTATAAAGTGTACATTAACTGCTCGACCAACGCAAACTTGAAATCTCTTGTCGGACTTTTACGTGGATGCATTCTCTCCACACATAGGTTACTCAAGCCGTTTCTTCCCACGTAACCGCTGTTGCAATTGAAACTATGTCTTATATATATATATATAATACAGACTTCCGGTTGGTTGCAATCAAGGTAAATTGCCCAAAGTGTTGTGTTTTTGGGGTCACCACATGCCAAATGTTATAAATGGTGTTTGTTATCGAGAAGTACTGACTATTGTCGAAAATACCATTTTGATGATGTTTCTCGATTTTATTGGAAACTGGCAATTATTATAAATTTTGCGATTGGAGATGAATGTGCAAGTTCAGTGACCATATTTCAACTGAAATGAGCAAATACGGTACTTCAGTACGTACGTATTAATTAAGAAATAGAAGACTCGTTGTTGTGCTTTATCGTTGAATAAAACATAGCAGGGAGCATAAAAGACGAAGGGCGCAGCCCTGAGTGTTTTATGCTCTCTGCTATGTTTTAAAGGGGAACGACAGCGTGCTTTATGAAACAATAAAACATGCTCGTGATATTAGACGTCAGTTAAATCGTCGCTCAGCAAATGACGTCATATTTTACGTCACTTTGATTGTTCAATGCTTGGGAATGTGTTCTGTGACGGGATGCATTAATATTTTCAAAATATAGTTTATACAAACAACAATATCTCCACATTCTTTTTATAAAAGCGATTAACTGTTTAAAGGCATCTCATATAAAAAATAGAAGACTCGTTGTCGTGCTTTATCGTTGAATAAAACATAACAGGGAGCATACAACACTCAGGGCTGCGTTTGTTTCATTCTTAAATAAAATGCATCTTTAAACTGAGCGTTTAAACTGTAGCATGTACCCTTGCTATGCGTTCCTTTTTCCTATTAGTTAGTTAGAAGTTAGTTAGAACGTTATTAAGTTAGTTAGTTAAATAGGTAGGTAGGTAGTTGCAAATGTAGGACGATTGTTGATTGTTACAAATTCTCAATAATGATGAGCCAAATTGTTGTTCACTTGTAACAGTGGTAACGTGGGAAGACTTTGAGTAAACTTTGTGGGAAGAGAGCTACTTGAATAGAAAACTTGAAATTAATAGTGTCCAAGATTTCTGACTCGATCAATATATGAAATCACGATCACGAAGGCACCTATATGCAAAAGGACCCTTACTACAGTAACTGTATTGTTACGTGAGTCACTGAACTCTTCACTGGTGTCCACATTGCATGCGTCGCGTCGCGTCGCTGGTCACGTATTGACCACAGTCGGGCCAGTTGTCGGTCAGTCTGTTTACTTCAACACAATACGCGTCACTAGTGTTTACTAGCAAACGAGAAAACACACACTATTTTGTTAGTAAACATTTGGGTACAATTTGGCTCCAACACATTTTACATCTGCTCTGTAACGAGGTTTCACTATTCGCTTCCTACTGACATGAACAGTAACTGATATCTTAAAAGGTTGCATAAATATAACTTTCTGAAATTCAGAAATTTAATGTAGTGTATCTTCGACCCTACTGTATGAAGAAACTTTATGCTACGTTTGAAAATCTTGTTGAATCATATGTTTCATTTCCGTGACCTCTAAGCTTAACCTCATACATGGAGGTCGCCCAGCCTTTATAAATGTTACAAACTGAATGTATCATATGCCTTTTTATGCTGCTTATTTTGTTATTCCAACAATTGTAACATCCATTATCAGTTAATAGGCCTATGCATTGTATATCGTATCATCCCCGAATCGCATATTGTCTTTTCTCTATATCTTTGATTACACCAGGCATGTTTGTCTCTTGATTTACAAAACAAATTATAACTCTTTTCAATCACCCTTAATTTAACATCACACAACATATGTAGCACAACATCACACTTCGAAGATCCAACAAAACAGGTCTGGCTTTTCTGGTCAAGCTTAGTACAACAGCCATACTCCAAGCTTCCTCTCCTCCCTGGACCACCTCCGGCCATCACCCGTGCGAGTCTCGTGGGTCCTCACATCTCTGTGGTCCAGTCCAGTATATTAGCAGGTATAACACATTCAAGGTGCTTACAACATGCATAGTATTGAAGGACTTATTACACATATTTTAGAATTCTTTAAAGTAGAATACGGAAAATGTGTTACTTATAGGTTTGTACTCGACTTTATTAACCTAGACCCACAGTTTGTCGCTAGGTATCTAACGTGAAAACAAAGTCTTGTTTAGGAAAACGATAACGTTTGTTAGGAAGATTGGTCACATACAGCGGGCTTATCCACATGCAGGCGCTCAACCTACTGAACGTATCTCTGTACTCATTACGACCAAGGCTAAGACACTACGTGTGACTCGAGACCTTAAAGTTGATGACACATCACCATGGCAATTGAGGGATTGGTTTTGAACCTCCGAGCAAACAGACCAAACTTGCCAGGTAAATATCAGCTCGGGGTGTGAGCAGATTAAGCGAGACTCAGACTGACTCGTCTCGTGCTGCATTCGTCACCTGATGTAGGCTATCACTTGGCATTCGTCAACTTACCCATGATCAGATAACAAATATTGATATGCAGTATACCGTATACGGTTCTCGCGAGTCCAAAATACAGGAATCGAGTAACCATGGTACCGGGGATTTCCCGTCCTAACATTGTGCCTGACTAATCAATGATGATACCTTTGAAAGAATATAATCACTGAAACTTACATAGCTGTCTACTCATTGTCAATACGTTTACTTATCGGAATGTGTGCTCTACTTACTTTAGGCGAGGGGACGACGGAGAAAGTGTTCATGATCCTGTCCGGGTACTCCTCCCTGATCTTGCTGCAGAACAGAGTCCCCAAGCCCGATCCCGTCCCCCCTCCCAGCGAGTGGGAGAGCTGGAACCCCTGTGGGAGATAGAGAGAAATATTGAGTTATAGTGAACAGAGTCCCCAAGCCCGATCCCGTCCCCCCTCCCAGCGAGTGGGAGAGCTGGAACCCCTGTGGGAGATAGAGAGAAATATTGAGTTATAGTGAACAGAGTCCCCAAGCCCGATCCCGTCCCCCCTCCCAGCGAGTGGGAGAGCTGGAACCCCTGTGGGAGATAGAGAGAAATATTGAGTTATAGTGAACAGAGTCCCCAAGCCCGATCCCGTCCCCCCTCCCAGCGAGTGGGAGAGCTGGAACCCCTGTGGGAGATAGAGAGAAATATTGAGTTATAGTGAACAGAGTCCCCAAGCCCGATCCCGTTCCCCCTCCCAGCGAGTGGGAGAGCTGGAACCCCTGTGGGAGATAGAGAGAAATATTGAGATATAGTGAACAGAGTCCCCAAGCCCGATCCCGTCCCCCCTCCCAGCGAGTGGGAGAGCTGGAACCCCTGTGGGAGATAGAGAGAAATATTGAGATATAGTGAACAGAGTCCCCAAGCCCGATCCCGTTCCCCCTCCCAGCGAGTGGGAGAGCTGGAACCCCTGTGGGAGATAGAGAGAAATATTGAGATATAGTGAACAGAGTCCCCAAGCCCGATCCCGTCCCCCCTCCCAGCGAGTGGGAGAGCTGGAACCCCTGTGGGAGATAGAGAGGGAGAACACAGTCCCCATTGGATAACATGATATTCTGTGTTTTTTGTGTCATATCATTCATCTTTCAACCCGTGACGGAGTTTAACTAAAATCGGCTATATAGAGAATCTCACCAAAGTGGCTACAGATAAATATAAATATACCAACACGAGTTGATAAAAGTTACAAATATCCGAGGCTTTTCGAGGATTTTATTACTTTTATCAGGGTGACACGAGGGTGAGATTCTATTTATCATCCAAAATCATTCTTATTACGTTTAAGTGAAAATAGTGTACATATCTTAGCACATCTCTGCCATTTGACTTCCAGTGCAGTGAGGTCATAGCATTGTGACGTTATCATGTTTATGACGTCAAAGCATTGTGATGTCATTACTCGATGATGTAAAAGCTTTGTGATGTCATGTAGTTCACGGTGACAGGACATTGTGCAAAATTTCCTGCCAAAATGATATCTCCTAGGAGAAATGCTTGATCTCCCACAAGCGATATCTCCTGTGGAACACAGTTGTGGGTGATAAATCTCATCACCCGATGGGATTTAAATGTCGTAACACCGAAGACACATGTTGACTATCCTCTTTAACCCATTTTGTTATTTCCTTACATTCTACCTGACATATACTCCGAAACGTCGTGTAATTTCACGATATTAGATATTAGATAGTTATAAATACATGCCATTTGGATAGTGAACAAATATAACAAGGTTTCATTTGGGATTTATTTATAACACTACCTCCAACCTCCAACCTCCAATGCGGGATTCGAACCCACACCCTCAGAGTAAGGCAACTATTGACAGCACTGACCATACCAACAGCTTACCACATGACCATTTCGCCTCGACAATAATCGAGGTCCAACAGTCCACTGTCTTAATGACATATATTTCTAATACATTCAGCCTTGAAAGCTGTGCCAATTTGCGTCTATCAGAGGGGTTCTGAATATAAAATTAGCTTAACTATCGATTGTTGGACATCGATATTGTCGATTCGAAATGGTCGCGGCCTTACTCCGAGGGTGTGGGTTCGAATCCCGCATGGGACTCGGCCCGTAAAAATACAAGAATTTGTACTTTTGAATGTATCCCAAATGTAACAATGTTATAATAAAGAAGTTGTTAAAAATCTTCCTGTTCTCATGTATGCCACTTCTAAATAAAACGCCCTTCAAAGTCCCCGTATGCCAGGTAAGACGTACCTGAAGACAATCACACCCCTCCGCCTCCTTCCTAACAACATCCAGCACCCTGTCCACGAGCTCAGCCCCTTCCGTGTAGTGTCCCTTCGCCCAGTTGTTTCCGGCTCCGCTGTGCCCGAAGATGAAGTTGTCGGGCCGGAAGAGGTCCCCGAAAGGCCCGGATCGGACCGAGTCCATGGTCCCGGGCTCCAGGTCCACGAGAACACTCCTCGGGACGTACTTTCCTCCCTGCCCCTCGTTGTAGTAGACGTCGATACGCTCCAGCTGCAGATGCGAGTCGCCATTGTAACAACCTGAACTGTCAATTCCGTGCTCTTCGGAGATCACCTCCCAGAACTTGGTCCCGATCTGGTTGCCGCATTGTCCGGCCTGTACGTGGATAATCTCCCTCATGGCGGACACAAGACGTTTGGAAGTGGAAAATATCAACGGTTCAGCAACTTGGAAAAGTCTTCAAAAATGCAGTCTTGCTCTCAACGTTTCTGCTTAAGATTAGTGTGAGATTTGATACTCGGGGAGTGAAACAGTTACACCAAAGACCGCAGTTAGTTACTAAAGTGACAGTGGCGAGTTTACGCACGTCTTTAAACCCCGCTTGGCAGTGTGTTTTAGGAATACAAACATGTGATGGCGATGTGTGTGTACTTGATCTAAACAAGACATTTACACCATGGGGCTACAGGGCACCTCTCACTACAGGCGAAACTAGTAAGATATTTTAATTGAAAATGTTGTTTTTTTTCAATTTGTGTACTTTTAGGAAAAACGGTCATCTCGGTAAATACTACCCGTCTTAATTTAGCTTCTGATTAGGTGTTCAGTTGACGCGTTAACCTTTCTTAAACCGATGTTGAATCACTGTGAATATGTGGCGGGTAGGTTAAACACGTGTACACACAAACTAAAGTATTGTTTAAAACTCTACAAAACTGAAATACTTGTAAGACATGATCAGTTTAAAGACACGTGTTTGAATCTAAGAAATTTGATTTTTCGTTCAAGGTCGACGACAACAAGATATGGCGTGAGGAAGAGATTTTATTTATCTGTATCAAAATTATATATACTGGACAAAATAGGTTAGGGATATATTATTGATATCTCATTAGTACATGTATGTCAAGTAATAAACACATCAGTATTTATAATTTCAAAATTTCAAAATATCCCTAGGTTTTACATACGTACCCACAAACATGTTGAGAACTCTACAAAACTGAAATACTTGTAAGACATGATCAGTATAAAGACACGTGGTTTAATCTAAGAAATTTACAATATTGGTTTAAGGTCGACGACAACAAGATATGGCGTGAGGAAGAGATTTTGTTTATCTGTATCAAAATTATATATACTGGACAAAATAAGTTAGGGATACTAGATATGTTATGATTGATATCTCACAAGTACATGTATGTTAAGTAATAAATACATCAGTATATATAAATTTATAATTTCAAAATTTAAAAATATCCCTAATTACTTTTCAACGGAACAACCAAAAAGCATGATATTTCGATCCATGGGTCAAATAAATGATTAAAACAAGGCCACATCGAAATTCTTTCTCCCGAAGTCAAGTAATTTAAAATTTAAAATTTGAAACACTATATGTTCATGTTTCTGAAACCAAGGCGGGTCGGAGAGTGAAATTTAGCTTTTTTTGCTTGTTTTAGGACATCCTACAGCATCAAACCGTCATCGACTGAAACTTCAAGAAAGTATGTACATGTATAACATCGATAAAATAATTTATTTACTTGATTTCCATATTTCATAAACATTTAACTAACTTGACAAACATGTTAGAGATTTAGACGATAACTAACGAGTGACGGGGAATGACAGATTATCTTTCCCGAGTTATATCATTTGAGTAATTCTCGAGCCTTGGCGAGAGAATTACACACAATTGATATAACGAGGGAAAGATAACCTGCCATTCCCCGCCACGAGTTGGTTATTGTTTATATTACCCATATGACAAATTAAAGTAAAAACGCGAATATTAAAAGCCAATAGCTTCTCTAAAAGGACCCGAGACTAGCTCCAGACAGCGAGCAACCGCTCCGTGACGTCACTAATATACTCGCTGCCATCAGAAGGTGTTCGGATGAGAAAGCTCAAATACAGCGCGTGCAGCAAGTGATTGCTGTCACGTTCCAAAACGAAACTTCGAACTCTTAGGATTCGCTTTACATCTCCGTACAGCGACACAGGAAAAGAAATCGTTAAACGAATAAGTGTGTGATTGTATTTGGGTTACTATGGCGTTATTGAAACAATACATTTTTTCGTTCAATTGCCGAGGTCATTAAACATGATATATTTAACCAAAAACAGCAACAATACTTAAATTCCTACGCCTAACGCATTGAAACACTCTCGAACCGATTGCTTGGTATGTTGACTAAGCCTTTGGTTCCTGGCTATCCGTGACGTCATATTCAATTGTTGTCAACTGGGTTGACAACAATGCCCCCCGTGAAAGACGGCAGGGCCACTACCGTAGAGCCAATCGGAGGTAGAGCGCCCTGACTTGGAGGTTGGGACCCGAGAAGGAGATGAATCTCCATATCCATACGCGTATGACGTGGATTCACTTCTTACGTACCTATCCTTGTTTACTCCGCACGATTAAAATGTCCCCTGCGAAAATGTCTTTCACAATAACAGAAAGAGGTGGCTTTAGTTGAAAGTTTTGTATTCCTGTCAATTACTATCAATCCATGATTATACATATAAGTTATTGCAACATCCATATCAAGAGGTGTGCGAAGCTCAAAAACAAGTCGGCTCAAACCGAAAAGCCCTGTGACGTTACAATCGACACTGTGACGTCATAATCGCTCGCGCCTATGACGTCATTACATTCGAACGATCGCCGTCGCTCTTGAAGCTTTCCGTGGTTATACAGTCAAGCAGTAATCGCTAGTTTCTTTAAATTTCGGACAATTTAACTGCTTCCTCCGACATTTGATGCGTCGGCACATGTACGAAAACGCTAATTTCAACTGCGGGAAACACATAAAACATGTTAAAGTGCAGAAGACAGTTTCTAAAGTTACTAGTCGGGAAAAGTAAGAAAGATGAATGAAGTAGTTCCGGCAACCAATGAAATTCTTATTTTTCTGTAACAGCCAATCAAAAGCCAGAAAAAGGTGTAACTCCCATGTGACTTACAGGAAAAATACTACCCTGTGTCCGTCTTCCCATATGGGTAATATATACCCATACGTTTCTGAGTGTATCGAATGATACCCTACACTTTTCCCCGTGGGGCCCTTACTAGACGGGGCCAGAAGCAACAAGACACAGGTTCGATCCCAGGTGTCTTATGTATGTTCATATATAAACTGACATTAGATTGGGAAATTTAGAAAATTGACTCCATTGATTTCTCAGTTGTTAAAAAGTGTAGGTATATTAGAAAAAGTGTAGGTGTATCGGCTAATACACCTACACTTGTAACAAAAGAAACCATAGCAACGAGACCAAAAATGGGGTATAATATATCGAAAACCGTTTTGAATTGACGTTTTCAGCACCGCACCCCGTGTGTTTGAACAGACATACAATAAAAGTAACAGGCCCGGTTGAATGAAAGTAGGAGAACTTTTTTACAAAACATGTCATGAATGATCTAAACTCTATACTACATAACAATTTCCTGCGACACTACTTCGCTCAGGAATTAACCGCATTCAAACACTCGTTAACACATTATAGGATACATTGTAATATACTCAACGACACCAAGTGTTGAATATAGAAAACAGTCCATCGAGATATTTTTACATTTTGAGTGGGAATATTTTCGATATTCAACATCCAAGAGTTTTTGTGATCTATTTATCGTTATGAACTCAGAATTCATTTGAGAGAACCATCAAAGCATGTGCGGTTCGTCATGTTGAGTCCGCCATCAAACAGTCAAACTATACATTTGTTTACGGCGAAATGTGTATATCCCCTGTTCAAACAAAGCCTATCACATGCATTTGATGGAATTCAATCGGGTTTAAAGCGCACATAAAATACTCTGTGATACATCTTTTTAGCTCATCTGGCCTGAAAGGCCCGACGGGCTTATGGCATGGCATTGTGTCCGGCATCCGTCCGTCCGTCTGTACACGTTTCGCATTTTCGTCTTCTTCTCCAGAACCACTTGGGGATTCTAAATTGTAAAATTGGTGACCTTGTGACCCCAAAAGGAATCACAGGGGTGACAACCTTGAAAACCTATTTTCACCTTCTTCTCAAGTTCCAAAAGGTCGAGAGAGCTGAACAGTTGTGTGCAGACTCCTTGGCCAATGAGGATTCTAAATTGTAAAATTCGTGACCCCGTAACCCAAAATAAGGTCACAGGGGTCACGACCTTAAAAACCTATTTTCATCTTCATCAAAAGTTGTGTACAAACTCCTTGCCCAATGGGGATTCTAAATTGTAGATTTCGTGATCCTGTGACCTCATATATGGGTCACAGGTTTCTTGACCTAAAAATCTATTTTCATTTTCTTCTCAAGTATAAAAAGCTCTAGAAAGCTGAAAAGTTGTGTGCAGACTCATTGCGCAATAGGGATCCTAATTTGTATACTTGTTAACCCTGTGACCCCAAATATTGGTCACAGGGGTCATGACCTGAAAACCTTCTTTTATCTTCTTCTCCAGTATAAAACGCGCTAGCAAGCTGAAATGTTGTGTACGGACTCCTTGGCCAAAGGATATTCTAAATTGTTGATTTGGGGTTAATGTTTTACTTGAGATAACTTAGATATTCAACCTTAGATAATAAATCAAGGAAGCCCTGGTGAGCTACAGAGCCCATGGCTCTATTTCTGATCACCTTTAAAGTGATTTAAATTTAAAACAGCTGAGAGTAATATGATGTCACTTACTTGATGACTTAACAATGCTAGTTTTGTTCATTGTTGTGAAGATATCTGAATGTTAAATGAAATCTCACCCTCGTAGCTTCTGTTATCAAATATATCAACGCTCGTATAACGTCGGCAAACATCGGGTATCGTGTTGGTATATCAGAGGATGCTTGTAGGATTTCCCTTAGAACAATATGAAGGATAATATTTATTTTTTTCCTTTCAGATATATTTGCATTGTCAAAATAAGAAAATAATGAGGCTATTTTACATAACGCACGCATCCTCGTGAATCACCAGGACGCTAAAAACTGCTAAATTACGATTCTATCAAATCTTACAATTACTGTTACTGACACGCTGTCTTCTTTCTGATCAGACAACGTTTTTTTAGCCAAAACACTAGGGTGGGTGCTTAACTTTTTCTTTGTGTATATTTAAAGACAACAGTGATTATCGTCCTTGGGCCGGCTGCTTCTACTTTATAATCAAATTGTACAAATCATTCAAACCGACAAACCCAATATAGCCAATGAATTAACAACAAATGCGATGTGTTAACATAACATATACGTACAGTAACAGTACAATGCCCTTTGTAGCTCCTGGACGAATATATCACAGATGACACAATAACTAACTGTAAGTAGACCTAACAGAACATTTTATTGTGATAGATGTTGTCATGTCTATTAATAAAATAAACGATTAATAAAACGTATAACGGACACGCAAGAGCCTAGAGCAAGACCATGATCTACAGCATAAGCATGTTTTACATACGGTGGAACGTACTGTGGGTGTTACATGTGTTTATAGAACTCGGTACAGAAACAACAAACTGTGTAGGTGAAGTTTCATGTTTTGATTCTTAATTAAAATGTTCTCCTAACGTATCGATCAATATTCGGACCCCAATTTATGGAATCAGCTCTGAATGCTTGAACACAAATGTCGCGTGGATGTCCCCATAATCAACATGTCGACACGTGCACATTGCCTAAACTTACAAGTGAAGTTGTGGAGTATCGTGAATAGCTAGGTTAACTACATTCTTAATACATTTAGATCGACAGTTTAATGTTATGTTATTATAGTTCAAACATGTGAACCCAAAGAACACAATAGATGTACCTTTCAGTAAACGTATTACGATATTAATGTATACTTCTGAACTAATGATGAATGCTGTCCAAGCGTGTATTTCATCTGCATCAGTGTCGCGATATTTCACATAGTGTGGCAATCATAGGAATATTTCAGTCAAATTAACAGTTTTGTCGTGGTACAATAGTTAAAGCAGTCACGATTACTACGTGTGACTGACTACACCTGCACGTGTGTCACGTACTCTGCCCCAACTCCATCCATCTCCACTCTTCTTGCTGTCGCCATCTGGTACAGGCAGTATTTCATATTCCTCGCGTGAGAGAATAGCATTGTATGTCATCTGTGTTTGGTGCGTGTTTATTTTGTGTGAGTGTTTATTTCGCTTTTTAGCTCATCAGGCCTGAAAGGCCCGATGGGCTTATGGGATGGCATGGGGTCCGGCGTCCGTCCATCCGCCCATCCGTCCATCCGTCCGTAAACTTTTCGCTTTTTCGACTTCTTCTCCAGAACCAATGACTCCACAGAGCTGAAAAGTTGTGTGCAGACTCCTTTGCCAATGGGGATTCTAAATTGTAGATTTCGTGACCCCATGACCCCAAATAGGGTCACAGGGGTCACATCCTTAAAAACCTATTTTCATCTTCTTCTCCAGTTCCAAAAGGTCTAGAGAGCTGAAAAATTGTGTGCAGACTCCTTGGCCAATGGGGATTCTTAAATGTATATTTGGTGACCCCGTGACCCCAAATTTGGTCACAGGGGTCACATCATTATAAACCTATTTTCATCTTCTTCTCCAGCTCAAAAAGGTCTAGAGAGCTGAAAAGTTATGTGCAGACTCCTTGGCCAATGGGGATTCAAAATTGTAGATTTTGTGACCCTGTGACGCCAATCTAGGTCACGGGTCATGACCCAAAAAACTATTTTCATCTTTATCTCAAATATGTAAAGCTCTAGAAAGGTGAAATGTTGTGTAGAGACTCTTTGGTCAAAGGTGGTTCTTAATTGTAGGATTGGTGACCCTTTGACTCCAAATGTGGGTCACAGGGGTCATGATCTAAATACCTATTTTTTGCTAGTTAACAATGTATTACTTGAGATAACTTAGATATTCAACCTTAGATAATAAATCAATGAAATCATGATGAGCTACAGAGCCCATGGCTCTATTTTTTTGTAGTGTACCATACATCATAACATCGTACATAACAAACAGTGAACTACAGTTTACATAACGAAACATAGAAGTAAACTTTCCCCATATGTCATAACTCCATCCAGTCTACGTCACTGGATAATGTAAGACTTGCTGTATTTCGTTAGCGTTTCCGAGCTTGGTCAGCTGAACTTCTTAGTGCGCATGCGTGCTGCTACACTAGTTATGACATGCGGAAGAAGATACAAGAAGTATATATATATATATTTATATATATATATATATATATATATATTACTACAACTATTGTAACTATTTGATAATTTTATGACATTTCATGATATCAAAGTACTTATAATGATACATCTGTTTAAAATAATATCGATATAAGATACAACATCTCCATTAGCGCATTTGAATATCTGTTATTTTACAGGTATGATGGTTACTTGTATAGGGTTTATATCTTGATGTCCAAACAAAACATTTTCAGAAGAGTACTTTATTGTTATTTTACTGTATGCAATCATTTTGCTACTTCGAACCATGTTCAGGAGATAAACCTACTGTGTTTGAAAATCAGAGACATGGTATACTTGATTGATAGCGAGTAAATTTAAAATTAAAACACGTTACGCTGGGTTTTCAGAACCGGTTGACCGTTTCTCAATTGCATTAAAAGTGACGCAGTTTGTCTTGCTAATCTATCATTTAATGTAGGTCTAAAACACGCTACAGGAAAGATTAATTTATTTGATTAGTATCAGTTATTTTGATTTCCACAAGTAGAGCACACTTTAGAATCGGCCGTATGTTCGGATAGATTGTGACGTTACAAGGTAGATGCGTCAATACGCGGTGGAGCGGCGCTAAAATCAGAGGAGGTTCAATCCAGAATTGACCACGTTTGATTTTTCTGGAGAACCAATCAGAACAGCAATGTTACGGTAGAATTTATTGAAACCCTCACAGAATAATCTCATTACTCCACGGTCAACAGAAACACAAACCAAATGTAACATGTCCTCTTATATCTTGAGACGGATCCTTTCTGGTAGTAACTAAGTAAGGTTGAACGTTTCTGTGGACCGTCTGACAGCTGCCCAATCATGATTATCAGTAATTATCAATATTTTCCAATTTTCTCCAAAATGTGTTTATATGTTTTAAGTGTAACTTAAAAAAACCCCAAAAGTTAATGTTAAGGCCCTGTGTATTTGATGCTTACTGTCAACATCAATACTCTTTTTAATATAATAATAATTTTCCATAATTTCATTTTAAAAAGTGTATACTTTCTTGTGCCTGTCAGTTTATGTTATACCCTGTTTGAGTCATTGCTCGGAATGTATAGCTAGTTTCATGAACAAGCTCATTGTTGTACCAGATACATGTTGTAAATTTATCATCACTTCTGGCTTCATTTTATCTCAACAATATAGACATTTCGACCTCCAGGAGAGGATGTCCTTTCAAAACGTTTTGTACCTTTGGAACAATCGTCTGTACAGTATAGTACAGGAATGGACTAAATAAAGCACATATATGTTTGCAATATGGTCTTGAAAAACTGTGCATTGTTGATAATCAGTCTCTTAATCCAACTCAGTTCTTGTGCTACAATAACTGTATTTGTAACTGGAACACTAATACCTCCATAGTCAGTTGGTAGCTGTGTAATCATTTTGTGATTTTGTTGTTGACCCTTTCAGATAAATTGACAATACGTTTTGAAGGGGCAAGGGATACTTCTCATTAAGTGGTTTAAGTTGATAGTAACGATGTAAGGAGCAAGTAGTAATGCCTTTAATATAACCTTAATATTTATTATTAGGTGTTAGAGTTCCCTGTGCATATAATTCTAACCTTTGGATATAATTCAGTTGGGCCATTTTGTCTGTGATCAGTCCAGTTTCATTTCATTACAAAGCTATGCCGTGTTCTCTTTTTTACCCAACCCAAATCAGCATTAACTTTTAATCCAGAAAATCTTTCAGAGAGATCGTTGTTGCTTAGAGATGAATTCTGATCAGTACAGAGCAGGTGTAGTGTCATCCGTAAATTGGGCAAGAAGAGAGATGGAACGATGCCGATATGTAGATCACGTATACTGTCGTTGTTTATGACCATATTTGCTGGTATCTCTATATTTGCTGCACAGCCATATAGATGTATACCAAAACACATGAGTCAATATGCCCGATATACCTAACAGTTGAATATCATTTTTGATCTTCATATATGATATATATTTTATTCTTTCTGCTAAGTTTCTTTCTAAGTTTAAAAACAATAGTGTTGGGGTACATGTACTCACTCCTTGTGTTTGCTATATGTACAATGAGCCGTGTTTAAATGCATAATCCGATGCATTCATATAGATCTAACCAAACTAGTTTAGGGAATTTGCTGTGAATACATCCGGACCTTTTTTTAATTTTTAGCTGCCATCCGTCCATCCATCGACTTCTTCTCCAGAACCAAAAACTCTAGAGAGACTCCTTGGCCTATGGGGATTCTCAATTAAGAATCAAATAATGTCACAGGGGTCACGACCTTAAAAACCTAATTTCATCTTCTTCTCCAGTTCCTAAAGGTCTAGAGAGCTGAAAAATAGTGTGCAGTCTCCTTGGCCAGTGGGGATTCTGAATTGTAGATTTCTTGTCCCCAGATCCCAAATAGGGTCACAGGGGTCACGACCTTAAAACATTTTTTAATCTTCTTCTACAGTTCCAAAAGGTCTAGTGAACTGAAATTTTATGTGCAGACTCCTTGGCCAATGGGGATTCTAAATTGATTGTAGATTTGTGACATCATGACCCCACATAGGGTCACAGGGGTCATGATCTAAAAACCTATTTTCATCTTCTTCTTCAGTACCAAAAAGGTCTATAGAGCTAAAATGGTGTGTAGAGACTCTTTAGACAATGGGGAATCCAAATTGTAGAACCTATTTTTACCTACTTTCCAGTATGAAAAGCTCTAAAACTAGCTATAGGAGAGAACAATTTATTTCGGTTTTGCAAACAATATACATCCTGATGAGCTACTGAGCCCATGGTTCTATTTTTCATAGTTTGCAATGTTTTTTTCTCTTCACAATATGTCAATTTAACTTCGATAGAACAAATATCGCCAGCCTTGGAATTGAGATAGTTTAATTAAACACCAATGCCCTCATTCTCTTGCATTGGTGGTTGAGATAAATTCAAATCAGTTTTGATACTTGGAATATTCTCAGGTTCTAAGCAAAATATATGTTGTCACCTTTTACAATACAATAATCCATTAAAGATATGATGAAATGCATTTTTCTCAATAAAGACAGATGATTACCTCTACGTATATTGTACATCGGAATCAATTGGGCATAAAATCGAGACAATATACAGTTGCAATTGATAATTAAAACGATCTTAATTCACCCATTTTAACACAAGCGCAATCAGTTGGACGATTCATTTTGTAAATGCTCACTAAGGCGTGACTGTGATAAGCGACAGGCGGGGCGGCTAGACAGCTACTCCGCCGGTGTCTCGTTAATTAATTAATGATGATTATCACTGCCGCTAAATGAATTTATGAGGTGTATTACATCGCCAAAAAGACATGTTTATGTAATAATTGTGTAATTGTCATCTGCGGAATTACCTAGTTGGATATCTAAACATTCGATATATGGGAAATTTAAGTTGGTTTATTGAAGATTTCTTTGTGAAATTAACAATCAAAATATTGCGAAATTACGTTGAATTATGTCTATCAACGAAAATCAGATTCCACCTGATACGTCACAGAAGTCATCCCTTCAGGGGCCACACCCCCCGCAGACTTTCATGCTGGTCGCCGGGGCTTAATAAGGCGGTTTTTTAAAAAGCCGTATTTAAGTAATTTATGGACCGATTTCAGAAATTTAAAATCGAGCAATTGTCAAATTGACATCCCATTTTAATGAATCCGATTTTGACCATATGTCATTTCATATATCCTTTAAAGTTGGATTTGGGCTGAGTTTCTTATACATGTACTGTGTTGTAAGTAAGTAAGGATATCATGTGATATCATTGTCTGGATTGTTAAGTGTCTCTTTCTTCAAAGCATATATAAAAAGCAGACGAATAAACTTATTCAATCATTTATTACCCCAGAAGATTAAAAATCACAGTCTGAAACACAATGCCAACAGCAGAAACATAACAATGTCACACCGTCGCCGGTACTAAACACGTTAACACAAACATTTAACGTATTAAACAGATACAAAATTCAGTGTTTAGTAAAGCAAACATTACATGTACAAAGAGAATATCAATATTGTCACACTAGGGACAGAAATGTTTAATTTATTGTCTCATTTTGACATGTTTTTTTTACTTGAATATAGTTTGTCAACTCTTCAAAAATGAACACCAGGATATCAACATGAGGATAAAAGCTTCGTCTCTATTACTATGCAGGTGGAGAATGAACTCTTAAATTAAAAAAATGTGTCGAAATGCATGATCGCCAAGGTGTAGAAGTTTTTCTCAGGTATCTACAACAAGCATATTGTTCATCTACAGTTCATCAACATGTAGACTATGTCTCCTTTCTTGTTCCCGTCCACCATTGTAAAACTGCAGACGCTGCAAAATATTACACATATTGATTGCAAAAAATAAATTGATGACCACAACGACGTCACATTGTTATGACGCCGTATGTCCAAAATGACGACATTCAGCTCGAAGGCGTAATTACATTTCTGATTTTGTACACAATACATGTGCTTTTTAAAAATTAATGTTAATCGAGCTCCCGTGTTATATTGTTATATCCATATAGTGTAGCATATATTGTGTATATACCAATGCTTAATTGTGTACATTTACCTGCCTTGGAGAGGCCATTGACCCCAATTAAAGGGACACATGTTGTATGAAATATGATTTTGTTGTTGACATTATGTCAAACTTTAAAAATCTTCATAAATATTCATCTTGAAGTACTGACTGTTGCTGATAATTACCATTTTAATGCTAGTTCACTAAATATAGAGACAATATAAAGTTATATGTCGCGATTTGTTTCATCAACAGTTAAACGTTATACAGTTAACGTACAGTTAAATATAGGCAATGTCAAGGCGCTACTATGAATGAAACTGAACTGTTGGCCTTGTGGCCATTCATAAAAATATAATCATCTGTCTGTCTGTCTGTCTGTTTGTCTTGTTCATCAACAACCGGACAATGTATCGCGAATGCCGTGCGTCAATTAGTCAAACGTAATTATGGAAACGTATCTGTAACAGTTAACAAGACTGTGGGTTAAAAATGTTCAACATGTAAATAGGACGGGTACTTTCAGTTTCTGTCAATGTATAAGACTGTTACTCGGTTTTAATTGAAAACAACTGATTACCATATACTTTGCGATTGGTTATAAATATGCTAGCGAAATTATTTGAACGTAAGGTCAGCACATGTGATCAGAACGCACCGATGTCAAATAAGATATCACCAAAGAGATAACATAATAACATCACTGTAACATAATCCCGCCAGGGGCACGGCAACTTTGTCTGCAGTAGAGAACTGTTCTACACGCAGTAAGGTTTGGGTGCAATGCTACACTGAATTTCAGCGTAGTACCACCCATGGTTCGCTAGTTCCAGCCGCTGCTCGCAGGTTTCATCGCAGTGCATAGCCACATGGCGTTGCGGGCTTTCTCCCTGCCATAATACTAGCAGCCGCGATATAAGTGAAATACTCTTGAAAGCGGCGTTAAACCCCAACTCACTCACTCACTCACTCACTGTAACATAATACACACACCTCTTCATCTTCACACAGGATCCAATGCGTTACAAGGACACAAAGAGACAACAAGGGCAGCATGATCAAATATGATAAGTTTGTGTGTTCAAGAATATCTAGAATATCTGAATTATTTCCTCTCACCTAAGGTCGTGCTGATCCACCGTGTAGGCACTACTGGAACGCCTCTGTAACAGAGAGAGAATAGTGTATTGTTGTATGGACCTCGTGCATTATATGTATATACATGCATTATTATGACATACAAACAGTACTATACAATTATGTTAATTAATTATTATGATATTCACTCGGTAATATATACGTATATAATTGCATTATAATTATATTGACTCAGTAGATATACGTCATGCATTATAATAATATTTGCCCAGTAAAATATAAGTTATATACATTATTATGATAAAGACCAATTAAAATGTAAGTATATAAATGCAATATTGTCCCCATTGAATATAAATATTTATATTCATTATTATGATACTGACCCAGCAAAATATAAGTACGTAAATGCATTTTCATATTATTAACCCAGTAAATATAAGTATGTAAATCAAGTATTATGATATTGACCCAATACTTTATACTGAAGTCTTGTAGACCGACGTCTTCTTATAAGTGTTGGTAGTATGAATGACTTCTTCACTCTTAATCTCAATTAAATTATAAATACTTAATGAACGTCAACTTACTCATAATTGAAGCAATTCCGGCTGGAGTTTCAACTGAAAAGACAACAATGGAGTCATATTAGTTAACTTCAGAGACATTAACAGAAGACGGATTTCAATTGTCTGTCCTCCGTGATACTTATAATATTAAATTCACAATATGCTACTTATCCAAATCATTTTACCATGATGCGTATGTCCTGTTGTACATTAACTTCTCAGGTACCTCATCTCAAAGCCACAATTTAAAATAATGAGATAAAATATGGTATTTGTCAAGAATAGACAGATATTATAGTTCTTATATAATGTTATCCTTGTAATTATGCCGCAACGGGGTCGTCAACAGAGTAACAATGTGACGTTATAAGATCATTCGTTACGTCAGACCAGTGTGTTATCACGTCACTGATGACAGAGAAAATATCCAATATCTTCACTGTAGCTTTATAGACAGTTTATTTCATTTGTGAATCCCAGTATTTCTCTGACCACTATAAAATATATGTATATAAAGAATGACAAATCAACAACAGCTGATCTGGGTTTCTCATGCTTACCTAAATCGGCTACAATATCAGGCTGGACTGAAAAATGGGGATGACATAGGTTAAATAACAAATACACCACAACTAATATAGTTAATAAACGAAGAACTTTATGTTTAAATAACAAATACACCACAACTAATATAGTTAATAAACGAAGAACTTTATGTTTAAATAACAAATACACCACAACTAATATAGTTAATAAACGAAGAACTTTATGTTTAAATAACAAATACACCACAACTAATATAGTTAATAAACGAAGAACTTTATGTTTAAATAACAAATACACCACAACTAATATAGTTAATAAACGAAGAACTTTATGTTTAAATAACAAATACACCACAACTAATATAGTTAATAAACGAAGAACTTTATGTTTAAATAACAAATACACCACAACTAATATAGTTAATAAACGAAGAACTTTATGTTTAAATAACAAATACACCACAACTAATATAGTTAATAAACGAAGAACTTTATGTTTAAATAACAAATACACCACAACTAATATAGTTAATAAACGAAGAACTTTATGTTTAAATAACAAATACACCACAACTAATATAGTTAATAAACGAAGAACTTTATGTTTAAATAACAAATACACCACAACTAATATAGTTAATAAACGAAGAACTTTATGTTTAAATAACAAATACACCACAACTAATATAGTTAATAAACGAAGAACTTTATGTTTAAATAACAAATACACCACAACTAATATAGTAAATAAACGAAGAACTTTATGTTTTAATAACAAATACACCACAACTAATATAGTTAATAAACGAAGAACTTTATGTTTAATAACAAATACACCACAACTAATATAGTTAATAAACGAAGAACTTTATGTTTAAATAACAAATACACCACAACTAATATAGTTAATAAACGAAGAACTTTATGTTTTAATAACAAATACACCACAACTAATATAGTAAATAAACGAAGAACTTTATGTTTAAATAACAAATACACCACAACTAATATAGTTAATAAACGAAGAACTTTATGTTTAAATAACAAATACACCACAACTAATATAGTTAATAAACGAAGAACTTTATGTTTAAATAACAAATACACCACAACTAATATAGTTAATAAACGAAGAACTTTATGTTTAAATAACAAATACACCACAACTAATATAGTTAATAAACGAAGAACTTTATGTTTTAATAACAAATACACCACAACTAATATAGTTAATAAACGAAGAACTTTAAGTTTAAATTTGAGAAAAAAAACCTCACTGTTCGTATAGCCATTACCTGTTTTCTAAAGGCGTATTCAAAATATGGTAATGATCATTTCCTTTTAATAAAGAACTAATGTTACACTTGAATCATTCGTTAACTAAAAGTGATGTTTAAACTTTACAAAATATGTGAATACAATGTTTATACTTACCCAGTAACGACCGCGCAACTGTAATTAGATAATTGATCACCATTAGGATATGCAGTACTATGTTACACATGGTCAAACTGGTTTGTTAGAGAAGATTTTCAATAATGTGAATGACTTCCTGGGGGCCGTCCCACTTATCGATCTTAGGCCTAAGATCAATCTTAGCCAATGATAGAAGATGGGCTAAGATTGGTTAGTGGAACGGGCCCCTGGTGATGAAGTTATTATGTTCGCTGTATTCAATATGGTAACTGCATGTCATGTCTCCAGTGCTGTGAGGTAATTGTTTATTTTTTTTATGATGTTCAATGGTGGATGTTATTCAGGTTTTCAGTGACACAGTTTATCAGATGACACGGTACGCTTGTCTAACATTTACTGGTGTACAACAAACCACGCGTTCTACTTACATGGAGTATTCTGTAAACGTTTCGGCAGAGCTGGAAAAACGAAAACCCATTATAAATAATATGTTCAAAAACTCATTTAATTCTAAACTCAGATTATATATCTTTGACAATTAATACTCGAATTGTATCTACTGTATCATATCGTAAAATTAATTCTTTTTTTAAATAGAACAAATAAGTACTGAACTACAGTATTACTGAATTACTGAATCAGTAAATGTACGAAATGGACAATGTATATTCAAACAATATAAAACTGAATTTGAAAAAGTTCAAATGCAGTGAATTAAAAATGAGATTGAAGGAGATATTGTGTGTATGTCTATGACTTGATACATGACGATGTCAAACTATTTCCGTCTTAAAATTATTAGCAAATGCAACTTACACATATATATCGCTGATGGCGGCGTCTCTGTAACAATAAATAAATTAATATTTAGAAATTATTGAACAGATTGAGCACATTTTAGTCAGTGGTCTTCATTTTACTGTTCGGTGTTATCAATATCATGCATTAATTAACCTCAAGACAGCTCTATAACATTTGAGGAAAGGTTATAATATGCTGTATTTGGAAGCCTCACGTGGGAAGAATAACTGGGCATTTAAAATTAAATCTTTATTGTATTCCTATGGTTTTGGCTATATCTGGGAAGCCCAAAATGTCGATTTTCCAACATACTTTCTGGCAGAATTTGAATTTAGGTTGAAGGCCACATATGAACAGAATTGGCACTCCGCCTTGAGGAATAGTTCTAACATGTTTTCGTACTCTCAGTTTAAAACTGTGTTCACCATTGAACCATATCTCCTATCGTTAGATCTTGATAAGTTTAGAAAAGCTTTGGCTCGTTTTCGATGTAGTTCCCACAGTTTAAACATCGAAACGGGAAGGTACTATAATATTCCTAGAAACCTAAGAGTCTGTAATGTTTGCAACAATGGTAATATTGAAAGTGAATACCACTTCATGCATGCAGGTACTGCCTACTCTAATATTAGGAAACAATTTATACCGCCGAAGTACTTTGTCAATCCTTCTATCCACAAATTCAATGATGTTTTCCAATACGAATGTCGAACTAATGAAGCGTGTTGCAATGTATATTTTCTACGCTACCCAATATCGTATTAAGTCTGTGGACCACTGCAATGTATACCATGGGTCGATGGCCTACATGTACCCTATGGAAATAAACAATCAAAAACAATCAAACACTCGAGATCCTTCACCGCGTAACAAGCGAGAACTTACATAACTTTAAGATCTGAACAAATATCAACAACAACAACAACAAAGTAACAGTATAGTGTTAAAGCTATAGTTCATCGTCCTGGCAACAAGTAAAAACCGTATTCAAAATGAACACTTTGACATATTTCAGTTGTACAGTATACTATAGTATATCTATAGGCCACACGTTCAATACATGTTTAAATTAAAATTTGACTTGAGGCTGACGATACCCTGGTCGGACATAACAATATGTATCACTTACCTGCGACTGTCAAAGCTGTGAATAAAGTGATGAGAGCGGAATTTAATTAGATGTTCATGATAAGGCAAAATAACAGTTACATAATTGTTCACGAAAAACTCGCTGACGTCATCAAATCAGAAAAATATATCCCAGAAACATGCCCAGGACAAAAAGAAAAGTACACATTAAGTGAATATTAAAGACTAGTTTGTTGTTAATGTTCACGGTGAGCTGACAAATACGTTAAGCGTTATTTTTTTTCAATATGAAATATTTCTAGTGATTTTTAAGGTTTATAGCAAACATATATGTTATCAAATTATAATTTCACTGCAGTAAAATGAACGTTACCATCGATTTTGAAATTATTAACATGACTTTTATAATCTTACAAATCTTTCGAATTCGATTATTTTCCATTCTTTAAAACTTACCTTGGATGACAGCGAGGCCGACTGAAACAGAACAAAAAGTAATGAGTAAGTATTGACAGATCATATTAAAAATGGATGCAGCACGTTCTTATTCAAATTTTACTTTTTCAAAATAGCCATTTATAATGATAGTTTATGTCATTTATATTTATTTAGGGTAAAACATCGCATTAAAGATACCAATTTTTCTATAGCGGTATTACCGATGTCACGTTATAGGTAAAAAAAACCTGCATGGCCGCTATTTTAATGTGAAAACCTTACATTTCTAATTGGGTAATGATGGTAAATACTAGGTAATACTGGGTAATAATGGGTAATTAAAATATTACCACACAAGTTTAAATAAGTGTGGGACTTTAACGACACTCAACAATACTGATAAGTACAGTGATAAACAAACAAACAAACAGACACAATCACACCCGTCTCCTAACAGTCAAATGACACACTTTTGTGTGTTGGTATACCGGTGTGTATAATCCTTTTCTAGTTTATTTTCAGTCTTTGATAAAGGAAACTGTGTACAGGAAAACAGCAGAATCAGAACCTCCTGTCATGCACTCATAAACATGAAGAGACCGTCCCCCCTCCACCAACATCATTACACGTGACCCGTTCCAGTGTTTGTTTGTTCAGTTTATAGTTGGTATATGGTGACTTTATGACCATTTGACGACATGTCTATGTCACTAACACCCGAGATGTATTTACAATAGTTTCAACTACACCCAGAGACAAAAAGTTGTTCCCACATTGGAGTGTTCCATAGAAAACTATCTGTGAGATGGCTATCAATATATACCAGACGATGGGAAATCACTTCAGCTACAGACACATAATGTCCATGTTTGTTTCCGTTGAGTGTCAAGAAAATGGTCTTCATATAAGTAAAGCATATATACTCATGGTAAAAAATGGTTGACACCCCCTAATAGTTATAGGAATGAAATGTTATATAAACAGCGTAACGTATCAGTTTCGATTATTTGGATGTCTTTATGTGAACGGTGTCCTTGAGCATGTGCTATTTCACCACTTGTACTTTAAAATACCAAAGAAAAGGAAATATAAGAAAAATTAAATTTAGTCAAAAGAGTTCATTCCTTGTGTCTTTGGATCTTGGCATTGGTACAGTGTTTCAGTGTTTGAGTGTTCTCATTTAGGTTATAATAAATAAGTAAAAGTTGCATTTGAAAAAAAATATTCTACTGAATTCAAATATAATAATCTAAGCTATATAAAATAATTCTTCATTCTTTACGCAATCTAATTTGACGACATGCCGTACACCGTCCTGATCACCAGTATGGTTCCACTCACTCTGTTTGTTTGTCTTCTGAGCAGGTGCTTGAAGGCTCTGACCGGGGAATAGTGTCCCGGCTGCCCCGCCGAGGAATGGTGTCCCGGTTGCCCCGCCGGGGAATGGTGTCCCGGTTGCCCCGCCGGGGAATGGTGTCCCGGTTGCCCCGCCGGGGGGAGGGGGCAGCATCCTATTGCCAGCCAGCTGCACGAACTGGTTCGGTCTGGATCCAGGAGACTGGTTTTGACCAAAAGTTGGAGACTGGTTTTGACCGAAAGTTGGAGACTGGTTTTGACCAAAAGTTGGAGACTGGTTTTGACCGAAAGTTGGAGACTGGTTTTGACCGAAAGTTGGCGCCATGATGTTGCCGAAAGTCTTGGTAGCCGCGTTCTGTTGGCTGTACTGGCTGAAACCTGCAGCAGAGATAGAGCTATTGAATCTACTGAATCTGTTGAATTTGTTAATTGAATATGTTGACTATATATTGAACCCTTTGAATCCTTTGCGCCTATCTATCTATTGAATCTAATTAATCTATTGAATCTAATTAATCTATTGAATCTAATTAATCTATTGAATCTAATTAATCTATTGAATCTAATTAATCTATTGAAATGATTCTCTTCCAGCATTGAATCTATTGAGCATATTCTTTTCAAGTATTGAATTTATTTTATATATTCTCAAGTTTTGCATCTATTGAATCTATTTTCTTCCAGTATTGAATTTATTGAAATCTATATCCTTCCACTTTTAAATCTAATGTCCATCACTATTAAATCTCTTCTGTTCCACGTACGAATCTATTAAATCTCTTCTGTTCCACGTACGAATCTATTAAATCTCTTCTGTTCCACGTACGAATCTATTAAATTTATCCTTGTGCTGATATATGACAAACACTAAACAAGTGTCAAGAGTCTTACCGGGCAACTGGTTGTTGTTGAAGAAGTTGTTAGTTCCAGACTGGGCTGGGTACCTGGTAGGAAGAGGGCTGTTGGATGGGAACAATGAGCTAGGGCTTCGCGGATACCCAGATCCTGACGGGGAGGGAAATCCGGTTCCTTTGCTAGATGTCTGGCTTGACGGGTAGCCCATTCCTGTTGGCATTTTTGGTTGATATCCAGTCTGACCCGATGGGAAAACGTTTCCAGAAGTTTTGGTTGATGGATAACCCGTTCCAGTCTGACTTGATTGGAAACCGGTTCCAGAAGTTTGGCTAGGTTGATAACCTGTTCCAGTTTGGCTCGATGGGAGCCCGGTGCCAGAAGTTTGGCTAGGTTGATAACCTGTTCCAGTTTGGCTCGTTTGGAAACCGGTTCCAGAAGTTTGGCTAGGTTGATAACCCGTTCCAGTTTGGCTCGATGGGAACCCGGTGCCAGAAGTTTGGCTTTGTTGATAACCTGTTCCAGTTTGGCTCGTTCGGAAACCGGTTCCAGAAGTTTGGCTTGGTTGATAACCCGTTCCAGTTTGGCTCGTTGGGAAACCGGTTCCAGAAGGTTGACTCGGTGGATAACCGGTTCCAGAAGTTTGGATTGGTTGATAACCTGTTCCAGTTTGACTTGATGGTAAACCGGTTCCAGAAGTTTGACTTTGAGATCCTGTTTGTGAGGTTTGGCTCGATGGAAAACCGGTTCCAGAAGATTTACTCGATGGATAACTCGTTCCAGTTTGACTTGGATAGCCTGACCCTGATGATGGACTAGATGGGTATCCTCTTCCTGTAGGATAACCCGTTCCTGTAGGATAACCCGTTCCTGTTGGATAACCGCGACCCATGGTTGGATAACCGGATCCTGGTGTCTGCGACCACTGGTTGGTATTGGCTTGGGGCCACATGTTGGTTCCAGGGAAGGTGTAGGGGGCCGGGTACTGGTTGGTGTTGCTGGAAGGCCAGTTGTAGGAAGGCCAGGCGTTAGATGGTGGACGGTACTGACTAAGATCTGTATTGGTCTTGGGGAAGCTAGGGCTACTCGGGTAACCTGTCTGGGAGCGCGGGGCTGGTGTGGGGGCTTGTGTGGTTGTGGTTGTTGTGGTGGTTGTAGTTGTTGTGGGGGTTGTCGGTTGTTTGTTCGTCTGCATCCTCCTCTCCACATCTGCCTGAGCCTGCAGGAACTCCGCGGGAGTGACCATTGGCATGAGTCGCAGGATCTTGTCGATATCGGCGGTCAGGTAGCCCTTGTCACTCATCAGTTTGCGGACGGCGTCCTGTGTTGCTTTGCTGCCAGGCACGTAGATAACGTTCGGTCCGGGACCTGCAATGAGATACGTGGAGATCGTAGAGTATTAACCACAGTAGTGCTGTCACTGATACTTCCCCATGAACACGAGTACCAGTAAGCATGAAACTGGGAGATATGATGAAGGGTCTAATTGTGCTTTGAAGTTCATTTACATCATCTACATATTCAACAACTACTCATATACAACAACAACGGAACATTGACACCGGCAGACTGGCATCGTCCTCAGCTTAGATATCCATTAGTTTATACTTCCGATGACAAAGACTGCAAGACTATTTCACTCATTCAGATCACACTAACCTGGGGCTGGTGTTGGTGCTGGTGTTGGTGTTGTGGCTGAAAGGAAAAAGTACAAAATCAAAATCAAAACATCTTGATATATTATCGAGACATAACGAGAAACAAAACCCTCATATATTGTCGAGGGACTATTTTAGACCTGAAACATCGTTAATTTTGAAGAAATAAGGAGAAGCCTACTCACTATTGTGTACCTCATTTTAAGAGTCATTCAATAGAGTTACTCAAATATCTCGCAACACGTTTAAAGATAAATATCTCCATCATTGATATATATAGGCATATAGGTTACAATATTCATTATGAAACAAATGATTTGACTAGATTGTCAATTAAACCTTGTACAAAATTTGAGACAAAAGTAAAAAAAGGGTTAATTCTTTCATGCAGTGATTAGGAAACACATGCACATACATACTAGAAAATACATTTGATTATGAACGAAATAAATGTAAAAGGAAAGCTAGAGACAGTGGCATCTTTCTGTACAAAAAAGCTACAACAAAATGTAATGTTACCCCAGGAGAAAATGAGGAAAAGATTGTGCAAAAATGGAGAAAAGAATGATTCTGTTCATTGACGTGCAGACAGCAGAAACATGCAAACATGAGGCACCTAAATATGCGAAATGTGGAAGTATCTTAAAAGTCAGGGATAGACAAAAAATACATGCAAATCGGCGCAAAAAGGAAATAATTATTATGTCAGCAAAAGTTAGTTGCTGTGCACAGAATTCTGAAAGAGAACATGCATGAAGAGAGGAGAAATGTTCCGAGTTTGGAAATGGTGGATGATGAAGATGCACACTATCATGCAAACGTCTGAAAAAGAAGTTGTTAAATGCTGGAAAGGCATGCAGGTTTGTGCGCTTTTGGCTTTCGCCATTTTTGTGGACTGTGCAAGCATTCCGCATTTTTATAGACGCTGAACCTTGAGTTGTTGGCGTTGTTGCAGTCGTTGCTGTAGTTGTTGCAGGTGCTGGAGTAGTTGCAGGAGCTGGAGTAGTTGCAGGAGCTGGAGTAGTTGCAGGAGCTGGAGTAGTTGCAGGTGCTGGAGTAGTTGTAGTAGTTGGTGTGGTAGGTGTTGGAGTTGTTGGGGTAGCTGAAGCCACAACGACAACTGACGATGACGGAACGATCTCGACAGAGCTGGACGCTTCAACTACGACTGTGGAAGACGATATCAATACACTTGAGCTAGGGGCTGTGGCAATTGAGCTCGTCGTGATGACGTCAGACATGGTGGGGGCGACAGAGGAGCTAGCCAGGATGACAGGAGTAGACGTTCCAGCAGGAGATGACGTATCCACTGCGACTACAGACGACGTATCCACTGCGGCCACAATGGACGCTTCCACCGCGGAGCTGCTGGAGACTCCATCAGTTGAAGCGACCAGGACTGACGTGACGTCAACGGAAGTTGAGGAAGTGGAGACCGGAAGTTCTGTTGTAGCCGGAAGTGGGATTGAAGTAACGGGATCAACAATGACAGAAGTTATTATTGCAGGAACTGCTGAACTGCTTGCTGTTATTGTTGTTGTTGCTGGGTCTGCTGCTGCTGCTGATGTTGTTTCTGCAACTGATGTCGTTGATGCTGGTTCCGCTACCGGCGTGTTTGTTGTAGGCGCTATTATCAACATAAAGTACTGATAAACCACATGATACTACGTGCTTATATGCAATCGATTGGTAAAGTATACAAGTTGTTATTAGCTTTCAGCTATTCTTGACCTGCATAACATTAAAAATGTTCATTCATTACAGACGCAAATCTTGGACTTGACATATATTCAAAAGGACTTTGGTTTCGGAATTCATCGTTATATACAAACAGAATGATTACTATACATCGGTCCAGTTACGGGTGACTTTAAACTTCTAATAGTCTATATAGGAATTAGGTTAGTGATAGTCTCGTGATAGTCTCGTGCAGCTGTAGCCTAGCGAGATCCCTCCAGCAACTGCTGATGTTCTAACACACGGCAGCAATGTTGTACATTGAATAACATAGAGCAACTGTAAATTGGGCGATGTAAAAGCCAAACGTGCCGATACATGACAGTATTATCGTTTGCTCGTTGTTCTAAAGAGTTTGATAATTTCAAAATTACCTAACTTGTTTACAGTATGGTATTATATTGAAGGACATTTTCCTTTAAAAAATGGCAAATGTCTGCTCTAAGAAAATCTTCTAAAATGATAAGATATAACAAGGTTTGAAACGAGAATCATTAAGGGGTTTAAAATCGGGCCACGGAGTATACACAAGAGCGGCATTCCAAGTGCCTGGAATAGAGAAGCTGCGGTCGGTGGTATATCGCTACAAGTATATACAGCGCATGTAGGTAGCGACACAGCAAGGATGCACTGGCAGATTATACACTTCAGACAGTTCACACTTAGTAAATACAGCATTACAAAGACTTAGACATGTACTTGAACCAAGCTTTGCACTTACAGACAGATAACGGATATTATGAATAACATCCCCGGAATAGTTGACAATATCACACCTGAATGAGTCTCTGATGTGCAATTTCACTAAAACTTACATATAGACTTGTACTTTAATGAATGATTAAACTCGCACTTACTCTTCACAGGACAAAACGTGGTGGAATCCAATTGCCGGATTCTTAAGGATCTGGCAAAATTTAGGAGAATCCGGAAGGAATCCGGTGGATTCGACCACTTTTTGTCCTGTGCTTACATATATACATCGTTGCTTTTTTTATTAACACTCTAACATTTACATTTTGACAAACACCACAAGATTGGTCTTGCAAACCAGTTTAAAACGAACGGTTTAATACAACATGTGCATATTTCTCATATCTAATGCGTTTTTCTAAAATACAAAACCACACATACGATTATACTGATCATCAAGGCAAATGATACGCATGCGCAATCGACCGCACTATTTGTACAATAAAGAAGATACAAAAAAAACCGCTAACAATGCAATGATATTGTGAGCGGCACACAAGAAATGAAGTATTTCATGCATAAGAATAACACTTAGTCTCCTTGGTGAAAGCATACTGATGTACTGAAATAAAAGCATGATAATTCAAATCCTCCCAAACCAACATAAGAAGCAAAAAGCCAATTCTTAGCGCAGAGTGTCGGTTATATTCTTAAAAGCTACTCTTCAAATTCGCAAGCAAGCAGAAGCTGAAAGCATACTTCAATCGCAGAATACGCAGGCAAGTGGTAACATATTCAAAGGAATATACACGTTAAGATTATTTTGTCTATTTCAAAACCTGGTTGGGTAGTGTGCGGCGGGGTGTCACCAGGCGTCTGTCCAGACGTTGTCGTACCCGTGCTTTCTGCATCGGCAGCTGGACGAAACATTTTATAATACTTCTTAATTGTATTTTTGAGTGAGATGATCGAGTTATTATCGGGCGATGCATGACAGCATTCCAGCCTTTAGTCGCATCCAACGATATACAAAATATTAATGGATCAATTTTATCTCTGAAAAATCTCTTAATTCGAAAACTACATTTCACAGCAACATAACATACAAACACAGACATATGAAGCGAACCCAAAGACAAGATTCAACGATGCGCAATGCATTTCTAGCTGGGATTCTTTTGCTTTAACAAAGGTTTATATCTTCCTAAAATAATGCATTTTTGGCCACAATTTTCAAAATTTATTTCAGAATTTCAAAGTTCGAATTCGTGATTCCAATAGCATGTATAGTTTTATGTTAATATTCCTCTGTCAAATAGAAAACAAAACAGCTAAATGAACATCCTTTAAAACTGAACCAAATATCTATAACGTATCACGGTATTTGCGTTTCAAGTAGCACATCGTAGACATTGAATCCTATCTCAGATCGATTTAAATGCGACCGCGACGAACTTCACCCGCGGCTAACTCTACCGCGACTAACTCTACCGCCCTTAAGCAGACAGGAAGCAAGCCCGCCCCTGAAAATTGATTCAAAAAGTGAAATTATTGCCGGCATGTGACCTGCAGCTCGGGTTGTCGGTGGTGCTGTTGTTGGTGTTGATTCCGGTACAGGGGCTAACGTTGTTCGAGAGCCGGCTGGTACTGTCAGGGTCAATAACAAACTTGTAGCTAGGAGACATACTGATGTTAACAAATATATTGAACACGAAACTTGGGAAACCATTGTTCTAAACTTTTCTATAGGTTTTCAAAATAAGACGCCACCTGTTAAAATATTACAGTTAATTATTAATCTGCTCCATTATCTCTGTTACATACTGCTAGTATATGGCTCATGAATGTGTATATATTTAGTTAACTATACCTCATTGTTTTATAGAGCTGGTATATACATGTATAACATGTTCATTGTTCACCAGCGACTATTCTTATCTAACAGTTTAGTTAATATATGTATCATACCCCAATCGTTAATTTTTCTTTTTTCACCTATTAATGTTTTTGTATAATTGTTGCTGATAAAATAAAGACTCTCTCTATGCATCGGACATGACAATTATGAAATCTACCATGCTACCAGCCACTTGCAGGACAGGAACAGTGTGACTGTGAAGGGAAGTGGAACAGTGTGACTGTGAAGGGAAGTGGAACAGTGTGACTGTGAAGGGAAGTGGAACAGTGTGACTGTGAAGGGAAGTGGAACATTGTGACTGTGAAGGGAAGTGGAACATTGTGACTGTGAAGGGAAGTGGAACAGTGTGACTGTGAAGGGAAGTGGAACAGTGTGACTGTGAAGGGAAGTGGAACAGTGTGACTGTGAAGGGAAGTGGAACATTGTGACTGTGAAGGGAAGTGGAACAGTGTGACTGTGAAGGGAAGTGGAACAGTGTGACTGTGAAGGGAAGTGGAACAGTGTGACTGTGAAGGGAAGTGGAACATTGTGACTGTGAAGGGAAGTGGAACAGTGTGACTGTGAAGGGAAGTGGAACATTGTGACTGTGAAGGGAAGTGGAACATTGTGACTGTGAAGGGAAGTGGAACATTGTGACTGTGAAGGGAAGTGGAACATTGTGACTGTGAAGGGAAGTGGAACAGTGTGACTGTGAAGGGAAGTGGAACAGTGTGACTGTGAAGGGAAGTGGAACATTGTGACTGTGAAGGGAAGTGGAGCAGTGTGACTGTGAAGAGAAGTGGAACAGTGTGACTGTGAAGGGAAGTAGAACAGTGTGACTGTGAAGGGAAGTGGAACAGTGTGACTGTGAAGGAAAGTGGAACAGTCTGCCTGTGAAGGGAAGTGGAACAGTGTAACTGTGAAGGGAAGTGGAACAGTGTAACTGTGAAGGAAAGTGGAACAGTGTGACTGTGAAGGGAAGTGGAACAGTGTGACTGTGAAGGGAGGTGGAACAGTGTGACTGTGAAGGGAAGTGGAACAGTGTGACTGTGAAGGGAAGTGGAACAGTGTGACTGTGAAGGGAAGTGGAACAGTGTGACTGTGAAGGGAAGTGGAAAAGTGTGACTGTGAAGGGAAGTGGAACAGTGTGACTGTGAAGGGAAGTGGAACAGTGTGACTGTGAAGTTTCCTTGAGATAATCGATGGGTTCTTGGTTCCTTCATGTTAAATTAGTGTTTCTTTATCGGTCTTGTGACATCATAATGAATTGTCTGCCGCCAGAACTTGGAGGAACAGTAGTATATCTAGAAAAGGTGTTGTAATCTTGACTTGTCCTTAATGATTCCATACATTGAGGAGAACATGGCGTGACTCCTCCTGTTAGAGGAGAGGTCTGTGGCACTAACTGGTTTACTGCACGACAGGGCGTGGACTGATCACGTCTTAAAGAATATATCGCTTTGATAAATTACCAGCCAGTCGAACATAGCAAGGATGTGACGTCATCACCGACGCGAGGTTGATGTCTATCACGAGGGACAATTGGTTTTTGCTGCCGTTCTGTCAGATAACAATTCTATGAAGGGGAGATAACTGGAGTGGTTAACTCAAACGTATTTGTCAATCAATGTTAAAATTACTAAACTAAGCAATTAATCTTCTTTATATTTAACTCAATTTACCTGCTGGAGCTGGGGTAGTTGTTACTGTCGCTGAAACAAAGAATATTCAAGTTGTATTTCTTAATTCTTTATCCACTTTAATTCATTGAAGTGCATTTACAAGTAAAGGCTTAAGCGTTAAGAAATATACATTTTGGTCAACTTTTAAAACTTGTACACAAAGTTTCATGACGTTTACTTGAAAAAAAAAAACAACGGTTTTAAATATCAAAGAAAGAAAGAAAGAAAGAAGATATGCACAACGTTAAATAAACTAAACACTGTTCAAGTACCTTTTGAAAAAATAAATAGGACATATTATGCCAACTTACAGTCTAATCTAAAAAAACACACACGGATTTCGGTTCGATGTGTCTGCAGGGGATACATTTTAAAAGCAACGCCATAAGCGAAACATGACGTCATAACATTGTCATGACAAAGTGATATTTTGCTAATCGTATGGAATATATAATCCTATGTATGTTTGCCCGCGTATGTAATATAAAACTTCAGCTTTGAAATTCAGGAAAATGTAGAAAGGAACTACATTGCTATATATTGGCATTTATAGCACCTACCTGGTTCAGCTGTGGGGGGTGTGGTTGGCTCGGGGGTCGCTGCCGGCGTCGTGCTTCCCACATCTGGAAACGAAATAAAATGTATTTCAAAGAACAGTTGTTCATAAGGGATTGATAAGTAACGAGTCGTAAGTGATCGTAAGTAACGAGTATAAATATTTGGGATTTATGTTTAATACAACAGTAAATTTAAAGGAATCTCTTGCAGATTTAGCACTAAGAGCAAGGAAAGCTTTAATAAATTTGCTTTCAATTATGTATAATTTTGGCGTGTTGACGCCTAAAATATTTTAAAAACTTTTTGATTGTCAAATACAACCAATTTTACTTTATGGATCAGAAATATGGGGATTCCAACGTTTTGAATGCATCGAAAAGGTACATCTGTTAGCGTGTAAAAAGTTCCTTTGTGTCGGTCAGTCGACTCCAACATGTATGGTATATGGGGAATGTGGGAGATACCCGTTATACATTAATGCTTATGTTAGATGTTTGAAATTTTGGTTAAAAATAATATGTATGCATGAATATAGACTACCTAAGAAGGCTTACAACATGCTTGTTCATTTAGATGATTTAGGGAAAGTAACATGGGCATCCCACGTTCGAAATCTTTTGTTTTCTCATGGTTATGGTTTTGTTTGGCTGAGCCAGGCTGTTGGTAATATAAACCTTTTCTTGTATCAATTTCGAGAAACAGCATTAAATATGTTTAATCAAGATTGGCAGTCGACATTAGATAATAGCTCACGTTATGATTCATATAGACTCTTTAAAAGCCTACTCCAACCCGAAAGATATCTTTCACATTTAACATCCAAGAAGTTAAGGTACTCATTGATACGATTCAGATTAGGTCTGTCAAATTTAATGATTAATGAAGGTAGGTACAAATCGATCGACAAAATCAATAGAATATGTCCATTGTGTAAAGTAGCCGTTGAAAACGAAATCCATTTTCTTTTTGTTTGTCAATCTTACGACGATTTACGGAAAAAGTTTATCCATGATTATTATCTTTCCAAGCCTCCTGCTTTAGCATTTAAACAAATCCTTTCTTCTGATAACAATAACAGCATTCTTAGACTTGCACAATATGTTACCTATGCAATATCTCATCGAGATGATAAGTTAAAATCAATCACCTTTGTACCCATTTAATTTGTTATTGAACTGGTGATTAATAATGCATGTAACTCAAATGTATATGGGCCAGAGGTCTCGAATACAATAAAGAACTTTTGACTTTTGACTTTGATTGACTTTCATTGCAGGAAATTTGAGCCGAGGCGACTAGAGGTTTGAAGCAGGAGGAACGGAAGACCGGAAGTGTTGGAGGTCAAGGTCATGGGCAGGCTTGGAATCGGAAGTGAAGTTGAAATAACGGTGCGAACTGTGACAGATGTTACTATTGCAGCTAGACTGTTTGCTGAAGGAGGAGAGACCGACACGTCTTGGCAGGAGTGCTTGCGAAGAATGCAATTTTAGTGGTAGAGCTATGAGATAAAAAGTAAAGAATTGATGGCTTTATATGTGTGCTTCAGCTGCGTTGAAAGCTCGTACCTGAGTTGTGGTGTGAGGAGACACCCCTTTGACATCGTGTATACAATACTTTAATAATGAGCTGTATTTAAAACAGACGAAATTCACCCTACCTGCTGTGGTGCCCGGTGTTGTGCTGGATCCTGAAACCAGAAAAAAAATGTGGAATATCCAAACCTATAATGCTCATAAACATCCAGCTAAATTTGATTTTCATCTTTTGGAATGCGGAATAGAATGGCCAATATTCATTTCCAAATAGTTCTCAGTTAAATGTCATGTTATGAAATTCACGTAAAACTAAAGCGTAGTTAAAATTTCATAAATAATCTCATGTTCTTGGATTAAAAATAACATTCTGGAAAGGGAAACAAACATTCAAAATAGTTATGGCCTCAATACTAAGGGATTTATTTTACTAAATCATCTGGAAAAAAGAGTTTTAAGTTGGTTCATAAGTGATAATGTAGAGTATCTCAATGCTAGTTGGAGACCTCTTCATGTCTGTCATTATTTTATAGTTTTTTAATTCCTGAATTAATTCAGAATAATTATGAATTAATTGGAATAATTATGATTTTTTCTTCAAAATGTAGTGTTATTTGAAGAAATGAACGTCACATACAGTGACATACCGTGACGACATATTATGTTAACCTGAACATGCTAGACATCCTGTCGCCTCAGTTCTTTTTTCTTTTAAGTATTTGTCCAGAATATTTTAATCACAACAAGTTCCATTTTAAGCACACATAAATCATCATTATATATAAATGTCAACTTCATATTACATTTATGCAGAAGTTGAGTTCTCCTAATTGTTTGCAAAGTGGATTAAAATCAGTTGTACGAAATCGGTAAAATATACGTTTCAACAGACAAACCACCAACTACTACTGCACAGGGTTATTACAAACTTCTACTTATACACAAACAGAATTCCAACACCGCCCTGTTTGAAATACACCTAGTTTCTGACGACATGTTGTTCCTAAGGCTTGTTTCCCCTGCAGGGTATCTGTCACTATAGTGTACTGGGGCTGTGAGTTCCAACTCCCAAATGGTCTCGTCCAAGAAAAAACCCTCCAGAATTTCAACTTTTGCTGAGTTTGTGATCTACAAGATCTGTCATCACGTGACGTGATGGCGCTACGAGGATATTCCCACATCACCAATATATAGATTGTTACCTATCTTACATGTATGCTACTCAGCAAGTCGTAACGTGAAACAGGACCATAATATCAAATGAATATAAATTACTAAACAACGTCCATGTGTTTTATTTTTTAAAACAATAAATGGTTTGATCCTTTTACCACTTACTGATTTCACAAAAATATATATGTTACAAAATATAGTTTAGTTTTTATATATTGCTGACCTGTCATTATGATGTTCAGAATCCATCTATGCAATTAAATTAAAACGGTATGTATGCTAGAGAGAGATCACATGATAAAAGAACAGCTGACATGTGTTTTGACGACGGTGTTTTGATCACGAGACCGAACGCATTCCTTCAGACAAGAAGTGATGTATGACACAATGGGTATTAACACCCATACCAGTCTGATTAAAATCGACCTTGTTCCGAGGAATAAAATTTGCAAAATAATATATCTACCGGGATACGAACAGGTTCTGTAGATTCCTCGCCACAAAGTCGGTTTTGCTTGGAACCTACGACTGATATGAGTTCGTATCCCGGTAGATGCACTATTTTGCAATTTTTATTCCACGGAAAACCGTCGATTTTAATCAGACTGACACCCATACATTGATAGTGTCAGTGGATGAGTACACATATTCTAATAACGTTCATGGTTAATACGCACAAATACCATTTATACATTGAACTAACTTTAATCCACATCTACAGCACACATACACCGGCGTCTTACCTTCATGATGATGTTATATTGTAAGTGTGTGTTAGCATTGGATGTTATTGACAGATTAAAACTTAATCAAAACTCTCCAAGCATCTACGGTTTAGATCCACGTCGTTAAACACAACGTCAAGTAGACAACTGATATATATGTACACCTGACAACCATACACCACTAAGGCGCTAAGGACATTGTACACCTAGAAACAGTAGGGTGTGTACGCCTTGTCTCAAACCGTCCCAGACCCCTGGTCAGACAAGCAGAGGAGCTTCACGGACATATCTCCACACAGACAAGCAGGGGAGCTTCACGGACATATCTACACACAGACACGCAGGTCAGTCCTGACCAGTTACCTTCGATGAATGACCCTCCATTGTCCTTGACATTCCAGCGGTCAGTGGGGTTTGGTGACCACACCAGGATAGTGTTGGCAGCTACTGTAGGTCAACAGTTTGAAGCGTTCAGTAGCAACTTGTCAACTTTATTAATGTTCATCAACCAGAAAATGTACGTATGTGCACAATTGTGGCAGGTGCGAGTTTCAGTATTTTGCCCATCTGTGACGTCACAAAACAAGTGATGGTGACGTCACTGAAGGGGATATGCTAAGAAGGATGACATTAATGGATGCTAGCTTTACATTAAAGTGTAAAGTATTAAAAGTGTGACATACGCTTTATACAAAACGTATAGAGAGATTCACTTTCAATCAATATGCATGGCACTTAATACTCGGGCCATCATCTCTGCATGATAAACGTACAATAGGTGGTGCTTCATTTTACAGATTCACTGACATAACATGACGATAAGATCTTGTCACTGTAATTAAAAGTGAAGGTTTACGGAGTGTCATGTCAGGAGAAGCAAAGATCGTTATCCTGCGATAAAGTATGCACACGGCTCGCCTAATCACAAATGAATACTGAAGACACTAATTATACATTCATTATCAAATTCAACACGAGTTTCACTTTTAAAATTTTTTAAAATAATTATTTAAATTGTTTTACACTTCTATTATTGAAATATTCAAAATCCTGTTTGATTTCAAGTTGTACATTGAGAATGCTTTATATAATATACTAGAAATGTTCAACAGAAATCTATCATCTCTTCACTTTCCACCGTTCTCTCCCAACAGAGGTTACTCAAACTTGTCTTCAAATATAACCTGTGATACAACTGGGGCACTAGGCTAGACATAGTCCTGATTGGTTGCAATCTCAGTTAGTTGTGCAATCAGCAGCGTTGTGTCAAACTGAGCCGGTCTGATCCCTTAACCCTTGAATGTTCCTTCTCCTGTGCGATGAGCACTAATCTTTTACAAGACGGAAGTCAGTCGGAGATGTGAGTGATGTGTGATTTGATAGAATAGGGGCAAATAAGGGCGCAATCGGTGTTGCAAACCTTCGGCATCAGGGGGGAGATAGTGAAATACGGTTTACTTGTAACAGAGGTTACCTGGGAAGACATAGCAAGCGTAGCCTCTCTGTGGAGAGAATGTTTGTCAACCGGAATATCTAAGAAATGGCATGAGTGGCAGAAACTCTGCAACGTTATACGTTGAATGTTTAAGAAGAAGTTTCCAAGTTTAAGTAGAAGTTTCCAAGTTTAAGTAGAAATATCCAAGATTAAGTAGAAGTTTCCAAGATTAAGTAGAAATATCCAAGATTAAGTAGAAATATCCAAGTTTTAGTAGAATCTCTGAGTATACCAACCTGCGGCAGGATCCTTGGCAGGGTCAGGCTGAGTGTTAACGATAGCATCAGGAATAGCGGCGGCCCCTTTCATAGGTCAATCTTGTATTAATATCTTTGCAAGACGAAATCCCAGATCAAGATTGCAAACTCTATCTGTACATGGATATTGCGACTGAAGGCCCAACTCTGCTTATAAGAGTGATGTTTAGATGATTTTGATAATTGCCATTTCAATGTGGTTTGGTGTTGTTCTCATTTAACAAAAATATAAATTATTAATCTTAAATAATAAATCTGTAAAAGAAATTTGCTGTTCTAATTAATCTTAATATTTATTTAATGATACTATTGAAACGTTAGCCACATACCAAATCATTATTATTAAGGCATTCTATAATTGGTATATGACATTATTGTTGTAAATACACGTAGCAAAAGCATATCAGACTATAACAGCAAGAGACACAAGCATAAGCGTTACCAGCACAGCATACCTATACGGTTATGACGTTATTGTATCAAGTAAACTCTACGTTCCATATCATACCAAGTCTATAGAGCGCTGCAACTCAGTTTGGGGCGGAATAGCGCAGTGGTTAGCGCATTCGCCCTTGGATCAAGATGTCCGGGGTTCGAATCCCGCCAGGGGATCGGTAACTTTGTCTGCAGTAGACAACTGTACTAGGCTACACTGTAATTCAACGTAGTAACACCCAAGGTTTTGCTAATTCCAATCGTTGCTCCCAGGTTCCACCGTAATGCATAACCACAGGATGTTGCGGGCTTTTTCCCTGCAATAATACTAGCCCCGTGATACAAGTTATTTTATTTATATTATTTGTTCTTAATTATGTATTATTCATTATTCATAAATAGTAGTTTATTAAACGTAGAAATCATATCTGCCTCTTTAGTGGATTACACTGATGTAAAATATTGATAGTGTGCGGATGCATATTTTTTAGTTTTAGTTAAATTATCACATATCCTATCATATGACTTGCCACGCTGTATTATATTAGATCTAATAATGGGTTAAGCACTTTGTTGTTTACGGAAATAACCTTCAATATTTCATTTGTGATGTGAATTATTATAACAGGTAAATTATTGCCGTTGGTGTTGAAGAAACACTTCTCTCTGATAAATAATATCGTTGAAAACATGTATACTTTTCATCAAATAAACACTATGAAAACCTTTTTATGTTTGCTTTCCTTTAAGTAAATGTCGCCTCTTCAACTTTAACTATTAAAGATCAAACATTCTGAGTCTAATTCCGCTCGTTGAATATCTATCACACTAACCAATAACGTTTGACCCTGTACAGACTATACTAAAATGAAAATAATTTGTATAATTTAAGCTCAATATTAATATTACGACTGATAAAGTTTTATATATATAGCTTTTTATCATTATAAAAATGTCTATGTATAAAAAATATTTAAATTATCTGGTTATTTGCTCATATTTCAAAATATTGTTATGTTAATCAAGGAATTCTGTGAACGTATTCGTTAAAGGGGAAGTAGCACGTTTTTTCGCTCAAATAAGTTGATGAAATTAATTTGAAAAATAATGTCACCAATAGTAAAACACCCTTTTCTCTTCAGAAAATCAAGTTAAAAGATGAGTGTTCATGGTTCTGTAAAGCCAAGACAATCGTTTTTGTCATTCGAAATAATAAGATGTGTTCACAATAAAACGGCCGCCATGCAATTTTTTCATTATACGCAACATCAGTATTACCACTACGAATAATTAGTTTGTGTAATAAGATGTTTTACCCTCTAAAGTAAATATAAATGACATAAACTATCATTATAAATGGGACATTTGAAAAAATAAAATTTGCAAAAAAAACTGCCCCTTTAAAGTATGCTGCGTTTATTGTAATCTCCATACATACATTCATACATCAAAACAGGTTGAGGCTTAAAAATGTTAATGCATAAATTAAAGTTTCCTATGCAGACAAGACCGTAACATAAACAACGATGTTAAACAGGTTAAGATTATGCTAACTCGTAATTCAAAAACATCAAAACAAGGGTAGGTTACAATGACCTCTGCATGTTCTTACATTACTGTTAACATCAACCAAATTCATTTTGCTATGTCAAATATATATTCCTTACATAAAGTGCATGAATTTGCAAAAATTTGCATAACGGAGTGTTAACTGCATTTAGTAGGCTGATTAGGTATGCTGATGTTTTTTTAAATTTTATTTTAATCATCACGTTCGTTAACCACGCAATTTGTTACCATTACAAATTCAGTGTTACGAACTGCAATACCAACACTATAATATCAACTAATCATTTGTATTAATTTCGTAAATACTGCAATTATTCTAGTATTATCAATTAACGTGAGTCTGTTTATTTCAATTATTTATAAAATACTGAAGAAGATTGTATAATACGCTTAGAATTTGATTTTTTTTTTCAATATCAAAGACAATTTTGTAGAGGTTTTACATTTAATTAGCGTGAATGGAGCCTTGTCGTACCTTCTTCTTTATTTTGACATAACAGGATTTTAAATTATTCACTTTTTTAAGTAGCATGTTTAAACGGTTTCATTACAGAGGTAACGATTCAACATGAAATTCAAACACACTGGTGTTAAGGTCCTGACAGGTTTCGTCTCGCTTTCTATTCATGCGGTCATTAATCATAGCGTTATGTCGTCATTACGTCACGACATCTGCACATCAATCACTCGTGTGTAGTTAACAGTTCACATTTCACACGAGACAAGCTGCAATATCCCCAGGCAGTTTGTACTGTGTTTGATACTTTCAATTTTCCTTTTTAAAAAAAAAATACCTGGCGGTCATAGAGTCATATTTGTCAATTATTTACCGTAAACCTCCCTCCCTAACAAGGGCCAACATTGATGTCGTTGTGACAGTTTAAAAACGAGATTCATTTCAGTTATGTAATTGACGTTACAGCAAATGACATGCATGTGCTCTAAAATCGAATTTACATATATATTTTAATTAAGGTAATTAACTGATATTCTGGCTGTCTCAGAATGAAACCGAGTACATGGAATATGAAATCGGAAAGCACTTTAAATGTTTGAATGCACTTCGAATTTCCAGGAATCTACAGAAATGTTAATTCTGACAACACTCTGGCTAAATCACCAGTGTGAAGGCCCTAACGAACCGCCACCGCTGGAAACAAATATACCAGCTGCAAAGCAAAGAAGTTAGCTTTCTAATTGAAAGCGTTTAAAAACCAAATAACTGCAAGCTAAATCAGGAACAAAAGACAGCAGGACAAGCGCGCGAACACCGTTTAATAAATAGCGGATTCACAGATCATTCATATTGTTCCAAATGTGTACTGTAATCTGCAATTGGCGAACGGGAAAGGGAGACAACTATTTTGTGATCAGGAGAAGGGAAATAACTCGATATATCATCTGGGGATGGGAAATATCTCTACGACGCCACAGTCGTACTGGGTTGTTACCGGGTAGGGAAGCAAGGGAGGAGGTATGTGTAACGATCCTGTTGAGTAATACAGTGTTACACAAAACATACGCTGTGATCAAGCAAACCAGCGAGGGGAACTGCTAGTAGTGCAATGTTCTCACGCGAGTAGCGCCTTGTTGGGTAATACACACAAAGCATGCGCGTAATTATAAAAGTCAATCCGACCAAGCGATGGCGAATGTTAGCGTGTGTAAAGTTAGTGCTGCGTGCCATACCTTCTTGGATAACATTGGCAAAGCATACGCCTATACTATACGCCCAGGAAACCAACGGCAATCTACACAAAGCATACGCCTATACTATACGCCCAGGAAACCAACGGCAATCTACACAAAGCATACGCCTATACTATACGCCCAGGAAACCAACGGCAATCTACACAAAGCATACGCCTATACTATACGCCCAGGAAACCAACGGCAATCTACACAAAGCAAACGCCTATACTATACGCCCAGGAAACCAACGGCAATCTACACAAAGCATACGCCTATACTATACGCCCAGGAAACCAACAGCAAGCTACACAAAGCATACGCCTATACTATACGCTCAGGAAACCAACGGCAATCTACACAAAGCATACGCCTATACTATACGCCTAGGAAACCAACGGCAATCTACACATAGCATACGCCTATACTATACGCCTAGGAAACCAACGGCAATCTACACATAGCATACGCCTATACTATACGCCCAGGGCCCTTATTCTCGAAACGTTTGTAGCCTTATATAAGAATATTAACTTTGATCGTAGCCCATGTGTTAAGAATGGGCTTAAGAAGTTCGAAGGGCTACGAACGTTTCGAGAATAAGGGCCCAGGAGACCAATGGCAATCTACACAAAGCATAGCATACGCCTATACTTAACGCCCAGCAGGCCCAGCTCGAAACAGACTCACCTGAGAGGAGCACATCACGTGCCAACAAAGGAGCCAGGTCCACTGTTGCGTGTGCTCTTACCACCGAGGTATCTAGTTTCCATAGTAACGGATATGGTTACCATAGTAACGATATAAAATCATCAGGAACGTCTAACTAAAAATCTTATCATTTGTAATATTCAAACCCACAATGAGTTGCTGCAAAAAAACGTATCTAAGATTGCTGTTGACTTTCACCTTTCAACGAAAGATGACGTCATGTTTCATACCATATTTAAATGCGTGTTTCTGTGAAATCGATGTTTGTCCAAATCTGAACAAAATAACAATGTCCAAAACTTTAAAAAGAATCTATTTCGTTTTGTATGTTTCGTGTATTAATGGTTTTGCGATAGAAAGATTACTTATTACAAAAAATATAGTTTTATTGACAAATAGAGGCACGTCTACAGCTATTTCAATCTCAGTCGCGCAATATGCCCAAAGAGAAGTATGTTAAAGTTACAAGACGAAGTAACAGTCATGGTATAAACAGAGACCCCTGACTGCGACCTTTGGACCTTACCTGCTCCCTGGCCGTGTGTTCCACCCAGGAGGGCTGCAATGAAATAAAAAGAAGATTTAAACACAATTCTATAATTATCATCTAAGAAAGACAGAACATGAAATCCTCAAAATAAACGTCATTATGAATTTAATTAAGTATTGAATAAATATTGATTGATTGACTGAACTTAATTTAATTTAACAGTCATTTACGTAATATTTTTTCTTGTAAATATCTTTTCTGAGTTAAAGACCTGGGCGCTGTTGCACGAAACACTAAGGTGACCTTAAGTCACTAAGGTAGCCTTCGTGCAATGTTAAAAGATGGCACTAAGGTTAACCTTAGTGTTAAGGTTGTTTTGTGCAACGACCGCCAGGGCCCATATTTTCGAAGATGTCTTAGTGCTAAGATAGTCGTAATCATTTGATCGTTTCCCTTCTGCCAAGACCGGACTTAAGAACGCTTCAATAACATCGAGCCCAGAAACCGTCCCACTAACCTATCTTGGTCCCAGGATCAAGCCTACTGAAAAAAATTCATTTTTATAAAACCAGTATGTCTTACCAACACACAATCTCAATATACAAACTATGAATGGGCCAGCTTCACATTGACGTACGGAAACAGAACTTTTGTTTATAAATTAATTTCTCAGATGATATTATCTCTATTTACATGGACATTATTCATAGACCAAAACAAAAACAAACAAACAAACAAACAAAAACAAACAAGCAAACTGGAGTGCACGAGGCCGAAGGAGATGGAGACCACGTGACATATCTCACTTCTTTGGTGTCACTGTTTTCTAATGACAACATCAGTCTCACTAAAATAAACCGCATACAACATACATATGCTTAGGCTTGACGAATGCCTTAAGCAAAATTTAAAAGGAATGACGCCACTGCTTTTATAAAAGGAAAATAATGTATTATCAACGCAAGAGATGAAATCCCAACGTAAGACTACTAACGCTCTGAAATGTGTAAAACATCCAAATCCTTTTTCATAACAATCTCTCTATTTCACACCATTTCATTGCATCCATCTTGTATGGTCGAAATACAGTCTCATCAACTTTACAGTAAATAAGATTAAGATTCAACTGTTTCCTCCAGTTTCTGCCATTGTATGTTTTATTCATTTTAACCCAACTCCATTTTGTTATGCTGCCTGTCTAATTACATTCCATTTCTACTCAGTCAATGTCACGGCTTTCTTGAAATATAAAACACTTCCCACAATCGCATACTTCTTCCCTTTGATCTCGATATCTCATAGTTATCAACTCAAACTCATGGAATGGTGAGGATATTATAATAATTATGTATTAATTACGTACTAATGAAATATTATTTTAAAAAATCCACTGACTATGAGTGCCAACTACGATGTAAATATTCAAGAAACAATTTCATAAATGTTCATATTTCGAACAAGACATATACTGGCATCACATATACTGTTTATGAAGTCACGTGACCATGACCAAGTGATAATTAAACGGAGAGTGTTATGAAGATATCACCATGGAGATGATATCCATCGATAGTGTTAGCGGCATCTGCGGAAACTTACAACAACCTTAACCTGAACTGCAGTCTCTACCTTGACTTCATTGAGATCATGCCAGGTTGTGTATTTTACTTTCTGTGTTGTTTGTTTATCAAACTCTAGTCAAGTTAACATCAAGTTAAAATATAGTTTTCTTTTCCTAATGCTAAAACTTAAATAAATTATTGTTGTCCCTGCCTGTTTCCAATTTTATGTTTTTCTGATGACAAACACGACTTTAAATGCTATTTTTAAGATATCTAATTTCGAACGAATTCAGTGTTGGCTTGATGAATCAACGCAACAACAAAGTTGGATAAATTACTGATACAAATATCCTGTTGTCGTTAATGTTGCATCAGTTCCGCCACCATTAAACATCAAATTCAGAAACTACATGTCATACTGTCTTCAACATAATTTATGTCATAGTCAGGGAATCAGTAGAGATTGATATTACTTTTATTAGTTTATTAGTTTATAATTTTATTTGTTTATAAGTTTATTAGTTTATTATCATATAAGTTTAATTATTATGATATTAAGATCGTCCATTTGAATAGGCCTGATACATCATCTTTTATCAGTACATGAATTTAAGGTATTTCCTTGAATGTTCTGCATTAGGGTTGAGATTCGGTCGTCAGTCAAAATAGTCGTGTCAATCATTGCTATTTCACTAGGATTGTAAAACCTGTACATATTCCTGGAGACATCCTAGCAAGTAGTCGATGAGCGGTAATAAACCCAGGCACTGTGTAGGGTGACAGAAATCGTGACATACCAAGTTTAACGTGGCAGGGTGATATATGTGACTGACATCTGCCATTTATATATGACAACTGACGAAGTGGGAGAAGATTACCAACTGCAAGGTGCAGGTCCCGTTCCTATAGGGCAGCACTGTGTTGAACCTGTACACTGAGATGGTCAAGATCTATAACAAGTCTTCATATGTAGGACGAGTGTTCCGGATAGGGCAGGCGATGTTCGTGTCGTTTATGATCTATAAACAAACCGGCACCGATTGATCCCGTACAGTTACACATTTTTTTCCGATAATGTGGCACATGTTTCTATTGATCCTTTACACAAATATACTTCAGGATTGGTTCTTAAAACATAATGTGACGTGTCAGCCTTATTCAGGACAGGATAAGGGAGTTCCTAGCATGTTGTATTATAGTTGTCATATTGTCAGGTAACGGTAGAAACATGTTGAGGTCGTACATGCACCAGAAGGCCTTCTTGCATCGTAGAAAATAAAATATTCTTTGATATGATTTAGACGTAAACAAATATCGCAAAGTACCGATTATGTTCTGTACGTAATCTTTTATTGCATCTTTTCCCATTTACATCAGACAATAATTTAAAAAGCCTTAAAACGTATATGTACCTTATTATACTGTACATAAATATATTCAAAACAAACACCCAATACAATAAGTGGAAAGTCTTAATAATTGAAATGCTTTCCGTTTTAAAAATTATTATCTATAATTCTCTCAAAAAACATATCACCCAGGTCTTAATAATGTTATAATAAATAATGTTTGTCATCGAAATTATTATATATTTTTAAAGTATAATTCATCTACATGAATTCCAAACTTTTTTTAAATTTCATACTGAAGAGGCCACATGCCTGTTGTACATACTATAACTTTTGAAACAGATATGCAAAAAATATATGAAATATTTAAAAAATGTACCGTGTAATATTATTCTATCTTAAAATCATAATTGAATTTTATATTCACACTTTTAAAGCATATGTTTTGCCGCACTACATCAGAGTATGTCAGGAAGCGTGTTCTGTTGGTCCCCTGATCAATCACCATACCTTAACTCTCTACAGCATCTGTCACACGCACGGGGAGGATGTAGGTTAGTGTAAGATATGTCATTTCTCTTCAGCTGGTACAGCCGGGAGGATTGTACTGCTAGACTGCACCTCACGATGAAATAAATCTCTCAAATGGTTTATTTACGTTCCATGTACTTCTCCTAGTTCAAGGATGGTGGTTTAAGATAGTTTTTAAAAAATCTGTACATTTTATAAATAAAATATATTTTCAAACATATGTGTAACCAGAGCACACGTTTTACTTGTTTTGGAAGGTTGGTATGATATTTGTTAACTTATACCAACAATAAATTTCAGAACTTCAAAACACCCAGCAGCACAGTGATTATGTGAGTCCAGTGCAGACATGTCCTGAGCTACTGTTAGCAATCTTTATTCATAATGGTTTGTCATAAAAAAAGGTAAATAATTTGAGAATACGGATCGTATACAATCATTGAACGATAATTACCGTTCTGAGTTTCAACGCAGTCTGCATGCTTATCCAATATATCAATGCACAGCTGCAGATACAAATAAAGTGCAAATATCATGTAATTTAGTATGTCTTTGAATCATCGTATCAACGCGAAAACTCAACTGATCACTTTAGTTTTTGCATTATAAGAAGACATTTAAATGTTCCATAATATAATACTATTAGCTATCACCACGTGTATTTACACAGTTGGCGCGGCGTTTTGTAAGTTTGTACCTCCATGAAGTTAATACAAGTAAATTCTTAAATTAACCTATTCAGCAAATTAGAAATGTTATGACAGGTGGTAATGGACACCTTCCTTATTTGAAATTACATCATTCAAACAAAACAATATTCAGACAGTGGTTATCTCACATCTCAACTAATGACAAACCTAAGAAAACAGATTTAACTCTTACACAATATTAGCAATCTTGTCTTGCAGTTAGTGTTCGTAAATCTGCTTTATGCAATTGTGTATATTCATATTTTAACGAAGTCAAATAGGTTTCTCATATAAATCTAAAAGGAACCAAACTGGATAAATTAGTATAACATTTTTTTAAGATAGAATGATGTAAACAAAGCTTTCCAGATAAGATGCAACGTTAGATTCCTCGCACTGCTCATACTTGACACAGACGTTTTGACGTCTACTGTTTCTGGTTGTCGTAGCAACATGGTTCCTTGATTAGAACTCTATATATTGACCAATTCATACCATCGCACACCCTCAGAGTCAGGCGCCAGCAGCCAGCACATGCGGCGTACCCACTTAAACCTCGAGACATCGTAAAGGTTGCAATAGCATTAACCCTGGATTTGTCGTACATTAACTCGAACCCACACCCTCAAAGTCGTGAACTGACTGTCCTAAGAGCTTACCCACTTGGCCACCGAGATCACGGCACTATTTTTGCGGTTCAGTATTTATTGTTGTTGCTGTTGTTGAAGCAGCCTTAACCCTGGATTAGATGTGCATTAATTAGAACCCACACCCTCAAAGTCATGAACTCACTGTCCCAAACAGCTAACCCACTCTTCCACCTAGATTGCTGCAGTGCAGTATTTATTGCTGTTGTTGTTGAAGCAAGCTGGATTAGATGTACATGACAGGACGCGTGTAGATCTCCTCACCTGCCCTCACATACCGGAGGAGTCGTGAGGAAAACAGCTCCTAGTCGTGACCCGCCAGCAAGTTAAGGAAATAAGTCGGATGGAAAATGTTATCGTTTTGTCACATCCTGTTTATTATAGAGCAGGAATTTCCGTCGTTTACGGTGTGTGAATGCACCGAGGCGAATATGTATCGTCGTTAATGGGCCGGGAAAACTCCATATATGGTATTACGGTTCCATGCGGTTTACATGATGTGTGAACTGTTACTTGATAACCACGTTGTTGGTCTTATTGTTGTGTCCACTTGTCCTTTAGTGACAGCGACAGTGATGAAACGGCTACCTACTGGTCTAGTCGCCAAACGTACACAATGCAGCATTTTAGTAACTAGAAATTGCATTATTTCAACTTAACATGTTCAGTAGAAATCAGGGACTTGTTCATTTCAATATTAGTCAAACTTGTATTTCAACTCCAAAACCACCATTGGTAATTGTATCTGATTTGGTCTTCTTCATTTATACGCATGTTTATGGTCAATAGTTGTCACAAAATCAAACGGCATACTTCGAAAAAAAACCACATTGAGCGAGAAAACGTTCATCTTACGTTTGATTTATCATTATAGCGTGTCATTGGCAAATGTCATTTTTACAACGGCGTCGCTGATTGCACAACTAGATCCAATTGCAACTAATCAGAAACTCCCTTTTTGCCCTTGATTTTAAGCGATATAGGACAGAGGTTAGGAATAGGAAATCTGAAGGGAGTAACCTCTGTTGGAAGAGATTGGGTCGCCCGGACAAAGACAATTCTTCTCCAAATTATGCTAATTTGATAAACGTCAGTCTTCTGTGTTGTTTGTCTTTTTTATGGGGACATACGCCTAACATCATCATGTAAATATGTGCTATAATAACAAGCTAGAAGGGGTAATATATATATATATATGACCAGTGAACCTGGATGAAGGTAGGTATTTGCATGTATGTTCCCTTTCTCTAAGTCACCAACCAAGCTGTATCTTAAACATGCATCCATTGTGTTTCATAACATTTTATTTCCCTTTAATACGCACCAGCATACGATATGTTCTGATTTCTTCAAATATAACATATTTACTACTTTCCAATTAAAATCGAGTAACATCATTAAAAATGTGCAGAAAGCGACGCAACACGCCCCATGTACGTGCACAGTAGTTATAAGACCTACTAAACATTACAAACCCACATTTGTCTTTTTGTCTGTTGTAAATAAGTTTCGAAATTACGTTTGACTAATTGGCGCGCGCCACACGAGGTGCATTGTCCGGTTTTCGATCAGAAACCGATACTTTTACCCTTATATCGCCGGTAAACTGAGTCGACTGTCATCAACACGACAATTTTCGGGAAAAGTCAGTACTTCTCGATAAACTAGCACACTTTGTAACGTTTGGCATATGTGACCCAAAACAATAGAATGGATGTGTCTTTAAACAAGCAGTTTTGATAAGATCAAAACCCTGATATGCCACACTTATAATGTATAAACATCATGTTGACATTACGTATAAAGGGTTCTTTATTGTAAATACAGACATCTGAAGTCAAATAGTTGTTAAAATGAAATACCCTGTGCACCTGGACTGACACTGCTGGAAGCCATGCTGTTATTGATTCCAGATACGAATACTTAGTGGTACTAGTCTTGTAGAACAACTTTCAGCATTAATCATTTACGGTTTTAAATAATTACAATGACAAAAACGCTTATGAAGCAGTACTATGTAATTATAAACACGGATATCCCAGAAGCAATCATCTTATTTCAAAATATCAGAACGATGATATGGCCCTTTTTCACTACTTGGCAATAATAGCTATTGAATTCACTAGATGTAATAGCATACTGTTTCATTTAATACTTCAAATACATATTTAGTCTGATAGAAAAACTAAGGTGTTCTAGTTTTGCGTTAAGTGGTTGAGTAGTTTAGGATATTAAAATATCTTAATATTACAAACATAGAGGATACTAAACGACCTTCCATTTAATACCAGTTTTATTAAACGAGTAAATGATTTTGTATTAAACGAGCAAAAGCGAGTTTGATACTTAAATCATTCACGAGTTCAATAAAATAGTATTATGGAAGGGAGTTTAGTATACTGTTTATTACTTGCCCAAATTTATCAAGCGATAAAGGCGACAGTGTCCGGCCTGAAACTGAGATTCCCGCGAGTCATCTACCAATGTGATGGCGGTACGGTCATTGTGACGTTACATCTGCTCCCTATTGTGACGTCATACTTGCAGTGGTATTACACTTGTTTTATATTGCCGATAAATATTACACTGCAGTATCTTACACGGGCGAATAATAAATGTCTTGATATTACATCATGATGCATATCCTGATATGACATATATATCCTGATATGACATATATATCCTGATATGACATATATATCCTGATATGACATATATATCCTGATATGACATATACATCCTGATATGACAGACGTATTTTGTTTTGACAGACGTATCTTGTTAAACTCACGGGCAAAAAAAAGTACAACAACGCAAGATATTTTTATCAACGAGTGATGAACAAGCTTGAAACATAGTTACACTATGTCTTTAAAAGCAAACTAACTTTGTAAATTTTGAAACATCATCTGTTCATAATTCTGAAAACACGACTTTTTAAGAATCGTCGTTTTAGAATATCCTTAACCAGGCAAGATAGGGGAGTGAAATATGGGTTTCTGACTTGTTTCATGACGTCCTACAGCAACGATGCGTAATTGATTTAAAGTCAAAGGAAGTACATTATGTCGATACCATATTGTACTAACATAATTTCCATATTTCAAAAACCTTTACCTTAAATACCCAGAATTATTTTCCAGAATACCTTTTGAAATAGCTATTTTAGCACCCCATGTGTGCTTGAACAGATATAAAATATTAAGTATCATACTCTCATGAATGAAATTGTGTATATCTCTTAACGAGATATATCCTCATCACAAACATTCAAAACCGAGTTTATCCGGCAGAAATATTTTGTGTTTGACTCGAAGATGTTGAAAAGAAGATATACTTTCTTTTGCCCGTGAGTTTATTACAAACTATCGTGATATTACTAACTATCGTGATATTACTAACTATCGTGATATTACTAACTATCGTGATATTACTAACTATCGTGATATTACTAACTATCGTGATATTACTAACTATCGTGATATTACAAACTATCGTGATATTACTAACTATCGTGATATTACTAACTATCGTGATATTACAAACTATCGTGATATTACTGACTATATTGATATGGCAGATGTACAATGATGTGACAACAAATATTGTTATGGCGGAACTATCTTGATATGGCAAACATTTATCTTTATCTTTATTATCTTTAAATGAACAAATCGTGATTGTTATGAACATTCCACCTATTTATCAACCAGTAGACCAAGTCGTACTATATATAAAAATACTCATATTTCTGTAACCTATAGCATATCTGTCAGAACGTCCCTGTGTATCTAGTTCTACAGAGACCTCGTTGCTCAGTCTTCAAATCATGAAGGTATATTCAATAAGATATAACTATTTGAGATAATCGTTTAAACATTGATTTCCTTAGAAAAACTTTGCATGGTCTAGTGTCAAATGTATATATTTGTAAAGATAGATTCTTAAAGGATACCTTAAAACAAACCACATTTAACTATACCGATATTCAAAGAAATGAAAAGTTGTTATGTCGAGTTCAGCACTGTCCACTATGCTAATATATCACAACAAAGACTCGACATGTAGACGAGTATCGGCCACAGTCAACATTTACACACCACCTTCAGGATTCTGCTTCAGCAGGGATGAAGAATATTACTCCACAACTCCAGAGGACCAACCTTCGTCTTATCCCTTTTACATTACATTACATTACATTACATTCAAAAGAAAATGAAACTCCGACCGGAACAATCTCCTTATATATTAAGCATACAACATCTAGACTTTAAATTCTCAAAGACTTATGGATTATGAAATCAGAAAAAGAAGAAACCAACATCTAAAACTAAGCATATCCCTTCTATCTGGGACTCTCTGTATCTCACAGAACACGAAATACAGACAAGTGTCCACAGAACAAGCTTGACATTCCCACGGGAAGTTGAAGATTAACACTTTAATTACTTTAAGAGAATGTGGATCTTCATTCTGCTAATCCTAATTTTAACAAACATTACTCAAATAACTCCCACATCAAATTATTTACATGTGCATCTTAAGGTACAGCAAAGAGAATAGGTATACATGGAGCATCTATTGAGCTGGGATAAAAACTACAAGCATGCAACAACTTCAAATGCAGATAAAGCCATTAAAGGTAGATTTTGCAGTTTACTGTTCTTCTCTAACATCCAACATGAGAAGGAAACTATTTTACAACAACCAAACACATCAAGCCACCGCCTTGCTTGACAACTACCGGTATTACCTGAACATTATATTAAAGAAAAAGTTGGTGTACAAGTACGTAATTCGTAAGTATATTCGTTCCTTTGGTTCTATCTTGTATTTTCAAACCTCAAATCTCATATCTTAAATCTCCAAGCAAAATCAAGTTATTTACCTGCAATAAGCAAGAAGCACAAATATCCAGCCATCCTCTTGTTTGACAATGGTCCCGATCCGAAAGGAAGATTGTGACGAGGTGCTGTCTGTCTCGTCCCGTCTTATACGGGCACCTGTCAGGCAGCGGGCTAGAACATCGCCTTGTCTCACTCCAGTGATGAATCACATTACACGGGATACGTAATATACACTCTTCGACGTGTCCACTCTAACTGATGGCTATTTCCAGTGGTCAACAGGTTTAGGCCTGTGGTCAGCACGATGAGACGTTGTTTTGACGGATGATACATGACACAGTGTCTTATTGTTAACATGTAAGGGTCAATGCTACGAGCTCGTGACGACTGATCCAAGCAGTCAGGCAAGGGTTTCGATCCACTCTTCTGACACTTATTTTGCAATTTATAAAAAAGTCATTTTCATAACCATCTTCTTTTCTCTACAAGTGAAATGGGTAACATTGATTGGACTCATGGGTATAGATAAGACGATGGATATTCCAATTTTTAACCTGTTTTGATAAACTGGTATGTATGTTTAGGCTACTCAGTTGGCGGTCGTTAGTTTGATGAGACTTGATAATTATTTTATTGTTTCGTTTAAGAAACTCAATTGGAAACGTGATAAACACACTACGTCGAGATTGATCCTATCCATAACGTCATGACGTATTTGAAATTATAACGACTTACACTTCAAATTATCTCCAGTAGTCAGATTAATGGTCTAGACGAATAGTCATTCAGCCGGTTTAGAAGATGATTTAAAATCATTTTTGTATGCAAAATAAAACCTGGAGAGGTGAATACGCTAGCCTGCCATTGGGGTTATTTGAACCTCGCTCGACTACAATGAAATAAAACAATCACTGTAACTTAAAATCTGTTTAATGTTAAGTTGTTAATTATAGTAACCATATAAAGGCGACAAGTGGTGATTTGTGATCGAAAACCAGACAATGTACAGAAAGTTGCGCGCCCCAAATTGGTCAAACGTAATGTTGGAAATTTATCTATAGCAGATGAAGAGAACTTTTTTGGTTATTGTGTTTAATGGGTGATATACAAGTATAAACGTTAGAGGGGTGTTTAAGTTTATCGTTTACACATGCATAAGGCCGTTGCTAGATTTTCATTGACATTCGTCGTGTATTTTACATTTAGGGATGCATATGCAATGTTTATCACGTGTCCAAGCCAAGCACTTTGTATGAAAATACAAATACGTATTGTAACATTAATCAGTTTGAAATGAACGTGCAATAACCACGCCTTGAGATGACCATTTCCCTGTGGTCAACACGCCTTGAGATGACCATTTCCCAGTGGTCAACACGCCTTGACCTCATCACTTCAAACGATGGTCATTTAACATGTTTCAGTGTACTGGTCATTCAGTTGTGATGGTTTTGACTGATTTTGCATGTGCCATGTCGGACTCATTAATCATCTTAAAAGCTATTAGCCTAGGCCCAATTCTGAAAAAGGGCTCAAATAAAAGAGCAAGAGGCATTTTTTAGAAGGATTTGGTATCCAGTCTATCTTACCTATTTAAAGGGTGCTGATTACGAAAAAATAGGATACCAAGCTGAAATAAGTGTTTTTGACCCCCAAAATTGAAAAACAAAATGGCTGCCAAAATTTACAAAAAAATGGCAGCTGATCACATTGTTTTCGTTTATTACTGAATCTCTTCACGTTAAAAAGTAGTAAAAGTGTTTTAATAGGGTATTCAAAGGGTACTGATCATGATCAGGTTGGAAACCAAGTTAGAACAAATATATATAACCCTCAAATTTGAAAAACAAAATGGCCGCCATAGTCGCCTCACATAGTATTAAGTATTTCATAAATTGCGCCTGTATATTTAGTGATTATTTTAAAAAAATTGACTTTCTCAGACATCTTTTAAATGTTCATCACAAATAAATTAGATATACACTGAATAAAATTGTTTTCATCTTCAGAATTGAAAAACAAAATGGCCGCCATAGTCGCCTCAGATGGTATATTAGGTGTGAATGTTATATCATAAAATGCCTCTGTATATCTAATGATAATTTCTTAAAATTTGACTTTCTCAGACATATCATAAATGCTGACCTGATGAATTAGATATAAGCTGAATAAAGTTGTTTTCATCTTCAGAATTGAAAAACAAAATGGCCGCCATAGTCACCTAAGTTGGTATTAGGTGTGAATGTTATATCATAAAATGCCTCTGTATATTTATTGATATTTTTTAAAAATTTGACTTTCTCAAATATCTTATAAATGCTGATCACAAATAAATTAGATGTAAAGAGAAAGAAAAAAAATCACCTTTAGAATTGAAAGACAAAATGGCCGCCATAGTCTTAGGTTTGAATGTTTTATCATAAAATGTCCCTGTATATTTATTGATAATTTCTTAATATTTGTCTTTCTCAGACATCTTATAAATGCTGATCACAAATAAATGAAATAAGTTAAGATTTTCCTAAAACATTGTTTTTAGACTTTCATTCATAGCACATTATCAATACATTTTAGTACACATTTGGATTGTCAATTGAAACAACTCGTGTCATCACGCAGAGCAACTTCCAAACGCAAGGAATAACTCTCGCCAGTCTGCATTACTGGCTGATTTAACACTTGCGGTATTTCCCTCGCTTCCTTGTGTCAAAATAGTGAATCGCTGCATCAGAAATGCATAGCAGGCCTGTATTTCTAAACACAGATTTCTTAAGGAAATACTGCAAGGCCTAAATCAGCCAGTAATGGAGACTGGCAAGAGTTATGCCTTGCATTGGGAAGTTGCACGCAGAGGTGCAAGGAAGTCTTAAATCATGCATTTATAGCGCAAATTCTGACATTGTGTGCTACATGCACATGTGATGAGTGAAACATATGCTTCAGGAATTGTGTCCAAAGACATCAGTAGGTATTGCAGACCTTTGCTTGTTCTTGTCCAACCCATCTCTGTGACCACTGGCAGTTGTGAAATGCCTTCACAGGCTTTATTTCTGATCATTGTTTCGTAAGTGACATGCTGATGTAGTGGTACAGTGCATCACTTGTTGGAGGCATCAACTGAGGTTTGAATGATTTCTGAAATACAATGCTTTGCACTGTGTTTACACTTTGAACATTATCTACACAATAAATCTTACACACAAAGTCTACAGCAGATCTGGTCTTTTCTTGACTTGCTAGAGCCCAAATCCTAAAGAAGATGATGATGGCTGACGCAGTTGCCTTGTTGACCTCTTGGTATGGCCACAGAAGCAGGAAGTAGAATCACAGCCTGTTAGTGCATGGAATGGCAACAGTGATGAGGCAGATTGTGTTGGCAATTGGCAGCTTTCCTATCACTTTGAGAAAGTTCATATACATATGTGTAATCAAGCGAGTCGGGGTATGACCTTACTCTGCTACTCTGCTACATGTGAGCGGTTGTGGATTGTGTCAAATGTAGCTGGAAGCTGGTATTATGGGACCAAACACATCAGTTCTTGCTGTGGAGAAATACAATAAGGCAATGCGAGCCCACAAACTAACATTACAGGCCTTGTGGAACCTCATAATACCACAGTTCTTTATTTCTGAAGAATACCAAACACAAGACTGTTTGATATGGATCTGAAACTGCATCATGTCTACAAGCTTTTAATACACTGGCTGCTGTGTTGTCAGATTCCAGGTTTATGGTACTGTCCTGAGAATTCAAAGGAAAGAAGAGACAATAGAATGTGAATTTCTCCTGTTTGTTACATTACATGGAGATGTTGTCTGTACTACTCAGATTCACGCGAGCACAAAGAGATGCAATATGGGATCTGCATCATACGGTATGACCACTACAACTATGTGCGAAGGGGTCCAGTGTATGTTGCAGATATGAAAACCTTACCAGATGTTGTTCTTGATGTGTTTCAGAAGGCAAACTTTGTAGTGAAGCACTTAGAGCAAAAATTCAATCATGTTGATCCCGATCAGGAGCGAGAGTGCATGGCTTAATGGCACTGACAAAAGAAGTGATGGTATTGTCTGTATTACCAATTTAAATTCTGCAATAATAGATTGGCATTATCATACAATCTCAGATCTCAGATAGCAGCAGACACCCAAGCGATGTTTCAAATTCACAAGATTGATATTATCAGCCACAATGAAGCTCTAGCAGCACGGCAACATCAAGACAATGCAGGTGAGAAACATCTTATAAGCATATGACAACGTTTTCAAGTAATTCATGTTTACAAGAAACTGCCAACACAATCTGCTTCATCACTGTTCCACGCACTTACAGGCTGTGATTCTATTTTCTGCTCCTGTGGCCATACCAAGTGGTCAGCAAGGAAAGTCTTCGACAGCCATCATCATCTCCTTCAGGATTTGGCGACTTAAGTCAAGACAAGACCAGCTCTGCTGAAGACGTTGTGTGTAGATAATGTTCAAAGTGTGAACACAGTGCAAAGCATTGTATTTCAGAAATCATTCAAACCGTGGTTGATACCTCCAACAAGTGATGCCCTGTACCACTACATCAAGTGTGCCAATTACAAAACAATGATCAGAAATAAAGCCTGTGAAGGCATTTCACAACTGCCAGTGGTCACAGAGATGGGTTGGACAAGAACAACAAAGGTCTGCAATACCTACTGATATCTTTAGACACCATTCCTGAAGCATATATTTCACTTATCACATGTGCATGTCGCACACAATGTCAGAATTTGCGCTATATATGCATGATTTAAGACTTCCTTGCACCTCTGCATGTGGCTGCAGAAAGCCTTGTGATGACACGAATCGTTTCAATTGACCTTCCAAATGTGTACTATAATTGTTAATGTGCTATGAATGAAAGTTTAAAAAAAGGGTTTTAGGAATATCTGAATTTAAATTCAAACCTGCTTTGTGTGACTGTGTGATAACAAAAATACTAAGCATAATTTGAAAAGAATTCTTTTTCATATATGATTCAACACGTTTAACATGATATTGAAAAGTATGCTTTAAAATGATGTTTGTACGTTTCAAATGATATATTGTTGATTGTTTGACAATGTTCTGTCTATCAACATGAGTTAAATGATAAAGAATAATCATGAATATTTGTAGTTGTGAATTATAGTATGACAAAAGCTGTAAGGATACAACAACTTCAGATAATCAGCTTAGATAGCTAGTTTTGCGGCCATTTTGTTTTCAATATTGAAGGTGAAAACAATTTAATTCAGTTAATATCTGTGATCAGCATTTATAAGATGTCTGAGAAAGTCAAATTTTAAGAAAAGTATCAATTAATATACAGAGGCATTTTATGATATAACATTCACACCTAATACCATCTGTGGCGACTATGGCGGCCATTTTGTTTTTCAATTCTGAAGATGAAAACAATGTTATTCAGTGTATATCTAATTTATTTGTGATGAACATTTAAAAGATGTCTGAGAAAGTCAATTTTTTAAAAATAATCACTAAATATACAGGCGCATTTTATGAAATACTTAATACTATGTGAGGCGACTATGGCGGCCATTTTGTTTTTCAAATTTGAGGGTTATATATATTTGTTCTAACTTGGTTTCCAACCTGATCATGATCAGTACCCTTTGAATACCCTATTAAAACACTTTTACTACTTTTTAACGTGAAGAGATTCAGTAATAAACGAAAACAATGTGATCAGCTGCCATTTTTTTGTGAAATTTTGGCGGCCATTTTGTTTTTCAATTTTGGGGGTCAAAAACACTTTTTTCAGCTTGGTATCCTATTTTTTCGTAATCAGCATCCTTTAAATAGGTAAGATAGACTAGATACCAAATCCTTCTAAAAAATGCCTCTTGCTTTCATCTTATCCATAATCTGTCCTAGTCTATATCTAACTATCAGACGTTTCATCAGGGACAACGCGTTAGTTTATTGTGCATATGAGTCATTTTGAAATAATAAAATTAAAATGTATACGTAATAAACACAATTCGACATCACCACTTAAAACGACGACTTTTGACTGGTACTACGGATAATTGATTTGTGTAATAAGATGTTTTATCCTCTTAAGTAAATACAAATGACATAAACTATCATTATAAATGGGAAATTTGAAAAAAATAAAATTTGCTAAAAACGTGCTACTGCCCCTTTAACAACGTCCCTGACAAAACCATAACTCGCACAGTCTCCATCACAAGCCTATTTAAATCTTGCTGCATGCGTTGATTGTGTTGTGCTAGTGTAGCAGCGCGATGCGCCTGAAGTCATGAAAACAGTTGAACAAGACATGCAATAAACTCTCTTTGACCATTTCATTTAAACACATGGCTAATTCGAGCAGTGGCACTTATAAGTAACTGCTAATTTTTTTGTAATAACAATGTATGTACAAATTGCCTCCAAACTATTCATGATTTTCTCTCTGTCATAGTGCATGCTTCTCTCGCATCACTTGGTTCATAACAACATTAGTATTTATGTAGTAATGTCACCGTCAACGTAATAAAGAAGTTGTATATCCATAATATCGTCTTAATTGCTCATGACTACGCACTAGATTGTCCATCAAAGAAGACAACTATTGTATTACGAGGGTCGTACATCACCTTCATAAAAACCCTTCCCGTACGAAGAATTCCTTTACTACCTAATTCCTCAGTCAAAGAAACGGTGGTGGCCACTCTCTTCAACGACGTTTCGTGCAGTTGTGTGACGTCACAGACGATGACATATTGGTATATTGGATATAAATGATAAGTACACACCACTTGTCTTATCAAATGGGCAGCTCACAGTGACCCTACTCACACGTGTACAGTGTGGTTGTACGGACGTGCATATAATATTGAACGGTTTATTAGAACTAGATAAGTGTAAGATAAGATAATTACGTGTTGGTAATGGGTCAAGCTCAATTGGCATATAGCATTTGAAGGTTTATTTTTATTGTATTTCAAAAGATGAACGATTTTATTTCTTTGATTGGGCTTGACTTTAATAGGTTTGAAAAAACCCATATATTACGAGATTAATAAATTTGCAGCAGAATACAAATGTGATGTTTAAGATGAATCGAGTGCTGATCTCGAGTTGGAGAAGATGAGATGTGGACTGCACACATTTAGATGACTGTGAGAGAGTTATTCAAAACGTTGAAATGTAGTTACATGTGGAGTGGCGTCTATTATATAGATATTTATATGTTAATAATTCACCTCCATGTGTACATTGTGAGCGAGTTACCTAGTTGACCGGATGATAAATGATCTAGGTAGATGGATAAAGGGATTATTCTGATTGACGTTCTCATTATTAGTAGCAGTGTGTTTATAGTTCAACATGTTTATGGGATTTGTGATAGGTACTCAACTGATTGTGACTCGAGTTATTAATAGTTTGGTACATGCTATTTTCAGAAATGCATTTTCAACATTTGTTTTGTATACTTGAAAACGTTTTAATTGTTCAAAATTGACGAAATGATTGTCTGTGAATCTCTGTAGTAATAGCTACTTTCGTTGAATAATCGTTATTTTTGAGAGAACGTTTCGTGGCTCCTCTTGAGCCTTCGCGATTCTTCGTGTCTCTCCGTGAATTGTCCGGGTGTACCTTCGTGTCTCTCCGTGAATTGTCCGGGTGTACCTTCGTGTCTCTCCGTGATCCGTAAAGAGTGAAACTGGTTTTGGTTTCACCATTGTCATCAATGTTTTACCGGGTTTAAATTGTCATCACCTGTAGCTGTATATACCACGTCTACATCTACACCCACTGCATATAGAGGAGTGAAGCGCGGTTGACTCTAATGGTGTGTGGAACAGATCTCTCCTATGTAAATATTGGTGAATTGTCTACAATAGTGTCGTACAACTTTTTCAAATTAAGTTTAACTGCCCAAGTGATAGCGTTTGGGAGTGTCTCATTCGGATAATAACACTAATAGTGTATTCACGTTTTTCCAGGCCACAGACCCAGGGTACATGACATTTAAAAATAATAAATAAAAAATGCGATTACAAATGAAGCAAAATATAGCATAAAATATATTCTTAGACAAATTTATTGTCGAAAATTTTAAGTCGAACAAACATTTCAAATGAGGGGTTACAGTAGAATTATCCTATTGAAAAGGAAAAGTAGAACTATTTTGTTGACATTGACGGCGCTTAATGTGACGCTGGTTTTGTTAGGTTTTCAATGCTTCTATGCTTTTATTGTTTTGAAGGGTGAACGACGAACTTTATATATTAAAATAAGATCCGTATTTATACAGAGTTTGGTTTAAGCAAATATAAATGAAAAGAAATTTTGACAATTTGTGTGCCACTGCCTATTTCTACTAAACTCATGGTATTCGACTACTAAACTCAGTGAGATATACATGGTATTCGACTGCTAAACTCAGTGAGATATACATGGTATTCACTTCTACTAAACTCAGTGAGATAAACATGGTATTCGACTACTAAACTCGGTGAGATATACATGGTATTCGACTGCTAAACTCAGTGAGATATACATGGTATTCGACTACTAAACTCAGTGAGATATACATGGTATTCGACTACTAAACTCGGTGAGATATACATGGTATTCGACTGCTAAACTCAGTGAGATATACATGGTATTCGACTACTAAACTCAGTGAGATATACATGGTATTCGACTACTAAACTCAGTGAGATATACATGGTATTCGACTACTAAACTCAGTGAGATATACATGGTATTCGACTACTAAACTCAGTGAGATGTACATGGTAATCGACTACTAAACTCAGTGAGATATACATGGTATTCGACTGCTAAACTCAGTGAGATATACATGATATTCGACTGCTAAACTCAGTGAGATATACATGGTATTCGACTGCTAAACTCAGTGAGATATACATGGTATTCGACTGCTAAACTCAGTGAGATATACCTGATATTCGACTGCTAAACTCAGTGAGATATACATGGTATTCGACTACTAAACTCAGTGAGATATACATGATATTCGACTGCTAAACTCAATGAGATATACATGGTATTCGACTACTAAACTCAGTGAGATATACATGGTATTCGACTACTAAACTCAATGAGATATACATGGTATTCGACTACTAAACTCAATGAGATCTACATGGTATTCGACTACTAAACTCAGTGAGATATACATGGTATTCGACTACTAATCTCAGTGAGATATACATGGTATTCGACTACTAAACTCAGTGAGATATACATATCAAGCATCCTCTATGAATTCTACCAACACTGTACAGACCATTTTATGGTCATCATGTCGGACCTTAAGTGACATAATTCTCAATAAAACAATACATCATCTTTCCGAAGAAGTTACATTTCAGTCTAAATCATTGAACAATTAAACGATAGTAATTTATGTCTCAATTCGCCAGTAAATTAAATGTTCGTGATCCAAGTGTCACAAGAAAAAAGTTCTATTTCCTGATTCGAGCATAGTACGAACTGCTTGGCTGTTTTTCGACTCTGACAGAAGTGATTCTCACGCCTTTAATAACACACTCAATCTACGACAGAGGCTGGTGACGTGAGAACATTTATTACAAACTCTCAATCACAGCTGATAGTCTGTCATCTAGTATTTACTGGGGTGCATTTATCTCTAACCGGAGAAACACGCACTATGTGGGCAGAATGTTTCAAAACGGTCACATACCCTGCAGTCAAAATGCCTTGTATACAGAGTCAAAATGGCCATACGTCAGAGTCAAAATGGCCATACGTCAGAGTCAAAAGGGACATTACTCAATGATAAGAAAAATGAATTCTCATATAAGAAAAGCACACGATAACAAATTCATGGCAATCTCCAGTGTATCTTTTTCTCTTAGTATCATTGTCAAAGCAAGTTTAACTTAAACATGTCTTAACCTTTGTTCACACCCAGTGTTCTCCTCGAGTGACTTTGCCCTCTCTACAGTTGAGTTCCATTATGCTTTAATGTAAAGCCATTTTCCCGAAATATTATTACCAAATTATTTCCTACAATGGCCGAATAACATAAAGATGGCGAACCTTCCCAAGTCTAATCGTGCCACTATCTTACGCAAACTAGCTAAGTGTATATCAATCTCGTTTACACACAGCTTAAACCATAAAAGTAAATAAACGTTTCACTTCAAACAACTGCTATATATAATATTCATGTATCTATATTATTGATGATTTACATATTCCTTTGTACATCCTTGCCATTTTGGTATTCATTATATAAACTGTATACATTTATGTCATACACCACCGATGGTGGGCAGGTCAAAGATTTCCCCCGTAGCTGAGTCACTTTTAAAATATCGACTTGTATTCATCACGCTAATCCAGGTAAGACATATATCCTCTATTTGTCATGGCGCAATAGCGACATTTATTCACGTAACAAGCACATGTATATTTCAACTATCTACCAGTCTGCTCGACCTGTTCATCTGTCATTGGTCAAAAGTTGCCAGCGGCCAGTGTCTATTTGATCGATACGGTCGATATTTACACACAGCGCTACTTGTAATACGACCACTCGTAATTGATGACCACTGGCGAGACATAAAAACAATGAACACGACAGGGGTCAAAATATTGAATACGCCGGATATGTTAACCTCCCAAGCAAGACGACAATTGCACTAGTCCAGTGCAACACTCCTGTGTATTTATTTCTATTGCGCTGAATTCCACAAAGCGCCATATATCAAATAACCACGTTCCGCGCCTTCACGGAAGTAAATATTGAAAATAATTTACTATAAATGACTGTTATGAATAAATATGGTTGATATCAATGTCATCATTAAACAGGTTACCACACAGATAACTCAACACATTCGTATTGAATATCGTATTGACACATGGAGTACACTATCAGCAATGCAACAAGTTGTATTAGTTACCTTGTACTATCGTCATGTTTCGAAGCTGTAGGTAAACGCTAAGTACTTTAAATATTGTCGTCTTCGCAATGAACCTTTACTGAAACCTGATAAAGGTCATTGATGTCACGCATATTAGTACTGTGATGTAACAGAATATGTAAATGCTGTGATCTTGGCGAGATTGAAGATGAGTTTCACTTTTTGATGAAATGTAGCCTCTATGCAGAAATCCGTTCGGATATGATTCATAAATTTTATAACAATTCACTGTCGTTATTATCTCCACATGACCTGTTCATAGATATAATGAAAAACGACGCTAATGCTAAGGCTTTAGCCGCTTCTATTAATAACATGTATGACAAGCGACTAAAACACCGTAGCTAAACTCCTATCAATCGTGGTATTATTTGCTATGTATGTATTTTATTCATATGTCTTACCTATATATATATTTGAATATTTTATATTGTATAATCGTGTTTCATAGGCCTGATTGGCCGGATATTTTCTCATTATCAACGTGCAATGAAAATGTGATATATTGTGTATGAAAATATGTGACACGAAAATAAGATAATTTCTTCTTCTTCTTTTTCTGTAATCCCGCCGTTACAGTGTTTGAACCTCCGTCGCAATGTTTAAATTTGATCCACCGTCACAATCCTAGCTCCGCCGTCACAATGTTACCGTCGCTGTCACAATGTTATCTCCGCCGCCACAATGTTATTTTGGCCATCACAATGTTTGATGCCCCATCGTCACAATATTAGCCCGCGGTCAGAGTGTTAGCACCACCGTCGCTATGTTAGCTCTATCGTTAAATGGTAGCTTCGCCGTCACAATGATAGTTGTACAAAAGTATCGTAACTAGTGACACTTGTTTGACGAAATTAGAATGTATGTAGAAACTTCACCTACACATAATAAAGAAGTTGAATATCAACAATCACTGTCGTTCTTCTTGAAGGAAGTGATGAGATAAATAGAGGTTATCATGAGAGTGTGTTTTGGGATGGTCAATATCCTGCATTAGGAATAAACATTGTATTTTGCGAGCCTTGGCGAGCTAAATACATTGTGTTTATTCCTAATGCAGGATATTTACCATCCCAAAACACACGAGCATGATAACTTCTTTATCATACAATGTCATACTTCATTCATTTTGCGCAAAACAGCATGACAACATTATTTCAAAGTTGAACTTTACTGTAACTAAGCGTATTAATATATGCAAATTAACTGCGTGTTATTCTCACAGTAAAATGACACAAAATAACGCCTCCTAAATTATGCTTTCAGTGAAAATAATTGGTATGTTTGGCATGATCTTAATTTTCAATGTTTTAATACGTTTTAAAATACGTTTTTCAAATGAAAAATATGTAACGTGACTACAGCGAAATCGAACTCGCGTCCTATTGCTTGTGTAACCATGACTGTAAGCGAATCTCGAAGTGCGAGAGTTGCTTCCCCTGCGCCCGGTTGCAAATGGCGACTCGCACCACACGGAGAGCTAAATTGAATGTTAGGCAGCTAATTCTAAAACAAAAGTCACATATGGAACCATGAAGACTGTCGTTCGATAAATGAATGTGTGACTCAAACTGCCTTTGTTACCTGTGAGTATCATAAAGTGGTTGCTCGGTAGTTTTCAACTCGCGATGAACATATTTTGGCACTGCTTGAACATAATAAAATTTTGCCGCACTATGCATTGCACAATAATTTTTTTTTATCATTTCCCAAATTAATGTGGATCTATATGAAAGGGAGCATGTATATTTACATGAAGCTGTTACGCTTTAATTGTCACGATTATTACAGGCATTTGAAATGTTAACGCGTGTGACGTCATTTCCAAAAGAAGTTCCGTCACTTGACCTCTGTTATTTGCATCTTTATCCGTATATGACCCCAACGGATACCGAAAATATCTGTTGCCTTTATCCTGCCGAGAACACCATCCATTGTATGATAAACTAGTATATATTCATCGAAACGTGTTTGTATTGACTCTATCCCTCCTTAACAAATGCTTTTGGTTAGTTTAATTAAAATAATTCATAATAGGACAACACATCTTATTCGTTAAGCTTGATGCATCGTAAAAGGTTTAAAGGGACTTTAAATTACGCTGATGAATTAAAAAAAAATTCCAAAGAAGTAAATTGATTAAGTATACTTTTTAGCGGTGACATAACAGACGACGAGCAAGGGAAATGATTGATCTCATGTTCAAGTCGGCAAAACGAGAAGATGTATAACCCGAGGCTCTTGTTCAACATCAAAATCTACATTTATGTCTCTTCATGTATGTAAAACAAAACATCGAAGTTTTTTTGTACTCGAATAAGACACGCGAAAGATGTGAAGTGTCGAGAGCCAAGAGGTGGCACCTGAAGCCAGCTAACAGTTGTATATACCGAGTACATGAGGACACTATCTATATTTACCAGTCTATAAGCCATATAACGTGATGCTTGAATAGACGTTTCTATACCGTGTCCATCCTCGATAATCCAGCGCTATTGTTCCGATAAATCTACACACAAGCGCTGGAAAACAGTGAGGGTATTTATCCTTAACCTAGTTACCTCCTCTTGGGTCCATGTTATCCAATCAGAAACGAAACGCAGACACTATCTGCGTAAACATTTCGACCAATCAAAACGCATCATTACCGTTGTTTATAGAAACAAACATGGCGGCGGCCGACTCACTCGATTACGATAAAGTTTGTAACAAATTCAGCGTAGAAAACCTGACAGAAACTCAAAAGAAAGTTTTAAGAAGTCTGTACGAGAAGAAGGGTGTATTCATGTCCATCAAAACGGGTGGAGGTAATTGATTAAAATCCCTGTGCTACCAGGCGTTCCCAATCATCTGCGAAAGCCAAGATCCTGACACGAGAGTGCTTGTTATTTCACCCTTGATTTCAAGTTATCTCATTGGTTGTTAGAAAGCAAGCGTTTCGCTGAGTCATTGCGAAGGGAGGTAACTAGGTTAAGGATAAATACCCTCACTGTTTTCCAGCGCTTGTGTGTAGATTTATCGGAACAATAGCGCTGGATTATCGAGGATGTACCGTGTCAATCGGGACTTATAACATTGTAAGTCCCCAAGGAGGGTTTACAGAGACAATTGTCTTGAGGACCCTGTTTGTTAATCCTGATATATTTTCCAAGATGACTGTGTAAAAGTAAAGATCTGAAGAAACTATCTTAAACTAATTTTCAAAATATTCCCAAATATATAATCAGAACATGTACTGCAAATGTTTTGACGAAAGTACGTTTCAAAACCGTATCCACTATCACCTGTGGTACGTGGAAGTGGCGGCAGAGTCTACTGCACCACCGATGCACTTATACCGCGTGACTGTAAACATGGAGTTCAAGCTGTACACAAGGATTTTATGGACGCCTCTATTTAGCGGGGATCCTCAATATAACGCGATAACAAAGCGTCTTTTTAGAAACCATTCAACCTCGGATATGGTTAGGCTGTGGACCCTGATAGTCAGGAAAACCACTCATGGTTTCATCTTATAGTAATTCATACACGGATATGGTTAGGCTGTGGACCCTGATAGTCAGGAAAACCACTCATGGTTTCATCTTATAGTAATTCATACACGGATATGGTTAGGCTGTGGACCCTGATAGTCAGGAAACACCACTCATGGTTTCATCTTATAGTAATTCATACACGGATATGGTTAGGCTGTGGACCCTGATAGTCAGGAAAACCACTCATGGTTTCATCTTATAGTAATTCATACACGGATATGGTTAGGCTGTGGACCCTGATAGTCAGGAAACACCACTCATGGTTTCATCTTATAGTAATTCATACACGGATATGGTTAGGCTGTGGACCCTGATAGTCAGGAAACACCACTCATGGTTTCATCTTATAGTAATTCATACACGGATATGGTTAGGCTGTGGACCCTGATAGTCAGGAAAACCACTCATGGTTTCATCTTATAGTAATTCATACACGGATATGGTTAGGCTGTGGACCCTGATAGTCAGGAAACACCACTCATGGTTTCATCTTATAGTAATTCATACACGGATATGGTTAGGCTGTGGACCCTGATAGTCAGGAAAACCACTCATGGTTTCATCTTATAGTAATTCATACACGGATATGGTTAGGCTGTGGACCCTGATAGTCAGGAAAACCACTCATGGTTTCATCTTATAGTAATTCATACACGGTTATGGTTAGGCTGTGGACCCTGATAGTCAGGAAACACCACTCATGGTTTCATCTTATAGTAATTCATACACGGATATGGTTAGGCTGTGGACCCTGATAGTCAGGAAAACCACTCATGGTTTCATCTTATAGTAATTCATACACGGATATGGTTAGGCTGTGGACCCTGATAGTCAGGAAACACCACTCATGGTTTCATCTTATAGTAATTCATACACGGATATGGTTAGGCTGTGGACCCTGATAGTCAGGAAACACCACTCATGGTTTCATCTTATAGTAATTCATACACGGATATGGTTAGGCTGTGGACCCTGATAGTCAGGAAACACCACTCATGGTTTCATCTTATAGTAATTCATACACGGATATGGTTAGGCTGTGGACCCTGATAGTCAGGAAACACCACTCATGGTTTCATCTTATAGTAATTCATACACGGATATGGTTAGGCTGTGGACCCTGATAGTCAGGAAACACCACTCATGGTTTCATCTTATAGTAATTCATACACGGATATGGTAATGCTGTGGACCCTGATAGTCAGGAAAACCACTCATGGTTTCATCTTATAGTAATTCATACACGGATATGGTTAGGCTGTGGACCCTGATAGTCAGGAAACACCACTCATGGTTTCATCTTATAGTAATTCATACACGGATATAGTTAGGCTGTGGACCCTGATAGTCAGGAAACACCACTCATGGTTTCATCTGATAGTAATTCATACACGGATATGGTAATGCTGTGGACCCTGATAGTCAGGAAACACCACTCATGGTTTCATCTGATAGTAATTCATACACGGATATGGTAATGCTGTGGACCCTGATAGTCAGGAAACACCACTCATGGTTTCATCTGATAGTAATTCATACACGGATATGGTAATGCTGTGGACCCTGATAGTCAGGAAACACCACTCATGGTTTCATCTGATAGTAATTCATACACGGATCAAACTGAGCTCGTGATACAGATGCATGAAGTGGAAAAGAAAATGGCGTGCACGTCCGCTACACGTGTTGGTCAAGCAATGCAAGCATAAGTTCACGTGTTTGAAATCACCATCGATGGCATGCGGTTATCATAAGAATTGCTTGAAATGCAATACCACGTGCACCCATGGCTCGCTAGTTCAAGCCGTTTGCAACAACGTTGGTAAATGCACATCTAACTTCCGATGCAACCAATCAGGATTATATATTTCTTAGCGAGAAATTGCCCGATATATAACAAAGGTGGCCTGACTTTAGAATCCCTCACCATATAAGGTGTCGTTATTTTGTTCTATATAACTCCTGTTCTAGATTATCATTTTACCTACCGGACATGCGCAGAGGTTTTTTCCCCATGTTTGTTGACAAAAACGGCAAGATCGGTCGCTGCTGCACTGACCCCCTTAGCCCATGGATACCAATCAACCCTACGTCCAGCACATGATATACTCTCCCAAAAAAGAAACGCATTGTGGATTTTTGTTTTTGATTAACTCGATATTTGGATAAGCAATACTTTTAGAAAGTTAATTGTTTAAGATATGATATCTATGGTGTTTTGTACAAGAACACCATGTCAAAAGGCAACCCACAAAATTTACCTTTATTTGAGAGTAAGAAATCCAAGAAAGGCATGCAATCTGAGAGAACACGTAATGCACGTGATTTGCATGTAAAGTTTAGTGATCAAGTCATGCCAGTGAAGGGTATAAAAGGTCGAACACTGTTTTCGGTACATTCACCAGATTTAAGAGTTTTTTGATGGATTGAAAATGCCTCGACTGACAACAGAACACCAAAACATCGCAATTGGCCTTTTTGAAGCAGGACAGTCACAGCTAACAGTTGTTCGTCGAATGAACACTCACCAAAGCCCCATGGGATAGGTATCGCCAGCAGAATTCGGTGGCAGACAGACCTAGAAGTGGTCGATCAAGAACAACAACTGAAGCTCAGGATCGATACATCCGGGTACACCACCTACGTCATCGTCATCGTATAGCTACAGCAACCACTACAGCTAGACAAATACCCGGATTGAGAAGGATTTCTGCGCAGACCGTGAGGAATAGGTTTCGAGCCGCAGGACTTAGAGCAAGAAGACCCTACTTTGGTCCTGTGCTGCGTCAACAGCATCGACGACATCGGGTCCGCTGGTGTACCAATGTTCAGGCCTGGAACTTGGCTAATTGGCGGCGTATCTGGTTTAGTGATGAATCGAGATCTCTTTTGGAACGGCGCGATGGAAGGATGTGTGTATACAGACGCCGTCATGAACATTTTGCCGACACCTGCGTCCCCCAGGTAGACAGATTCGGCAGGGGGAGTGTGATGATGTGGAGAGCCATCTCCTACACCGGAAGAAGTCAATTGGTGTTGATCCAAGGCAATTTGACAGTACAACGCTACTGTGATGAAATTCTAAGGCCACATGTACTTCCTATTGTCCGCTGCAGAGGGAGTTATTCCAACAGGACAACGCCAGGCCAACATACAGCTCGTTTGACCACAACCTTTCTACAGAATGAGAACATCAATGTCCTTCCATGGCCCTTCAAATCCTCAGATTTGAACCCTATAGAGCATCTCTGGGATGCCCTGGGAAACGAGTGCGGCAACGTAACCCACAGCAAAAGACACTTCTGCAACTTGCAAATCATGAAATGCACTAAGGACCGAGTGGGCTGCAATACCACAGAACCAGATTCAGAGACTTATTCGCTCCATGCCCAGACGATGCTGTGCAGTTCTTGACTCCAATGGTGGACACACGAGGTATTGACGTCAACGCCACCAAACGCATCAGTTTGACTCACTACCTGACTTTTCCCGAAGTCATTCTATGACGTGATACTGTGACTGTCTCCATGTGAAATTTTGTTGTAATCACTTGCTTTACCACCCCGATATATTGTAACAAAATCAAGAAAACAGTCTTTAAAAATTCCTATATGCGTTTCTTTTTTGGGAAAGTATATTTCATTTTATCATTTTAGGGTTAGTGATTATTTCCAGATTTAAAAAAATGGAATTCTAAGAAAACGCTGACTTTACTTTTATCGTGTACCGTACTGTAGGCCACGGCATGGGGCTTTCCCCGTTTGATTAACAGGTCGCACTTTAAATTTAGTAATTGTATATGTAGTAGGCCTAATTGTGATACCTTAGGATAAACTGCTATGATTTCATTAAACCCTTGGATACAGATGGGCCGTGTTCAAGATGGGTTTCAAAGTAATCGCTCAATGAGCGATTACTTTTAAACCTCTCTTGAACGCGATTGCTCAATGTAGCGCTACGTAGCAAGGCGAGCAAACTTCGAGGAATTTGCACTGTGTCGTTCAAAAGAGAAGAAGCGCTCATTGAGCCCTACATTGAGCGATCAATGAGCGCTTCGAAGCGCTTCATTTTGTTGAACCGCTGGCTGATTTAATTCAATTTAACCCTTATATCAAACATTATGTAATGACTTTAGTGATTACCCTAGTTGTTTTATGCAAGGACTTCGCACTTGAAGAATATATTTATAATCCGAATATGTAAGAACAACATTGTCACATTTTTTTACGATACCCAACCGTGAGAATCGAATTTCTATGGACATTTTATGGACGCTTTGATCCACGGTAAGTTCCCTTGAACCACCTGCTTGAACTGAAATCTCGTTCGATGTCTCGGTTTTAGGCCGCCATTAACTTGGCGTTGCAAAAGTATTGCGAATTCACATTGGACCCAAGCATTCTGTGACAGTCGTCAGTTAAGTATTATTGCGACTACATTTTAACCCTTCGGTTCACCTTTATATATATTTTCTTCTCCTTTTGATGAACTGACGAAATTTAGCTTCGTGTTGACAATCAACGGACATTTTCAAGTTTGTTGAAGCATTTCTTGGGTGTCTTTCTTACAGATAAATACCATAGCAAGATATATTAATAAAAATCCTTCAAGGTAAGTGCTTATGGTGATTTACAATTTAATTTTTTTTTACGTTTGCTAAAATACTGGAGCGTTGAGTAGAGAATCTAATAAAAGAAAACATGAATACGTACGTATCGTCTCGAATTTATGTTCAAAACTGATATTATTCACAATCAAAAATGGAATTAGCATTTGGTGATATCATGTGCATAGACATTTTATGTAGAATATACACATTTTATAAACATTCAACAGTGGATGCTGTGACATGATCACATTTATTGATATCCCGATATAATTGTAATTTTTCCTTCGCTGAAGAGCAAGCAAAATCGCTGTTGGTTATAAATATAGGGCCTAACATTCAGACCTCTATTTTGGTCTAAAATGTCTCCTAACGGAGATCAGCGCGTGTTTATTCTGGCGAGGGATACTAAAGGTGCTCCATTGAATGATATAAGATTTTAATTTGCTGGTAACCATTTGGGACGTCGTAACATGCTAATATAGCAGAACTCTTCTAGCTACAGCTCATGTACGATAAATAAAGGAAACATCTTGACAATCACGCGATTACTTTACATACATTTTATTCCGTGAAGACAAGGATTGTTCACATCTTGGTCTGACAATCTACTCCCACGTACCCAACTGGGCAGGTGCACGTGTACCCATACTGAGCGTTCGGGAAACACAGTCCGCCATTTTGGCATGGCCCGAATTTGCAGACGTCCCCAGATTTAGCTGAAATAAAAAAAATCACATCATGTGTTTTCAGACAACTCAACATCCTTTCAGCAGACGTCTCAGGACACCAACTCACCAACACATGAACACCAACTCAACGACACATGAAATCAAACTCACCGACATGAAATCAAACTCACCGACACATGAACATCAATTCACCGACGCATGAACACTAACTCACCGACACATGAACTCTACATCACCGACACGTGGAATCAAACTCACCGACACATGAAATCAAACTCAACAACACATGAACACCATCACATGATCTCTAGCTCACCGACACACGAACACAACTTACCAACACACGAACACCAACTTACCAACACACGAACATTAACTCGACCGACACATAAACATCAACTACCCGTCACATGAACAGTAACTCACCGACACATGAGCACCACCTCACCGACACACCACACACGATCATCAACATGAACACCAACTCACCGACACATGAGAACCACGTACACAAATCACCGACACATGAACAGCAATTACACCAGCTCACCGACACATGAAAAGAAATAACACCATCATCGACCCATGAACATCACGGACCGACACATGAACAGCAATAACACCAGCTCACCGACACATGACCACCGACTCACCGACACATGACAACCGACTCACCGACACATGAACAGCAATAACACCAGCTCACCGACACATGACCACCGACTCACCGACAAATGACCACCGACTCACCGACACATGAACAGCAATAACACCAGCTCATCGACACATGACCACCAGCTCACCGACACATGACCACCTACTCACCGACACATGACCACCAGCTCACCGACACATGACCACCAGCTCACCGACACATGACCACCGACTCACCGACACATGACCACCAGCTCACCGACACATGACCACCGACTCACCGACACATGACCATCGACTCACCGACACATGAACAGCAATAACACCAGCTCACCGACACATGACCACCAGCTCACCGACACATGACCACCGACTCACCGACACATGACCACCAGCTCACCGACACATGACCACCAGCTCACCGACACATGACCACCGACTCACCGACACATGACCACCAGCTCACCGACACATGACCACCGACTCACCGACACATGACCACCGACTCACCGACACATGAACAGCAATAACACCAGCTCACCGACACATGACCACCAGCTCACCGACACATGACCACCAGCTCACCGACACATGACCACCAGCTCACCGACACATGACCACCAGCTCACCGACACATGACCACCGACTCACCGACACATGACCACCAGCTCACCGACACATGACCACCGACTCACCGACACATGACCACCGACTCACCGACACATGACCACCGACTCACCGACACATGACCACCGACTCACCGACACATGACCACCGACTCACCGACACATGACCACCGACTCACCGACACATGACCACCGACTCACCGACACATGACCACCGACTCACCGACACATGACCACCGACTCACCGACACATGACCACCGACTCACCGACACATGACCACCGACTCACCGACACAACTCGGCACAGGGGGACAGGGGTCTCTCTTGCAGTAAACTGTCTCCAGGATACACATCTCGTTATGTTGACATGTCATCGACTGAAACACAGGGTCAAGTTAGCATAGATGTCATACCCAGCACTGTAACCTGGACATACATGTAATGGATATAATACCGGCAGACATAAATCTCTTGTGGAGGAATAGAGCAATGTATGTATCGTATAGTATAATTGCAATGCCGGAAACATACGAACTTGAAACACGTGACGGATCCAGCAGATTATGTTATACGGAATGACGTCATGAACACGAGTACACGTGCGATTTACAAAAGAACTGTAAGAGAATTGTCTTTTGAGAAATGTCGATTGCTTTGAGCGTTGGACTCTATATTGAGTTCAATTCAACATTTGTCTCAACTAAATTTCATTGCAAGGTAATTTAGTTAACAACATTTTACTAAGTTTAAATTTTTTTTACTTTTCACGTGTACAAGGTGACAATTCTCTTTCCAAAATGTTCTATTTTCCGTGTTAATTTTGTCTGCATGGTTGATCTATAGACTGTTAAGATCCGAATATAATAATTCAGTCAGCCTAGCTGTAGCTGCAAGAATATGTTTATTGAAGGACTTATCCAGGGGTCTAAACTTACAGTTAGTTTTAATTAGTGGGTTCCCCACGTATTCAAGAAAGTTCAAATATTCCATCTTGACTCCATATTATGTAGTTGGTGTGACAGACGGATGCGTCCCCTCCAACGGAAAGTTTAGATCAGCCCTTGGAGGCGGGGGCAAACACATTATGTTGACTGTTACATACACTTTGTCCAATGAAATGATTTCATGACAACATGCTACTTACGGAGCAATCTGCTGCACGTTTCACGTGTGCGAGCTGACAGTTCTTGCCCAGAGCCTGGTCACACCCGCAGGTGTAGTCATGGCGACCGATAGGCGTGCACGTGTAGCCGTTCCGACAGGGATAGTCATCACATTTGGTCCTCACATCTGTAGAATAAAATATTGCAATATACACTTAGCAAAATGCATTTCCAAAGAGCAGGTGAAACCCGCAAACCCACGTGAACAAACGCACATGACGTCACGTGGACTTACCCAAAGAGCAGGTGAAACCCCAAACCCACGTGGACAAACGCACATGACGTCATATGGACTTACCAAAACAGCAGGTGAAACCCCAAACCCACGTGGACAAACGCACATGGCGTCACATGAACTTACCCAAAGAGCAGCTGAAACCCGCAAACACACGTGAACAAACGCGCATGGCTTCACATGAACTTACAGAGCAGGTGAAACCCCAAACCCACGTCGACAAACGCACATGGCGTCACATGGACTTACCCATAGAGCAGGTGACACCCGCAAACCCACGTGGACACAAGCACATGGCGTCCCCAGCACTGCTCTTAATACACGTTGCTCCATTCTCGCATTTGATTGGACAGTTTGTCACTGAAAATAGAAGAACACAATCGAGCATCCCCCAAGCAGCGGCGTGCGCATGTCAAGTCAAGCTTACACACCCCTGCCGTTAGGTCATTTGCATATGACCTTTGTCCTCTGACCGTAAGCTCCGTTCAGCGTTCGATGTCCTTCAGCCCGGATGTAAACAAAATGGCGGCTCCGAGATGACTGAATCAACGCCGAGGTTTGAGATCATTTGTTTTTGTTGTTTAAAGTAAACAAAACTAGTACCTATTCATAAGAAAAATAGTTGCGTTTGTAATATTTCCACGTATCATCGATTTTCTACACACGCTAATTTTGTTGAAAATCAACGTACGGCGTTGACAAGTAAACCTCTCGGCAACGGACGACAAACGCTTAACACCAACATTATAATCGTAATGTTTTGAAGATTTGTTCACCTTATTCTTACTGAAGTTGATATATTTTGAAAAACTTTTATTTCTAAACGAACTATTATAATAACAACATTGCACTCGATCTTTCTCGTATCCCCCAAAGTTTCTGCTAAATTTTAGCAGGCGGAGGGAACGGCTAGTGGCAGGGGTCTGTAAGCACTACGAAGGAGGAAGTCCGAGGTGCGCAGACCGCCTGCGTGGAGGATGACAATCGAGAGGAGAAACACATCGATAACAGGTAAGTTTGAATACCTCCAGTTACAGCTGTGAACAATCCAACACTTACCGACCTGTACAAACTACATCATCTATTTTTATCTTTAATTATAAGATAAACAGTTGCGTTTGTAAAATTTCCGGAATTCATTGATGTTCAACACCTGCAAATTTAGTTTAAAACCGACGGCGTAAGCCGGAGGTTTTAAACGTTGAAATTTGCGGGCGTTGAATAACAATGAATCCCGGAAATTTTACAAACGCAACTATTTATCGATATTGTAACATGACCGTTAGTTATACGACATTTTGAAGCGAACTCTCTTTTTGCGTGCCTATCTGTGAGTGGAAAGGACTTTGCGACTGTTCCATTTTTGTAAGAGGTGTGGTCAGGTCAACACAATGTGAATACTCAGCGTACTATGTTCATTAATCAACAGTTTTCACGTAACCCCGAACAGTGCCAGATAACTATGGTCACTTATAATATTCGCGTTTCCATTTAGAAGGCGGTAAACATTTATTTACGACATCAACAAACACAGTAAAACTTGCCCTAGACCATTGTGACAGTGACGTTAACATTGTGACATCAAAACGGTTGATCACTATGACGTCATGCTATGGCAACGGCAATCGAAAAAGAACGGACGCATGGAAGAGGCGTCAAATTTGGAGAAATTGAACTAGCTGAAAAATGTTTATTTACCATGAAACTATTTCACATTGAGAGTAATTTGAGATCTGCATGGGTATACACTAGTAAGTAATTGACAATGACACCTGTCAAATTTGAGTAAGGCACACATATTAGGAGAAACAGAAAAATTAAATCTTGAGTCGCGCCTAATCTAGTAAACATGATGTATCAGTTCGCGGTGAGTCGCCCTAGCCGATTTGCGGGTATTCATTGTCATTCAACATAGGCAAATCAACCAATCAGAATCAAGGATACACCGAAATCATGTTACAATTTCTTATAATGCCATTTTGTCAATTGACGTAGCAAATTTAACACCGTTGTTACATAAGAAGCTTACATGTTACATCAAATGATTTATCATTAAAGCTAGATGCAAACTCACGAATCGTGCCTGCAAACACGGAGGGGACAAGGAGGCAAACAAGAGCTGAAATAAGAGTTTATAGTAATAAAGTGCTGCAAGAACAACAATGTCTTCAGTATAACACAGAGACAATAAGACAACTGATGGAAACGGAAACATCATCGTCAACAGAGATTATTTCTTTTGCTTTGTTTTAATTATAGCATCTATAGGTCGGTATACTCGTATGTTTTAGCATACTATAGGCAACTGTGATTCACATTAATGGTTTGACACGTCCTTATTTTGGGTCTAAACAGAATGGATAAGCCTATCCCACATCTCACATTAAATGCGATGTATTGGTATTTCTTTGTGGGACTAATTTACTAATGTACTAATTAATAGTAAACGCAACAACTATTCTCTAAACATAGGTTTGAGCACAGATTGAGCACAGATGCAGAAGGTTTTATACTCTAAAGAGTCCTGAAATTGTTACAACTACAACTCGAGAATAACCGCTAATACGATAATCGGGCCGGCTGAGATAATACTAAACTCACGTGCAAAAGAAACGTCCCCATACAAAATACAAGATATTTCAATCGATGGGCGATAAATGCGACTGAAACAGCGTTACATCATGTCTTCAGAACCCAACAATACTAAATATGAATTTTCAAAACATTATCTATTCATAACTCTGAGAAACACAAGTTTTAAGAAATGGTCGTTTTGGAATCTCCTTAACTAGACGAGATAGAAACCTCAAAAAGCCAGTTTTGGCTTGTTTTGTGACGTCCTACAGTAATGACGCGTCAACAAATTTAAATCAAAGAAGGTTATTTATGTCGAGGATATCTTTAATTAATTAAATATCAAGTTTTTCAATGTTTTAAACTTAAATACCAAATATTGTGGGCCAAAAACATCTTTAAAAAGCGATTTTAGCACCCCATGTGTATTTGAACAGATGTTAAAATAAAAGAAGCATACTCTGATTTATGAAATTGTGAATACTTCTATACAAAACATGTGGCTACCAAATACATTCAAAATCTCCTTTCTCCGACATCATTATTTCATTTTATACTGTTTTAAAAATGTGGGGACGTTTCTTTTGCACGTGAGTTTATAATTTAATACAGGTTATAATTTCAATAATCATTTAAATGATTAATAACATAAATAGCGTACCTTTTACCAACATACCGACAACAAGGCGTCAGATCTGATATGACACTTCACAAGTGTGGGCCAATCTCTCTTATCTATATTTTACGTACCTTTTATCTGTCTTGTGCTTAGATATTGACCATTATAAGTCCTTTAAATTGTCACAATATGAATGAAAATTAAACTAAATTAAATTATACACGAATTAATTTCAGTTTGAAATTAAGGTGAACACCTGTCATTGACCATCTTTACTGGAATCTTTATTTTGGGTATATTGAAAGTCAGTGTGCATAAGAGGAAAATATGATTTGGTTAAATTTATTTCGAATGCCTTATACTTTTACAAATAGTTCTGACAGGATTGAAGTATACTTATCCATAACAAGAAAAAAACCGTTTCACTTTAATATCTGTTTATAACCCACCGGAATTCGAACCCGGGCCGTTGGCGTGAGAGCCAGACATGCTAACCACTGTGCTCCACAAGTTAAGAATACAGCTGTTTACTACTTGCTCAAAATAAACATGTGATATTGCTGACATTATGCTGAAACTACGATTATCTCGAGTATGTTACCATTGTGACATGACTTTGATGTGTTCTTGATTCTTATTGGTTGAATTGAACAGTTTCAGGATGTTAATTGTTGTTTGAAATCCCTCATAACAACACAGTATCAATTATCATACTGATACCAGACATATTCAGTACAGTTTGATAGACTGTTTATTCCAAGTAAATCCTAGCATTTGATTACTCATTATGTAATATATTGTTTTATAAATATTTAAACAGCGGTAATAAACGTAATGAGTAACAAAATATATCATTATATATCTCAAAGGTTTCGAGGCGATTGCGTTATAAATTTTAAACAACTGGAACTCAAACATTTAAATTTCGCGTTATAATGAAATTCCTTATCAGGAAAGATTAAAAGTGGAGAAGCGAAAACGATTCCACCGAAAGCAATGAAGTCATCAGTCTTGTTGTTGAGTGTCTGTTTTGCCTCACGTAAGTATAACTAATACATTTCAATGTTACGTAATTAATACTGCGAGTTAGGTTGCTAATTAATGAACGGTTTTTAAAATTCAAGAAATTCCAATGTTATAATATTTAAATATATAATATTAAATATCGTTTTCAATAATATTGAAATAGTTCAATGTTACTGAAAACGAATTTTGATATTAAACGTAAATGAATGTATAACATACCTCGTGACTGTACAGTGTCAAAAACAAAAACTGTATTATAGGTCATATGGTCTAACTTACTGAATACAGTTTCTTCTGTCTGTGTGTAAAACATAACAGCAATCTGTCTACCACGATGGAACAAGGTGAACTTTTTTTTATTGTTAATCACGAATCGGTTTTGTGCAATTGGCACCAGGTAACGACCGTGTTGCTCTTATCCCCATGACATCAAACAGAACTATTTAGAGGCAGCAGCATTGTGCTATATACATCCGCCTTGGTTTATATCCAGTCCTGTCAACAGGAACAGTGAACATTGTGTCCATAGCCACTTCTGTATACATCTATGAGTTTGGTTTTACGTACATGAATGTATAGTGATAAGTGGAAATCTTGTACTAAAATTACCCGCCCTTGGCCGGCGTGACGAAATCAGTTACCAAAGAAAATGCTCAATAGGATAAGACGGAGAAGGTCAAGGGAGATAACCGGTGACGAATGGCTAACAAAATGTTCTCGCGTGCGTTGCAACGAAGTGATATGAATTGTCATTGGCTTACAGGTCCAAGGTGTGTAGCAGTTTGATTGGCTGACGCCGGCCAATGGCGGGTAATTTTAGTACAGATTTCTCTGATAGAGTTTCCCTGGGTGATATAGTGGAGAGTAACGGAGCATATAAAACCCTGGGTAACCGAGGATGAGTGGAAATGGGTTTTGATATTCTTGTTCTACTCCGGTCGGGACATTCTGACAGGAGTGGCTTGCCTTATCGATTCTCCCTCTATTATTATTCTACTTTATGTATGACATGTTTGATTTGTTTCCAGCCATACGGCCTGTCCTTTCTTCACGTTGACAGAAAATGAGAAATTGTATCTCCTATGTCATGAAATTATCAATTTTAGTGGTATGCAGTTTACCCCACAACAAGAGAGGGAGTTGTCTGCTCTTATGCGGCGAGTCGGTCAACAGAGCATGCCCGACCGGATATGAATGCAAGTCGAACGGATGTGGATCTGAGTGCTACATGACGAATATTACCCAACCCTCAGGTAAGTACACCCAGCGACAGAGAACCTGTGCACGCTCGCCGTGTGGTGCCCTACAACAGGTCTAGCACCAGAACTATTAATTGCAAATTAAACCCAACCACCAAATCATCAACACCAGAGCATACACTGAAGTGCAGATATAAACGTACCCATTAATCTTGATTCACAGCCAAGGTTTTACAGTCTTGGAGCAGTGCCTATATAATATCTAATGTCATTTAATATTTTTCCCCCCAATTATTTATAGTGCTTCATGCTTCGATTTGGGCTCATTTGAAATCTTAAAAGGTACACACTATAAAAAAGAACCATTGCCACGCCCTTATTTTTGGGAGCAGGGGCTTTTGACAAAGATTAGTGTTCATCCATCAAATATCATATTCCCACAATATGAGCTTACTTATGTTACTGATCCTTGAGGAGACGTCGTTTAAAGACTTTAGGATGGATTCGGAAAATATGATGTTCCTATGACAACTCGTTTCGGGGGAAGTCATTTAACGGTTTCGGTAGTAATTATGCCCACCACCTTATGTGAGGGGTGATGAGGACCAAATGTACAAACATTGATCCCCTTGAATTCCCAAAACATTTCTGGGGGACGAACTGAAGGTGGAATATTTGTATGACACTTTGTGTAAGGTGAGAGCAAGATATGTGTAAGACATTTTCTGACTGAACACTGACCGAGGTCCATCTTGATAGTTTAATGTGAGATTCTAGGCATCATGCGTATGAAGTTGAAGATAAAGTTTAACTGACTCATAAAACGTGGGTTGAGCGATGTTTATTAATATTATAATTGATATATACATTGTCATTGTGAAAAAAGTATGAGCAATTCGCTCAAAAAAGAACAAACTTGTTATTCCCCAATCTTTCAGGTATATATATATAGAATACTAAACGATGTCCCGTTTGATAACATGTTTATTAAACGAGTGGATGGTTTGCTATTTTAACGAGCGAAAGCGAGTTAAATACCGATGCCATTCACGAGTTTCATAAACATGTTATCAAACGGGACCGAGTTTGGTATTTTATGTATTACTCAATGATATGAATAGCGTTGAATTGCAAGAAAATCGGTTTTAGTGACGCTCACTGGAAAATAGGCCACCCGCTGTTGCAGTCATTGTGACGTCAACCAAAAACGACTATGACGTCACGCGCCGATTATGACGTTTTGGCAGCACGCGGTGGTATCACACATGTGTGTAACCAACTCATTGTTATCTAATGAGTGATCTCACCACGGTTGAGTAATAAAAACAAAGTTTCAGCTCTTAGGTGCAAATATCTTATGGAAACGTGGGCTGAGCAATGTTTATTACATATTATAATTGATATATACATTCAATACAGATAGTGAGTATATGAAATAGTAATTATTATATAAAACTTTAAACTGTGTTTATAGAGTGATCTTCCTTTACAAGTGGGCGCATCTACATAGGAATATACAGAAAATAATGTAAACATTTAACAAGTTTTTTTTTACCAGCAAACTTATGTTATATTTTGTCAGAAGCAATTTTAGGCTAAGTAAAGTAATTATTGCAAATAAGAAAATAAAGTCGCAAGTGACCACACACGGATTCAGCGCTTAAATGTTTATTTAATAGAAATATAATGAATTAGGACATCTTCCAAACGTGATTGCATATATTTTGAAAAAAGTTTCAAGTCTCTAGCATGTCTCTAGGAGTTTTGAGATGCACAAGTTACATGCCACAATCGAAAAAGTTCAAAGAAAATCAAAATGGCGTCAAAACCAAGTGACCTACGACTTCGCCATGGTAACATATTTTGCTTGTCTAGTTAATAAGCATTTTGTAAAACAAGTTGCGAGTCTGTCGTATGTCTCTGGGATTATTTAGACCCAAATTTAACATCTCAAAATCGGAAAAATTGAAAGAAAATAAACTACGTGACCTCCGAATTCCTCATGATTTACTTTTTTGCTTGTATAGTTCTTGCGCATCTTTCGCAAAGTGTTTCAGATCTCTAAGTATATTTTGAAAAATGTCCCCATGTTAAAGTTTTTCTTTATTATGACCGGAAATGACTGTACGTGAGCGATTTTATTATTGATTCATAAGGGCCGTAGTCCTGTCTTACTCTCCTGAAATTATCGTTCAATTCGGTGGGTAGGTTTTTGAATTATCCCCCCTTAAATTTCGCGATTTTCCAAAAATGCTTGAAACTTTGAAAGGTCATTGTGAAAAAAGTATGAGCAATTCGCTCAAAAAAGAAGAAACTTGTTATTCTCCAATCTTTCAGGTATATATTAAAAACAAGTTTCAGCTCTTAGGTGCAAATATCTTCGGAGTGGTGCGGTCCGAAAATTTGAATAAGTTGAAAAATCCAAGAATGCGGCTAAACCACGTGACTGACGATTTCGCCATGATTTACATTAATTTTCTAAGGGGATAACTTGAAAACCAGATCAAAATTCAAAATTCGGCCAATGTACAGAGCGAAATCTCGATACAGGCTATCATCCCTGAAAAATTCATGCCAATCGGTCTTGCCGTTAGTTCTCAATCCTTTACACAAAATCGATGGAATAATTAAAAAAACAAAAGAAGCCAATAATAAATAAGGATTTACCCAAATGGCTGAATCCTTAATAAATGTGATGGTACAATAAACGACACATCGGATACATAATACTACTCGTCTCCCACTCAAGGAGAAGTACAATATTTACATGTTCTCATTGATATTGCAACATTCAGTCCAGTTCTACTAGGAATCTTCGACTGGTGTTTATCTCAGTCTCACACCAATACATACAACAATACATAAAAAAAAGCTGCCGGCTAAAAGAAACGCCGACTTGATCTTCCTTAAAATGAAAGATGAAATAATGTTTATATATTATTATTATAATATTATCAGTGGTGGTCTCCACGTTATGCTGAACACAAATTGAAATACGAAAGTCCATTGAAATCGTGGAAACATTTATTCAAGTCAATAATTTCATGAAAACCACGCCCAAAGAAGACTGCTACTTCCGGTTGATTCACTTGCGCACCGTGACCAGGTACATCTGTAACGTCATCACCACTTTAATGCGAATGCGTGCCTGTATTATTGCTCGTGGTTGTATGAAGATCTGTTTCAAAAGTTGTTCTGATCGAAAACTGAACAATTCATTTGTCTTATTTCAACACTCGCCAAATGACAACTTCTGAAATTTAATTATATGATGCAGAAATGGTGCAATTTCATAATGCTATAATATTGCTAAACTGCTCATTATAGCTTTTACGATATCTTATTACGTATCTGGTAGGCGTTTCTTTTGGCCGACAGTGTGTATAACCGTGCGTCAAACCACAACATGGCTTATTAGACACCAAATAATTAAATAATAAATAATGGATAAAATAAAAGTAATAAAACAATGCCGAAGACATTACACGACGTTTAAACATTATGTTAAATTGAAATAGTTAAACTAGTTTTGAGTTTCTTTACGTTTATAAGAAATAGAAACTTGTCACTATAATTTAAGTTTAGTTTAGAGAAATCTTCAAACAAACAAAAATATAAGGTAAATCCTCACAAAATGTACGCTACTTTAACTAATGAATTCCATATTCAGCCATATGCACACATGAATCATATGAAAGGGGATTTGTGCCACAAATGGAGACATGTTGACTTGTAACTTGTAAAGTGTAACATGTCTTTCTCAACCATACAAGTCTCGAAAAGACAAGTCCAACCATGCAAAACTAACATTTTAATTCTGTCAATCGTAACTTCGCATTCTCAACTTTACAAAGTTGAAATGTAATTCTAGAAATCGTTAAAGTCGAAAAGTCAACTTGTCATTTTTAATTATTAAATCTAAATAATATGCACATTTTGTAATGTTACAAGTTACGTTTGACAAATGAAAAATGGAAAATGAGGAGTTGCAAAGTCAGCTTTGTAAAACGGACTTCAGCATTTCGAGACTGACATGACTTGTATAGTTGCGAATGCAATGTTTCAAATTACATCTCTAAATGAATTCGCATTGACCCTATTTGGAAGTTTCCCGAACATTGCCGATGTTTTCCGTTTTGCAAAAAAAACAGACCTCCCTTGCCGCTGTCCCAGATGGGGAATCCCTTAGTCTATTTTGAGCCCAAAGCTGGACGAATTGACCACGCCCCCTGAAAATCAAGGGACGTAACTCTTGTTATGTCCTACAAACAAACGCATGTTGTCAGTTCACGGAGCGCTACTGTCACTTACATTCCGTTTGATAGTGTCGCTTAGTAATTAAATGCCAAACGAAAATACCAATTGAAAATTCATTCTTAGGTATTCTAATTATTTATTTTTTTTAAATTAAGGACATTTGACAATTTTGTTTTTTTGCAACGCAAAACGAATGCGGAAGTAATGTAAATGTGGGATGACATTGGCATTGATGCTATGATAAATGTATCCGATCCGTTATCATAAAACTTCTTTCACTTACATATAAAACTGCAGATTTACAAACCATATATAGACATCCTACACCCGAAAAAAATAATTACTTTCTGTGCGTTCATTTACACATTATCTTCTCTCAGTTCAATCACGTCAACATTCACTTTTTTATACTCCAATTTTACGTGTATTCAGTTAAGTCTTTTGCATTCAGAAATGAATATCCAATTTTTTATAAAGAATATCGAGATATTGAAAGCATATAAACGTTAGTGGGGAAGAAATTGAAAGAAATACATAAGCCAGTGTTGATAACTTTATTATTAATTTTAAAATATGTTAAATGTACCACAAAGCAATGATCTAAATCAGGTAACTTCATATACTTGTTTTTTAAAAAATGCATTGCACTTTAATTATAATTGTAACCGAGTCGAAAGTGCAGATGTATGACAAATCACAGACGAAGGTTGATGTTCGCAGTATGGCCAACAGTTTATTCACAGTAGTTTATACTATAAAAAGAAAACCCTGAAACAATAATAACAATATTTAAGAATTGGAGTTAATGATGACTGTAAGCCAATACATTTGAATATTTATAATGCTGACATGCAGGATGTATAAATGCATGTTATTGACAAAACATTATACTAAACATGATTACAGATTATATTATAATACATCATAATTGTCCACATACATATTATGCATGAAAGTACTCTTATCACATTATGATATATGAAATATCATACATGGGCATAGTATGCATACTACACAAGGATATACAACGTTAAAACATATAAGAAAGGAAAACCCACCAAGTGTGTGGACTTGGGTTTATGCAAGACCAGACGTCACATCATGTAATCATCATGACGTCATCATCATCAACATCTGCATAGATAATAAAACTATTTACAATACTATAGGCAATGATGCAGATGATAAAAACAATACTAAAATACTACATAATTAAAACCCTGTTTCATTCATTCATCTAAACATACATTCTACATTACACACATTGCATTTAACAAACACATACATTCTACATTACACACATTGCATTTAATAAACACATACATTCAACGCAACACACATAAATTACTGTTTCACATTCTTACCTTTCATACAACACACTTGTTTACTTTAATATATACTTGAGATTGATATATAGTTTAATTGATGTTAAAGTTATTTAAGTTTATGTTTAATAAGAATGATAATTACAGCAGAACACATATAATGTGTTCATACAAATAAACTATTACCGGACACATTGTACTATGTGTCCATAAACACAAAGCATAGAAATGTAAAAGACAATATTTACACCAAGCATACATGATATGAATAAATACAATATCCCTACAATATTAGGACCAACAAACATGAATTACAATATAGACCATAATAACTAACCTTGATATTATGAAATCCAAATCCAAAGATCCTAATGAATGACACAAAGATCCCAAAAAGAAGTCACAAATGCAAGAGACAACGTCTTTGCACCTCCTGACAAATCTAAGGAGTAAAGCTTAAAATCCTACCTAAACCTAACATACAGAAGAGAGAAGCTGAGAAACCTAGAACAATAGAAAGTAGAAAGGTCGCGCTTGGGGCAGGCTATTGTTTGACAGTGCACTGGTGATTGAGTGAGTGCAAAATGCTCATGCAAAGGCTGTGAAGTGATTTTGGCTAAACTAAGTGTGAAGTATAAGTTAAAAGATATGGTTGACTGAATAGTATATTCAGTCAGAGCATAAATTAAAAAAAAAAATATATATATATATATACAATATTTGATGCTGTTACATTCTTCCCTCCCTTGAAAAATGACGTCCTCGTCAGTCCGGTTCTTCGTCAACAAGGGAAAGAAGTGCCTTAGAGATGCTGGTGCTGATGTGCCCAAGGATTCCTGATGCCGCCAGTTGCTCCAACCGACGGCTCTTCTGTTGCCATTCAGGATCTGTGGTCTGGGACATCACGTAATCTCCAGAGTTCTGCCAGGCTGGCTTCTTTTTTTCTCTGGTGGATTTTCGCGGCGGTGGTATAGGTTGAGGTACAGCGTCAGGAGGTGCAGGTGGTGGTTCTTCAACCTCAACGGAATCTTCATGCTCCTCTGTAGTGTCAGCTGGTGGTTCTTCTGAATCCGGGTCCGCTTCTGCGCTGCTGTCTCCAGTGCTGTGGTCGTCACCACCAGAAGCTTCACCTGCTACTCCAAGGGACTGTAGATCGTCACCTGATGTCTCTGAAGTAGCCACACTCTCTTCCACGGTCTCTTCACTGATGATGGATACATCCTCAGCAATCCCGGTGAAAATAAATGGAGCATCAACTGCTGATTCGTTGTCCTCCTGGCTGTCCTCTTCAATTGTCTTCTTTGATGCTGTCTTCTTCATTGTTGTCCTTGGTTTTGCTGTTGGCTTCTTGACTGGTGTTTCCTTGTCTGTGGACGTTGGTACTGATCCTATTGGTAGAAGATGATTCCTGTGCAACGTCCTCTTCCTCCCCTCGCAAGATTCTCGCTGCACAACAAACACAGGAATATATATGGTTTGGCTGCAGGAGAACCACGTAAGGATCCTCTTCCCAACGATCCGCCAACTTGTGTTTCCCATCAAAGGCTAGGGCTTTCACTAGAACTCTATCCCCTGTCTGGACTGTGGCTCCTCTCGTCTTCAGGTCGTAGCTGGCCTTCTGCTTGTCCTTGGCTGTCTTGGAGGACTTGGAGGCAAGCTCATAAGCTTCCTGGAGATTCTTCTTGAGGTTGTCTGAGTAGACAGAGAGTGAGGGATGGTTCCTGTTGAGCTCTATCCCAAATGCCAAGTCAATCGGGAGACGAGGTTCACGGCCAAACATCAGTTAGAATGGAGATTGGTTGGTGGACTCATGCCGTATGCTGTTGTAGGCGTGGACTAGTGGTGCGACGTAGGTCTTCCAATCTGCTTTCTTGTCTGGCTGGAGTGTTCCGAGCATGTCAAGCAGTGTCCTGTTGAAGCGTTCAACCATACCGTTGCCCATAGGATGATAGGGTGTAGTCCGACTCTTCTCCATTCCTAAGATACTGCACAGTTCCTTCATCAAATGGCTCTCGAAGTTAGCACCTTGGTCACTGTGAATCCTCTTCGGTATTCCATAGTGCATGACGAAGTTCCTGTAGAAGGCTTCTGCTGTTGTTCTTGCAGTTTGGTTCTTCGTTGGAATGGCCTGTGCATATCTTGTAAAGTGGTCCGTGATTACAAGTATGTTCTGGTGTCCTCCCTTCGATGCTTCCAGAGAGAGAAAGTCAAGGCAGATAAGTTCCAGTGGCTGTGAGGTGGTGATGCTCACTAGAGATGCTCTGCTGTTCGTGGGGGACTTCCTTCTCAGACATCTGTCACATCCTTGAACCCAGTCTTCGACGTCCTTGGCCATACCTGGCCAGAAGAATCGGTCACGTAGAAGGGACAAGGTTCTCTCTCTTCCTGGATGTCCTACATCGTCGTGGAGTCCTCTGAGCACATCTTCAATAAGAGCAGATGGTAACACTCGCTGCAATCGGTCTTCTCCATTGATGTTGACTTTCCTGTAGAGAATTCCTTCCTTGAGTAGTAGGCTGTCAAAGTTCCGATGAAGTGCAGTGTTAGCTTGGCAAGGGGGATAATCCTGTCTTCTTGGCTTGAGGTTTCTTCTCACAAGATTGATCCATGGTGCCAAAATGGTGTCTGCTGCTTGAGCTTTCCTCCAATCCCTGTTGGTCATAACTTCTAGGTTGTCTCCAGGATCCTCAAGGTCTTGCAAGTTAGGATTGGCTGAGAAGCAGAGATTGTGCACAAGTGGGTGTTCCTGCAGGGAATTGCACACAGCTCTTACTGACTCTGATGTTATCTTCTGTTGTTCAGCTTCAATCCCTGGTAGCCTGGATAGTCCATCAGCATCTGCGTTGCTAAGTTCTGGCCTGTAGGTGATGTCAAAGTTGTATGCTGACAGGGCCGCTAGCCAGCGGTGACCTGTAGCATCCAACTTCGCAGAGGTGAGTACATATGTCAGGGGATTATTATCCGTGAATACAGTAAATGTATTCCCGTATAAGTAGTCCTTGAACTTTTCAGTCACAGCCCACTTGAGTGCAAGAAACTCAAGTCGGTGTGCTGAATAGCTACTCTCTGACTTACTCAGGCCTCTGCTGGCGTAGCTGATGACTTTCTTCTGTCCTCCTTGGTCCTGGTACAAGACAGCTCCGAGTCCTTGGCCACTGGCGTCAGTATGGACTTCAAATGGCTGTGTGTAGTCAGCATATCCAAGGACTGGTTGCGTTGATAAGCATGTCTTGATAGTCTTGAATGCTGTTTCCTGTTCTGGTCCCCATTCCCATGGTCTGTCTTGTTTGGTAGGCTGGTGATTCCTTCTTGTCTTTGTCTTGGTGGATGGCATTAAGGCTGAGAGGCTTGGAGATCTTTGAGAAATCCTTGACAAACTTCCTGTAGTAGCCTGCGAATCCAAGGAATCTGCGAATGTCATCTGGATTGGTAGGTGTTGGCCAGTCGAGTACTCTCTGAATCTTGTCTGGATCGGTCTCTATTCCATCTTCAGAAACAATATGCCCGAGGAACTTGATCTTTTTCTTGAAGAATGAGCACTTGTCTGGACTTAGCTTCATCCCTGTTTCCCGTGATCTCTTCAAGACTTGGTCCAGGCGCTGGAGATGTTCCTCGAAAGTGTTGGAAAATACGATGATGTCGTCCATATAGATGAGGCATATGTTGAGGTGGAGGCCGTCGAAGCATTCGTTCATCACCCGTTGGTATGTTGCAGGGCTGTTGCACAGACCGAAAGGCATACGGTTATACTCGAAGAAACCCAAGGGGCCGACGGTGAAAGCTATCCTTTCCTTGTGTGATTCTTCTATCTCCACCTGGTGGTATCCAGACTTCATGTCCAGCGTACTGAAGTACTTGGATCCTGCGAGTGCGTCAAACATCTCTTCTATTCTTGGCAGAGAGTAACTGTCTTTAATGGTTCGACGGTTGAGCTGTCTAAAATCAACGCACATGCACAGTTTCCCATTCTTCTTCCTTACCAAGACAACATTAGATGACCATGGGCTGTAAGAGTGACGGATGACTCCACTTGCAAGCAGCTGTTGAAGATGTTCCTTGACCTCTTGGTACATAGATGGAGCAATGCGTCTGTGTCTCTGCTTGAAAGGTCGTTCATCTTCAAGGTCAATCCTATGCTTTACGTTGGGGACATGTCCTAAGTCTGTCTCGCCGTGAGAGAATATGTCTTCATATCTCTTGATGACTTCAATCCCATCCTTCAACTGTTCAGGTGTCACTTCTCCTTCCTTGAAGTTCATGAGGTTGATGACGTCTTGGCCTTCACCTTGGTTGACCTCAGATGGAAGATCTTCAACGTTGACGACCTGAAGCTCACATAAAACTGCACGAGTTGGGATGGCAACTGTTCTTGTGGTGACGTTGGCGATGTGGACTTGGACGATGATCTTGTCACTGTGGCGATAGTTGATAACGGTTGGAGCGATGTCAAGGTCAGATGGTATAACAGATCCAGTGGTAGGCTGTATCATCGCAACTGTATCTCTGTACACAAGTGGGTTGCTGATGTATCCATCGATTATTCCTTGTCAACTCCTTGTCCTGCTGAATGATATTCTTGAAAGCGATGTACCATGGAGTGTGGATGTCCGCTTGTTGGAGGTAGTGCATTCCATACTGTGCCTTGCAGGATTCCATGAATGTGGAGAGGATGTTAGTGCCCAGAAGAATAGGAACTTTTAGGTTGTAAGCTGTGTCAGGAACAACCAAAAGTAAACATGGTAAAGAGGATAGATCCTGTGCCAGCTAGATTGACTTCGATGTGCCCAAAATATGTTAGATTTTTGCCATCAGCACAGTCAATCTGCAAAAACACATCTAGTGGCTTAACAGGGATATCGGAAAGAGAGGTTTTGTAAAAAGAGTGAGAAACGGTAGAAACTGTAGAGCCAGTATAAAAAAGAGCTGTAGTTTGGATGTTGTTGACATAAACTGTTCCCTCGTTGGGCTCTCCTACGAGCTGTGCGCCTTGCTGCTTTATTATGGGGCGTCGTTTCCTGTAGCCTATGGTTTGCCCCGGCCCATAGACTTCTTCTGGTTTAAAGTCCGGCTGTGATCCAGGCGTACACGGCATCCATACTGTAGATGTCCTGGCTGCTTACACCTGAAGCATATCGGCTCTCCTGTAACTGGGTCCTTGGATGGTCGCTTGTAATCCGTGTGTCCTGTGTCTTGTGAGTACCACTGTGTTGGGTGAGGTTGTGTCCATTGCTGAGGGGGTGGTTGCATGAAGGGCGGAGGTCCTTGAGGGACAGGAGGTCCCTGGTTGATCCATGGCATAGGGTCAGGATGTGGACTGTTCTGCTTCCTCTTCATCTCGGATACTTCGGATGACAACTGCTTCAACATCCCCTTGATTTCTGTCATCTCAGAGTCCTTAGTGGTTACAGCTGCCATGCTAGGAGTAGAAATCCTCTTCTTGGTTCCAGATCCTCTCTGCTGTAGGTCCATTTCCGCTCTGCGCAAGGCTCTGAGGAGGTCATCAAAGGTGCGTCCGGTGTCAAAGATGTGAGCTGTCTGGTCCCGAAGTTCTGGTCTGGATCCTGACCACAGTTGGTTCCTTAGCATCTCGTCCCCGGTAGCCATGGACACTGGTGCTTGGGTGACTGCTTGTAAGAGGAGCTGCTCTAGCCTACACGCCCACTGTGAAACTTCTTCTGTATCTTCTTGCTTTGCCGAGTAGAAATGAGAGAGAAGAGCTTGACCTCTGTCAACAGTACCAAAGGTAGCTGCCAACTTAGTAAGAAGAAGTTTGATGTCAGCATCGGGTCCCAGACACATAGCGACAGTAGCTGCTTTGCCACGTAATAACTGCTGTACTGCCGTAGTAACTGTGTCATGTGAAAGTGACCCTTGCTGCATCAAACATTTGACGTGATAGCGCCAAACTTCAAAAGAGGTCTCACCCTTCTTCTCACCCGAAAAGAAAGGCAACTTAGGGGCCTGTGAAATGGTAACAGGTGCATGGGCATTACTAGGGGTAGGGTTACTAGGGGTGGTATCGGGTGTTTTAACCTCAGGTTTGAACTTGGTCTGGGTGAAATCCTCTGGGTTATCAACACTCGGCCAGGTACCTAGTGATTGAAAACCTGAAACGAGATTTGTAATCTCGTCAGAAATGGTAGATAAACAAGTGGATTAATATGAATAACAATTGGATAACAATAATGATGGTGCCTATGTGTAAGCAAGTGATTGAATTATGATTAACATGTTGGATATTGTAACAACCTGAAAGAGAAAATACCCTACAATTTATGTAATTATATGAATTACACAAATTAATTGGAATTTAAAGATTTAAATTTAAATACTTCACACAATGAAATATACTAACATGTGTGCAATATGAAAAATAAATGTGTGCATGTGTACAAATGCATGGTGTAATGCTATAAGCACGCGCGCAGGGACATGGGGAACAAGAGGTAGAATAGAGAAACCTTACACAGATAAACTAAACCAAAAAATAAACTAACCCATGATGAAGAAGCAAACACATGATTATGACACAAAAACACAAACCTAACTACCAATGCAACTTATGACCACAACACCAAACCTATGAACACAACACAAGCCCTACATACTTAAATATTTATATGCTTTATTGGAACCTAGCAGTTTTATTTGGTTTAAGTTTAGTTTATATTTTAATTCACACAAATCACACGAGTAGCAATCACATCATGTCATACAAACACAGGGTATGCAACAAGAGTAATTAACTACTAACTCAAATATGCAAGCTAATATTACTAAGTAACACTAATTAATACTAACTAAAGAAACTAACTCAAACCCAAGATGTGAGCGCTCACTAAGTAAAGCATGAAATGGTACCACAATGAATACAACATGTGCACGCAGGCATCATGACACAAGATACATGCATGTTATACACAGGAGAAATATTCATTCCGGCAACTCATACATATACATAAAATGAAATGCAGATATATATGGATAAACAAGCACAAAGTCATCATTTCAATTCAATATATCAAAACATGGTAATACATATATGCAATAAAGTCACAAGAATAGTTCATCACTGAAAAGTGTCTTTGATCAAAGTTCAATATCTCACGTAGAGTTCACATTATAGTCTATATATATAGAGTCGATTCACAAGACGTTCTCACATTTCCGCATGATGGTATGACGTCACTGACGTCGTCACTGTCTGGTTGATGATCAGGCCATGTTCCTCACTGGGGGCTCCATTGTAACCGAGTCGAAAGTGCAGATGTATGACAAATCACAGACGAAGGTTGATGTTCGCAGTATGGCCAACAGTTTATTCACAGTAGTTTATACTATAAAAAGAAAACCCTGAAACAATAATAACAATATTTAAGAATTGGAGTTAATGATGACTGTAAGCCAATACATTTGAATATTTATAATGCTGACATGCAGGATGTATAAATGCATGTTATTGACAAAACATTATACTAAACATGATTACAGATTATATTATAATACATCATAATTGTCCACATACATATTATGCATGAAAGTACTCTTATCACATTATGATATATGAAATATCATACATGGGCATAGTATGCATACTACACAAGGATATACAACGTTAAAACATATAAGAAAGGAAAACCCACCAAGTGTGTGGACTTGGGTTTATGCAAGACCAGACGTCACATCATGTAATCATCATGACGTCATCATCATCAACATCTGCAGAGATAATAAAACTATTTACAATACTATAGGCAATGATGCAGATGATAAAAACAATACTAAAATACTACATAATTAAAACCCTGTTTCATTCATTCATCTAAACATACATTCTACATTACACACATTGCATTTAACAAACACATACATTCTACATTACACACATTGCATTTAATAAACACATACATTCAACGCAACACACATAAATTACTGTTTCACATTCTTACCTTTCATACAACACACTTGTTTACTTTAATTTATACTTGAGATTGATATATAGTTTAATTGATGTTAAAGTTATTTAAGTTTATGTTTAATAAGAATGATAATTACAGCAGAACACATATAATGTGTTCATACAAATAAACTATTACCGGACACAATGTACTATGTGTCCATAAACACAAAGCATAGAAATGTAAAAGACAATATTTACACCAAGCATACATGATATGAATAAATACAATATCCCTACAATATTAGGACCAACAAACATGAATTACAATATAGACCATAATAACTAACCTTGATATTATGAAATCCAAATCCAAAGATCCTAATGAATGACACAAAGATCCCAAAAAGAAGTCACAAATGCAAGAGACAACGTCTTTGCACCTCCTGACAAATCTAAGGAGTAAAGCTTAAAATCCTACCTTAACCTAACATACAGAAGAGAGAAGCTGAGAAACCTAGAACAATAGAAAGTAGAAAGGTCGCGCTTGGGGCAGGCTATTGTTTGACAGTGCACTGGTGATTGAGTGAGTGCAAAATGCTCATGCAAAGGCTGTGAAGTGATTTTGGCTAAACTAAGTGTGAAGTATAAGTTAAAAGATATGGTTGACTGAATAGTATATTCAGTCAGAGCATAAATTAAAAATAACAATAAAATATATATACAATATTTGATGCTGTTACATAATTGGAAACTGTTCTGAGTGTCAATACGTCTTATTCTTACAGACAAATAATCAAGGGGAAATGTTCTTTAGCTGAGTTGAATTTATCTCTTTTAATTATTTTACAAACTTTTCTCAACTAGTTTAAATTATTTATTGGTTTTGAATATGTTAATTTATCTATTTTCATTTACTTATCAAGCAAACTATATTTTTAGTATTTGAAGCAGTGAAAAGTGTATTGTTGTGGGACAGAAATATATTTGTCCATGATTCATATGTCCATTAATTCTATATAAAGAATCGCATTACTGAATTCAAGTATTAAATGTAAATCATAAGTCTATGTAGATCAGTTGTTTCACACTTTAAACAATAAACATTCAACTTCTACATGCAATATTTTCAATATGAAAATAATTATGAATATAGAATGCAAAATGAAAATAGAATTGTATCACTGGTAATTTCAAAAATATAATTGCACTGTTGAATTAAAAAATTGAATCGACTGTAACATATACAGGATATATTTTTTTAAAAATAAAACGTAAAATTTCACTAAAATGGTAATTCATGAATACATTGACATGCGTATTGTTTTTAATAAATTAAATATGTGTTTTATTAACTCATACTATATGAAACGATGATAATTTTTATTTAGATAATAGTTCCTATAATTTATGTTTTACAACAATATGTCTCCCCTAAACATACGTCTTTGCCGTGTCTATTGACACTTTTGTTTGTTAGTCTTTAATGTAACAAACTCATTGTAGTAGAAATATATATCAAATTATTAATTTAAAAGTTCAAAGAAAAGAAATGATCATTCAATTAATGTGTTGTCAAGGAAAAACACAACACAATCCGACTAGAAGTTGCAGAAACTGAACTAAGAGTGTGACATTTTAGATGTTCAGTATATATTTATAAATAGAGCAATCTACACAAGAGAGCTGCTGAAAATGAAAATAAGTCATTCAAATATTTGTTCTTTCTGTAAATCTGAACCAGAAAGTTTGCAATATGTTTTCATAAATGTAATCACGTAAATGAATTTTGAGGAATCGAAAGTTCCATGAACAATCGTCTTTTATCAGCCAAAACTGGCTCCCTGCTTGTGTGAGTTCATGCGATATCGACAAGCGATATCTACATTGTAGATAACGCTAAATCGCTCGGATATTAAAAACAACGCCTTTTTTCCATGCGAAATGGAATTTTTTTAACAATATTTCCAGGTTTACAAAATGTTTCTTAGCTCTGCACTTCCTTTATGTGTGTTTCACTTTTGTCTGTATACCTGCATTCTCTTCCCACAGAGGTTACTCCCTTCAGATCGGAAATATGAAGGGAGTAACCTCTGTGGGAAGAGAATGGTATACCTGTGAAATGAACTTAATAAAACATTTGAAAATAATGTTTCATTGAGCTATACCTTACGGATTTTTAGTTCTGCCCCAGAAAGGAATCCAAGTTGCGTTTCCATGGAAACGGGGGAAAAAAAACCGAACTGTGACCAGTGTTGCGACGATCCCAAAGCTGAGACAGGAAAATGACAATAATTTTGTAGACCCAAATCAAAGCAGTCCGTGACACTGACAGTAATTTATGTTTCGAAACCACTTGAAATTACGTAAGGTTTATTTTGAAAAGTTACAAATATTTACCATCATGTATGTATTATACCCCCGCTACGAAGCAGTCGGGGGTATATAGCGCACAGCGCGTCCGTCCGTCCTTGCGTCCGTCCGTCCTTCCGTCCGTCCGTCCGTCCGGAACACTTTTGGTTCCGCTCATAACTCAAATACTACTTGTTCAATTGTTATGAAACTTTATACATGTACACTTTATGGTCCCTAGATGTGCCTTTTCTATGTTTCCCTCAGATTCCATGATTATTTTTTCAGATTTTCCACTTTTAAGCGTCTTTGTGTGCGCGTCTATGGTCACACTTTTGGTTCCGCTCATAACTCAAATACTACTTGTTCAATTGTTATGAAACTTTATACATGTACACTTTATGGTCCCTAGATGTGCCTTTTCTATGTTTCACTCAGATTCCATGATTTTTTTCTTCAGATTTTCCACTTTTAAGCGTCTTTGTGTGCGCGTCTATGCTTACACTTTTTGTTCCGCTCATAACTCAAATACTACTTGTTCAATTGTTATGAAACTTTATACATGTACACTTTATGGTCCCTAGATGTGCATTTTCTATGTTTCCCTCAGATTCCATGATTATTTTTTCAGATTTGCCACTTTTAAGCGTCTTTATGTGCGCATCTATGGTCACACTTTTGGTTCTGCTCATAACTCAAATACTACTTGTTTCCAAGAAGGTATTAACACCTCATATACATAGCTTCTTTCTTATAAATCTGGTAAATGATTTTGACATGTTCACATTCAAGGTCAAAGGTCAAGGTCATGAGTGCTTTAATTACTACAATAATCCTTGTAAACATGATAACTTCAAACATTTTTGTGCTGTCAGGCTCTTATTTGGTATATATCAACTATGGAGATAGACCAAGATTTGAAAAAGTTTTCGCTAAAATCTGTCAAAGGTCAAGGTCACAGCAAGGTCACAACTTAAGCATGCTATTGTGAATATGCCTTATGTTAACAATGAACACTTTGAGTCATTGCATGATTGTTATACACAATGAAAAGTAATCAGTGATGGTGTGACCTTGAAGGTCTAAGGTCAAGGTCAAGGTCATGAGATATTGGTTCAGGCCATGTTAATCCTTTGATCCAATTTTGAAATCAGAAATAGGTTTTAAGAACAAACTTGTGAAAAGTGACCCCAGTGATGATTCAACTTGTTAGAATAACTTGAATAATGAACAAATTTTGGTCCAAAAATTTTATTTATGCTGAGGAGAAGGCGGAACAGGGAAAGGCGAGACCCAAAGTTTCGGAGCTGCTCTGCTTTTGCGGTGTCCCGCAAACGCTCTTCTAGTTGTTCAAATGTTACGAAACCACTTTTACTTTTACTTCTAAAACATGCTTAGAGGTGTAATACTTACTCTGCTTTAATAATATATGTTATGGTCTTTTCATACAAAAGTTTAAACATTGATACCCTTTTGCTATTTTCAAACATTTCTCTTTGACCAATGTTAATGTAAAAGCGGGGGTATCATGAGTGAACTTTGCTCACTAATTCTCTTGTTTTAAAAATGTCGATAAATTATCTAACAAAAATCGAATGTGAAAAATTTTCCCGACCAACTGTTTGTTTGTGTTATTAATTTTTACAATAGACTCAATGTTTTCTTTATACTCATTTGATACAGAGTGTTTTACTTATGAAGGCATTAAACATGTAGTTTTATATTATGCCAACTCTTTATACACGTATAGATATCATTATACCCGAGTGTAAACTGTGCAATCCTGTATACCCTTTTACAATCAAATGCAAAAAAAAAAAAAAAAAATCAACACCCTTCTGGGCCACAGGAAAGTGTACGATTTATTACTTGACTCACACATTTTAAAAAAGTAATTTATCATAAATCATAAATGGGAATACGTCACTGATTCAAAATATACTGATCTGGATTGGGAGTGTTTTAGCTGATACATATACAACTGCATGTAGCAAGAAAGGATTTACTCCAACTATCTTGTATATTTAAAAACAAAAAAAACAAATCATACATACATACAATACTATAATATCACAAAATACATATATATTAATCTTGACCAGGAAGCATATTTCTTAAAAGTGTGGTCTAGCTATTCCTATGTTATTTAGAACAAATGAATAGACAATTTACAACTTTTCTGTAAATGTGTTCAATTATTTATGTTGATTCTGCTTGCATTTTGAACTGTAAACTTATTGTATGGTCAACCTGGAAAGAATGTAGATAAACAAATGTTTTATTTTCCTTTTTTTGTGTTTGACCAGTACCTTCCTCCACGTGAAAATGTAGATTGGCCCTCCACATATAACAAACACATTTGCTGAAACTCCGATGTCGTATATTTGGATTACTTTGATCGATCTGTGGCAAAAATGTATTGATTATATCATAAACATATTTTATGAACATACAGTGGCGAATCGGGGGGGGGGGGGATTGGAGGTCATGATTACACAATGTGACATTTAATATGTGCCCGACAGAAACAGAAATAACCGCGTTTATAATGTTTTAGTCAATATGCTTTTGTCAACAGTATGCTAATAGTGGGAAAACTAGTATGCAACTTTCAAATATGTGTTAGTAGTTGCTGAGAGATGCTTGCCAAGGGAGAAGTCATTGTTGAACATTGTGTTTATCGGATCGGGATTATTCGTTCCTTTCCGCTAATTTCCGTAATATTCCAAATATGGTCAATGCGAAATCGTGTAGAGATGTGATTTGAAACATTGCAATCGTAACTATGTAAGTCGTGTCAGTCTGGAAATGATAAAGTCCGTTTTACAAAGCTGACTTTGCAACTCCTCATTTTCCATTTTTCATTTGTCAAACGTAACTTGTAACATTACAAAATGTGCATATTATTTAGATTTAAAGGATAGATGAAATGCATTTTTCTCAAGAATGACAGATGATTACCTCTACTTATATTGTATATCGGAATCAATTGAGCATAAAATCGAGACAATATACACTTGCAATTGATAATTAAGACGATTTTAATTCACCCATTTTAACACTATCGCAATTTGTTCGGCGAACCCTTTTGAAAATGCTCACTGAGGCGTGACTGTGATAAGCGATAGGCGGGGCGGCTAGATAGCTTCTCCGCCGGTGTCTCGTTAATTAATTAATGATAATTATCACTGCCGCTAAATGAATGTATGAGGTGTATTACATCGCCAAAAAGACATGTTTATGTAATAATTGTGTAATTGTCATCTGCGGAATTACCTAGTTGGATATCTAAACATTCGATATATGGGAAATTTAAGTTGGTTTATTGAAGGTATCTTTGTGAAATTAACAATCAAAATGTTGCAAAATTACGTTGAATTGTGACTATCGCTGAAAATCAAATTCCTCCACATACGTCACAGAAGTCATCCCTTCATGGGTCACACCCCTGCAGACTTTCATTCTGGTCGCCGGGGCTAAATCAGGCGGTTTTTTAAAAAGCCGTATATAAGTAATTTATGGACCGATTTCAGAAATTTAAAATCGAGCAATTGTCAAATTGAAATCCCATTTTAATGAATCCGATTTGGACCATATGTCATTTCATCCATCCTTTAATAATTAGAAATGACAAGTTGACTTTTCGACTTTGATGATTTCTAGCATTACATTTCAACTTTGTAAAGTTGAGAATAGAAAGTTAATATTGACAGGATTAAAATGTTAGTTTTGCATGGTTGGACTTGTCTTTTCAAGACTTGTATGGTTGTGAACCACATGTTACACTTTACAAGTTACAAGTCAACATGTCTTCATTTGTGGCACAAATCCCCTTCCATACAATCAGTACCGTGTATAATACAACATAAACACTGCCTTTGTAAATAGGAACAGGGGCTTGGCTTGAATGTACAAGGGTAAAATACAATATCTAAATCTGGGACGATGTTCTCTAAACATCTAAACATAATTTTAAACAAAAGGAGTGTTTTTATGCATCAAGATATAGGTGCGCAAGTTAGTACCATTTACCTTTCAACCATCATTCAACAAAAAGATCTGCCAATTATCAGAATCTACATCGAACTTCCTCTATAAATATAGAATACTTAACGATGTCCCGTTTGATAACATGTTTATGAAACGAGTGGATGGTTTGGTATTTTAACGAGCGAAAGCGAGTTAAATAACGATGCCATTCACGAGTTTTATAAACATGTTATCAAAAGGGGCCGAGTTTAGTATTTTATTCATTACTCAATGATGTAAATAGTGCTGAATTGCAAGAAAATCGTTTTTAAGTGACGCTCACTTGCAAAAAGGTCACCCGCTATTGCAGTCGCGCGGCTAACATTGTGAACCAGCCAAAAGCGACTATGACGTCACGCTTCGATTATGACGTTACGCCAGCACGCGATGGTATCACACATGTGTGTAACCAACTCATTGTTATCTAATGAGTGATCTCATCACGGTTGAGTAATAAAGCTAATGCAACGCGTCGTGCCCCAAGTACTAACAAAGCAATATTTACTATTACAATGAGATAACAACATGGAAACTCTTTAACCAAGGGAACCTTTTGTTGGAACATACGAGTATCATGTATGACGTGCGACTGCATAAAAAACCCCAAAATATTTCCGATATTTTACACTCATTTTAGAGATAACACAAGGGTACTTCAGTAACAAATACAGAGCTGTTTGCAATATTACAAATTACAAATATTTGAGACAATAACTTTAAGGAAATACTGCAAGACTTGAATTATCAGAGGGAACTTCACCGAAGTGATAAATAACTATAAATAACTTTTGATATATGGAATCAATGATCACAGCTGTTGAACCGTTGTATCGTTGCAACATGATCTTCCTCGTCCTCCCACCAATTTAACTACTACACAGACCTTTCAGTTGTTCAATGCAGGCGCATGCGTAGTGCATATACACGGATTCCTGTAGAATCAAACGACCTCGAGTGGGATGATCGGCAGAGTGGGTTGAAGCTCAACAGAAACCGTAGGCCACCCAGCCAGCTGAAGCTTTCACGGAGCCTTTCACAAAACATGCCAAGAATTCGCAAGTTGAAAGTTCTTTGTTGAAGCTGAACGCTGCACATTCTCCAGTTGAGAAACACTCCTCAGCACAGGTGGCTGGGCTTGTTGCGTTTCCGGTAATGACGTCATCTCCGTCGACTCCATGATCAACTCTTCGGTTCAACCATACGGGGCCACTGCAGCTGCCTGTTGCTTGAACTGTAGTAACAGAATGATGGGAGGGGAACTGCAGATGGTGAACACATATTGTTTATATCTAAAGTAACGTGTGTGAAGTGCTATTGCATTCATAATGATTAATGAATAATAGCAAACATAAGATCTGAAGCATTCTAGTTAAAGGAGGTATTGAAGATGTAAGGGAAACATGGCCCACACCCTGGAGATCTGTATACTTCATCCTCTGAATATCGAGAAGTCTATTAGAAGTGAAATGATGTCGACAGACTCCTCGACCAAAGTTGACTTTCAACTGTAAATTCGGGGAGTCGCGACAGCGTTCACGCCCTAAAGCTAAAATACAGGGCTTGAAGCCTGCGAAATTGAAATCCTTTGTACGCACTCTTGGAATATAAACTGTAGATTTGTTAGATCATTAATAAATTCTTAAACATATAAAATAAAGTTAGTTTACCTTTATATCATGTAGCATCTGATGAGACAAAGTGCAACTAGCTCTAACGTTAGCAGAAACTGGTAAGGGATCTTAACGACTCGCATGTGACTGCCAATATCACACACTCTCATTTAGTTCTTTCAAATGCCTTCAAAAAGTGTAAAATGAAGTTAAAACAGTCGTTAACAACATGAACTGGAGAGCATATTTAGCCCTCCCAACTCCTGATCCCTCCTTCAATACACCCCCTTGCTGACCAGCTTGTATCACCGATGTATTGGCAAAGTATATGTGAGCTTTCATGAAGATTAGTCCAAAACTGTGGGAGGAGTTGATTTCAGAACACAAATACCGTTTTCGGGCAAAATTGTGTTGTTCGCGGTCACATATGCCAAACGTTAAGAAAGGTTAAGTAAAAGTAGTGGTATGATCGGAAACCGGACAATGCATCGCAATTGACTCGCGTGAATGAGCCAAACGTAATTTTGGAAACTTATTTACTACATATATAAAGAAATAATTGGGTTCATAATGTTTAATAGGTCATATAACTACCATACAAAACATGGGACGTGTAGTTCAGGTTTCTACACATGTATAATGACGTTGCTCGATTTTAATTGGAAGCTAGTAATTATGATATATTTGACGATTCAAGTTGAGTGAAATTACTTGAACTTAAATCAGCACTTATGGTTTGTCGGTACGTATTAAAGCCCCCAAAATATGACGAAACACAGTGGATGCATCTTTAAAACAAAAGCCGGACGCACCTGTTGTTTGTACCAGCTCTCCGTAGACTTCCACCTCACAGAGGGCGAGGGGGGCACTGGAACCCAACAAGTGTCTGACCATGAGGCATCTCCCTACAGCAGTGACGTCATCACAGGTGACGTTGTGGGTCGGGTAGGAGAGTTCGGACAGGACGTATCTGCACACGGCTGGCTTGTGTTGGCAGATCAGGGGAACTCCCTTGTACATCTCGAAGTGGAGGTCTGCCAGGATACCTGTAACACAGAAACATGTCAACTGAGGCAACTATTGGAATATAACATCTGATCAGTGTCTTTTGTGAAGAGGAGTTAAAATGCTTTTCATGAGATTTTAACAACTGAGGTGTTTTAAAATGTGTGTTATTGTCCAAAGTTGTATTTCATTTAAAGGCGCTGTAACACGTTTTTTGCATATTATTGTTTCTCAAATGTATCATTTATTATTAAAGTTTATACAATATATTGTTACGATAGAGGGTAAAACATCTTAACATAGAATCTGATGTCATTAAACATATTTCCCTTTATTACATTCTACGTAGTACACAACAACAGGGGGTTCCGAGTCGTGCAGGCGTGTCAATTTCAGTCGTCCTAGCAGACCACCTGAAAGTGACTTTTCTCAAAGTTTTTTGTCCTGCATTACATTACTGAAAGTGGCGATTGTCATATTACCATGTTTCTTAATGTCCTATGAATATACGAATTATTGGACTCTTACCTGTTAAAGGGACTATAGCACGTTGTTTGTAAATTATTTTTTTTTCAGATTTCCCACTTATTATGATAGTTTATGTCATGTATATTTACTTTTTAACAATTAACCGTAGTGGTAATAACGGTGTTGTTGCGTATAAAGCAAAAATTGCATGGCGGCCATTTTAATGCGAACACAATATTTTTTATTTCGAATTACAAAAACAATTCCCATGGCTTTACCAAACCATTTCCACTCATTTTAAACTTGATTTTCCGATGAGAGAAGGATGTTTTACTATTAGTGACAATATTTTTCAAATACATTTCATCACCTTATTTGAACGAAAAAATGTGCTACTGCCCCTTTAAAGGGTACTTTCATTGTGGTTTATTGTGAAACTATGACACATCCATATATTATACATACTCATTGGTTATACAATGCAAGCAAAATACCTAGTTGGGTAAAATAGTTACTTCAATATCTGTAGGAACAACACAATTGAATCAAATGGTAAACAAAACCGCCAAACACCTGTCGTTTGTTTACAGTGTACGAGTAGACCATAATGCTTTGCGCTTGAAAATAATAGACTTTATCTTTATTTAGACTGTAAAACACCTTGAGTGATTAATATGAAGCATCGGCTTATTTTGGTTAGAAAAGATCTGCCAAAAGTTTTGTGCAATTTTTCGGTATGTATATTAACATACTCGATAGCTCTTGAGCTCAGCATTGAGCATAAATATATTATCCATTAAAGTCGCAGCATTACGACAAAATACTGATGTTTGGTGCTATGGAATGTGTACTATTTTACGAAGACTGAATACTAACCCTCATTCCTTCTGGCGACCACCACGTGGCTGATGCAGTAGACGTCCCCGAGATCCACTATCCACCAGGCGTACGGTCCACCAACATCAGTATTGGCGTACGAACAGAATCCGTTGAAGACATTTGGGTCGTAGCCCCCATCGACAGCTCCGCTTGACTCCGTCCCATAGTTTGTCTTACTCTGCATAGCTGATTTGTTGAGTGCAATATTCTCGCTACCTGAACCAGCTGAAACATTAAGATCGAGATAACGGACCTGATTGTCTGAGGGTTTCTTATTTTTGTTGGATATCTGACTTGCATTGTTGAATTGCTCAGAGCTTCCGTGGCTGTTGCAAAAGTATGTTGAATTAATTTAACTAACTTTCCCCACAAGTCGTAACCACCACTGATTATATTTCAGAAATTATTTCATCTTTCATTTTAAGGAAGATCAAGTAGGCGTTTTTTTGGCCGACAGTGTAGATGAAAGGGGTGTCGTGTCAATAAAGGGTTTTCTCAAGCATTGTCACCACAGATGAAAAGGGTATCAATAAATGGTTTTCTCAAGCATTGTCACCACAGATGAAAAGGGTATTAATAAATGGTTTTCTCAAGCATTGTCACCACAGATGAAAGGGGTATCAATAAATGGTTTTCTCAAGCATTGTCACCACAGATGAAAGGGGTGTCAATAAATGGTTTTCTCAAAGGTTGCCACCACAGATGAAAGAGGTATTAATAAATGGTATTCTCAAGCATTGTCACCACAGATGAAAAGGGTATTAATAAATGGTTTTCTCAAGCATTGTCACCACAGATGAAAAGGGTATTAATAAATGGTTTTCTCAAGGGTTGTCACAATAGATGAAAGGGGTGTCAATAAATGGTTTTCTCAAGGGTTGTCACCACAGATGAAAAGGGTATCAATAAATTGTTTTCCTCAAGGGTTGTCACCACAGATGAAAAGGGTATTAATAAATGGTTTTCTCAAGTGTTGTCACCACAGATGAAAGGGGTGTCAATAAATGGTTTTCTCAAGGGTTGTCACCACAGATGAAAGGGGTGTCAATAAATGGTTTTCTCAAGCATTGTCACCACAGATGAAAGGGGTATCAATAAATGGTTTACTCAAGGGTTGTCACCACAGATGAAAGGGGTGTCAATAAATGGTTTTCTCAAACATTGTCACCAAAGATGAAAAGGGGGTCAATAAATGGTTTTCTCAAGGGTTGTCACAATAGATGAAAGGGGTGTCAATACATGGTTTTCTCAAGCATCGTCACCACAAAGAAAAGGGTATCAATAAATGGTTTTCTCAAGCAAATTGCGATCCTCATACTTGCATGTATATGCAATGCATGATAAGTGGCCTGACTTAAATAAACGTCCTCTTCTGTGCTTGTGAACTGCATCGACAACCAAGGACATCAAGATAGATCTCAACATTTTAAAGTAATGTATCACGCAGAGTTCTACCTGAGTTTATCTCTTAATAATATATTTCATTTTCATGGCAGCTTTTCGAAATTCTTTGTTGGGATTATTTTCCCTGAAGTTAAAATTCTGTACGTGATCTGAGCCACTTAGTCCAGTAAACTTTGTAAATAATTACAGATGTTACCTAAAAGCATGTCGGTGGACATTGCTGTAGAACATTAGCGATTGGTAAGATAAGGACGTACACAAAAGATGTGGTCACTCAATACGATAAGTCTTTGAAACTAAACCTGATATCTCTTAAAAGATACCCTCTGAGGTACAATATAAATACATCATTGGACATTAATTGTAATACATGCAGGGAAGATGGTATGATACACTTATACAATACATAAGACATAAGAGGGTACAATACATTGACTGTCGTTGCAGAATACAACACAATTGCAGCTTACACGTACAAATGCGACCAGATGCCCATGGGCGAATATTCCCATTGACAAGGTGTCCCAATTTGCTTCTAATTCTAACGCAAGTGTTTCATTGCTCATTTTAGAGTAATTTCAGAGCAGAGTGTTCCGCTTTAAGAATTATATTTTGAATGTAATAAATATTTATGATATGAAAACCATTTTAATGTATTTCGCGGGGTGATATCAAGTATAATCAATAGAAATAAGGTTGGTCCTTACACCAGGGTAATAATGTGTGTAACGCTTCGAGCATAGCCCATTGTGTTAAGCAGTTCAGCGCGATATAAGTATCTTCATTATTATTATATCATTATGTTAAGAAATATCAAAGGTGTAGTGGACGTTGGAATTTTCGCCAATTTATAAGTTTAAATACAAGAAACAGGTTTTTGGAATTTGAACTTCTCACTAATGTTATTCTTGATTGTCATTTATGGAATCTCGGTTATCAATAATTAAATCGTCAGCCTTAGTTTATTTATCTTTCTTTTCAGGATGCGCAGATTTTCACTGCGCATATCACTGTCCGCTCGGCTACAAACTGGACACCTCCGGGTGTCTGACCTGTAACTGTGACTACAGCAGTATGGGTATGTTCCTGGATATTTACTTCATTCTTCGATTAATAATATATTACTCAGAAAAACCTGTTCATATTGAGGAGTCAAAATTCTTAATAACTGTTTACGCAAACGTTTATATTTCACCGATAGGCCCACAATGCATGTTTGTGAATGCCAAGCAGTGAATAAATTAAAGTTATAATGAACCGAAACATGTATCTCGATGATTTACAGCACGTGCATTAATAATTAAAGGGGAAGGAGCAGGGTTTTTTTCAATTTTGTTTTTATTTTTAATTTTTGTCATTTATATTTACTTTAGAATGTAAACCATCTCATTACACAAACAAATTATCCGTAGTGGTAATAACGGCGTTGCGTATAAAGCACAAATTGCAAATTTTATTGTGAACACATTTTATTATTTCGAATGAACAAAAACGTGGCTTTACGGAACCATATACTCTCATCTTTGAACTTAATTTCTGAAGAGAGAAGGGTGTTTTACTATTAGTGACATTATTTTTCAAATACATTTTATCGACTAATTTCAGCGAAAAAAAGTGCTACTGCCCCTTTAAGCAAGTTAAAAGTATAAATAAGGTTCTTCAGAATTCATAATTTATATATTTTATTTGTTTCAGGTGTTGGTAAGAAGTGAATGAAGAAGTTGACCTTTAAGGTGTTGGCAGGAAATGAATGGAGAAGTTATCACTTTAATAAAGATTATTAAACTGGAATACAATTGAGTCAACGTGTCATTCAAACCTGATGTTAACATGACTGAGAGCACTTGTGCGCTATTGTTATAATCAGCAACCTCCAAGTCAGGCCACTCTCACTCCGATTAGCTCCAGGGTATAGACCCTGCCATCTTTCTGGTTGACAACAATTGAATATGACGTCATGGATAGTCAAGAACCAAAGGCTTAATTAACATACCAAGCAATCGGTTCAAGAGTATGTTTTATGCGTTGGGCGTAGGAATATAAGTATTGCTGATGTGTTTGATTAAATATATCATGTCTAATGACCTCAGTAATTGAAGGACAAATTTATTTGTATCAATCACGCGATGGAATAGGTGATGCGATCACAAAAATAATCGATTGACGGCCCCTTTCTTGCGTCGATGTACGGAGTCGTATTGCGAATTCTACGAGTTAGAAGTTTGCATTTTTGAATGTGAAAGCAGTCATTGGCTTCACGCGCTGTGTTGAAACACCTTCTGATGGAAGCAAGTATATTAGGAGCGGTTACGCGCTGTATGGAGAATTGTGCCTATGTTCACACAGCAGCAACATAAGTGGGTACCTGGTGTAAGATGAGGAGGTGACCTTCCTTCAGCGCAGGTTAGACCAGGGCAATACTGCAGAGAGAGCCTAGAGCATACATTCTGTGGATATGTGCGAAGTATAAATACCTTCATTATCAAAAGCAGTGGTGTAGTGGTTAGCGTGCTGGCCTCTCGCCAAAGGCCCGGGTTCGAATCCCGGTGGAGACACCAAACATTTGTGGCCTGGGTCTCATCTCACCCAGCTGTATAAATGGGTACCTGAATAACGGGTGTACATGGTTTCGTGTAGTGCTTCGGCAGTTCCGAAAATGCAATTCCGTCAGGGTAATAATGTGTAGCGCCAAGAACAACCACCCGTTGATTGGATTGTTGGCGCAATATAAGAACACTTATTCTTATTATTATTAGTAGTAGTATAACAAACCTAAGACAACGTCCCCCACAAGTCCTAACTCGCACCGATCCCGATCACTGGTTAAGTTAAGCCTTGCCGAGTTCCCTCGCCTCTTCCGTGCCAGCCCATCATCGCGCTGCACCTGAGCTAGCTAGTCCTATCAGAAACCTTTCAAACTCATTGGGGAAGCTCTATGTTGCAGTCAGCTGCAAAGGTTTCTGACAAACTGCAGCAAGGTCTACATGTAGATTAGCCAGTGATGAATGGAGCCTGACGTAAGATCTACATGTAGATTAGCCAGTGATGAATGGAGCCTGACGTAAGATCTACATGTAGATTAGCCAGTGATGAATGGAGCCTGACGTAAGATCTACATGCAGATAAGCCAGTGATGGATGGAGCTTGACGTAAGGTCTACATGTAGATTAGCCAGTGATGAATGGAGCCTGACGTAAGATCTACATGTAGATTAGCCAGTGATGAATGGAGCTTGACGTAAGATCTACATGTAGATTAGCCAGTGATGAATGGAGCCTGACGAAAGATCTACATGTAGATTAGCCAGTGATGAATGGAGCTTGACGTAAGATCTACATGTAGATTAGCCAGTGATGGATGGAGCCTGACGTAATGTCTACATGTAGATTAGCCAGTGATGAATGGAGCCTGACGTAATGTCTACATGTAGATTAGCCAGTGATGAATGGAGCCTGACGTAAGATCTACATGTAGATTAGCCAGTGATGAATGGAGCCTGACGTAAGATCTACATGTAGATTAGCCAGTGATGAATGGAGCCTGACGTAAGATCTACATGTAGATTAGCCAGTGATGAATGGAGCCTGACGTAAGATCTACATGTAGATTAGCCAGTGATGAATGGAGCCTGACGTAAGATCTACATGTAGATTAGCCAGTGATGAATGGAGCTTGAAGTAAGATCTACATGTAGATTAGCCAGTGATGAATGGAGCCTGACGTAAGATCTACATGTAGATTAGCCAGTGATGAATGGAGCTTGACGTAAGATATACATGTAGATTAGCCAGTGATGGATGGAGCCTGACGTAATGTCTACATGTAGATTAGCCAGTGATGAATGGAGCCTGACGTAAGATCTACATGTAGATTAGCCAGTGATGAATGGAGCCTGACGTAAGATCTACATGTAGATTAGCCAGTGATGAATGGAGCCTGACGTAAGATCTACATGTAGATTAGCCAGTGATGGATGGAGCTTGACGTAAGGTCTACATGTAGATTAGCCAGTGATGGATGGAGCTTGACGTAAGGTCTACATGTAGATTAGCCAGTGATGAATGGAGCCTGACGTAAGATCTACATGTAGATTAGCCAGTGATGGATGGAGCTTGACGTAAGGTCTACATGTAGATTAGCCAGTGATGGATGGAGCCTGACGTAAGGTCTACATGTAGATTAGCCAGTGATGGATGGAGCTTGACGTAAGGTCTACATGTAGATTAGCCAGTGATGGATGGAGCTTGACGTAAGGTCTACATGTAGATTAGCCAGTGATGAATGGAGCCTGACGTAAGATCTACATGTAGATTAGCCAGTGATGAATGGAGCCTGACGTAAGATCTACATGTAGATTAGCCAGTGATGAATGGAGCCTGACGTAAGATCTACATGTAGATTAGCCAGTGATGAATGGAGCCTGACGTAAGATCTACATGTAGATTAGCCAGTGATGGATGGAGCTTGACGTAAGGTCTACATGTAGATTAGCCAGTGATGAATGGAGCCTGACGTAAGATCTACATGTAGATTAGCCAGTGATGAATGGAGCTTGACGTAAGATCTACATGTAGATTAGCCAGTGATGAATGGAGCCTGACGAAAGATCTACATGTAGATTAGCCAGTGATGAATGGAGCTTGACGTAAGATCTACATGTAGATTAGCCAGTGATGGATGGAGCCTGACGTAATGTCTACATGTAGATTAGCCAGTGATGAATGGAGCCTGACGTAATGTCTACATGTAGATTAGCCAGTGATGAATGGAGCCTGACGTAAGATCTACATGTAGATTAGCCAGTGATGAATGGAGCCTGACGTAAGATCTACATGTAGATTAGCCAGTGATGAATGGAGCCTGACGTAAGATCTACATGTAGATTAGCCAGTGATGAATGGAGCCTGACGTAAGATCTACATGCAGATAAGCCAGTGATGGATGGAGCTTGACGTAAGGTCTACATGTAGATTAGCCAGTGATGAATGGAGCCTGACGTAAGATCTACATGTAGATTAGCCAGTGATGAATGGAGCTTGACGTAAGATCTACATGTAGATTAGCCAGTGATGAATGGAGCCTGACGAAAGATCTACATGTAGATTAGCCAGTGATGAATGGAGCTTGACGTAAGATCTACATGTAGATTAGCCAGTGATGGATGGAGCCTGACGTAATGTCTACATGTAGATTAGCCAGTGATGAATGGAGCCTGACGTAATGTCTACATGTAGATTAGCCAGTGATGAATGGAGCCTGACGTAAGATCTACATGTAGATTAGCCAGTGATGAATGGAGCCTGACGTAAGATCTACATGTAGATTAGCCAGTGATGAATGGAGCCTGACGTAAGATCTACATGTAGATTAGCCAGTGATGAATGGAGCCTGACGTAAGATCTACATGTAGATTAGCCAGTGATGAATGGAGCCTGACGTAAGATCTACATGTAGATTAGCCAGTGATGAATGGAGCTTGAAGTAAGATCTACATGTAGATTAGCCAGTGATGAATGGAGCCTGACGTAAGATCTACATGTAGATTAGCCAGTGATGAATGGAGCTTGACGTAAGATATACATGTAGATTAGCCAGTGATGGATGGAGCCTGACGTAATGTCTACATGTAGATTAGCCAGTGATGAATGGAGCCTGACGTAAGATCTACATGTAGATTAGCCAGTGATGAATGGAGCCTGACGTAAGATCTACATGTAGATTAGCCAGTGATGAATGGAGCCTGACGTAAGATCTACATGTAGATTAGCCAGTGATGAATGGAGCCTGACGTAAGATCTACATGTAGATTAGCCAGTGATGGATGGAGCTTGACGTAAGGTCTACATGTAGATTAGCCAGTGATGGATGGAGCTTGACGTAAGGTCTACATGTAGATTAGCCAGTGATGAATGGAGCCTGACGTAAGATCTACATGTAGATTAGCCAGTGATGGATGGAGCTTGACGTAAGGTCTACATGTAGATTAGCCAGTGATGGATGGAGCCTGACGTAAGGTCTACATGTAGATTAGCCAGTGATGGATGGAGCTTGACGTAAGGTCTACATGTAGATTAGCCAGTGATGGATGGAGCTTGACGTAAGGTCTACATGTAGATTAGCCAGTGATGAATGGAGCCTGACGTAAGATCTACATGTAGATTAGCCAGTGATGAATGGAGCCTGACGTAAGATCTACATGTAGATTAGCCAGTGATGAATGGAGCCTGACGTAAGATCTACATATAGATTAGCCAGTGATGAATGGAGCCTGACGTAAGATCTACATGTAGATTAGCCAGTGATGGATGGAGCTTGACGTAAGGTCTACATGTAGATTAGCCAGTGATGAATGGAGCCTGACGTAAGATCTACATGTAGATTAGCCAGTGATGAATGGAGCTTGACGTAAGATCTACATGTAGATTAGCCAGTGATGAATGGAGCCTGACGAAAGATCTACATGTAGATTAGCCAGTGATGAATGGAGCTTGACGTAAGATCTACATGTAGATTAGCCAGTGATGGATGGAGCCTGACGTAATGTCTACATGTAGATTAGCCAGTGATGAATGGAGCCTGACGTAATGTCTACATGTAGATTAGCCAGTGATGAATGGAGCCTGACGTAAGATCTACATGTATATTAGCCAGTGATGAATGGAGCCTGACGTAAGATCTACATGTAGATTAGCCAGTGATGAATGGAGCCTGACGTAAGATCTACATGTAGATTAGCCAGTGATGAATGGAGCCTGACGTAAGATCTACATGCAGATAAGCCAGTGATGGATGGAGCTTGACGTAAGGTCTACATGTAGATTAGCCAGTGATGAATGGAGCCTGACGTAAGATCTACATGTAGATTAGCCAGTGATGAATGGAGCTTGACGTAAGATCTACATGTAGATTAGCCAGTGATGAATGGAGCCTGACGAAAGATCTACATGTAGATTAGCCAGTGATGAATGGAGCTTGACGTAAGATCTACATGTAGATTAGCCAGTGATGGATGGAGCCTGACGTAAGATCTACATGTAGATTAGCCAGTGATGAATGGAGCCTGACGTAATGTCTACATGTAGATTAGCCAGTGATGAATGGAGCCTGACGTAAGATCTACATGTAGATTAGCCAGTGATGAATGGAGCCTGACGTAAGATCTACATGTAGATTAGCCAGTGATGAATGGAGCCTGACGTAAGATCTACATGTAGATTAGCCAGTGATGAATGGAGCCTGACGTAAGATCTACATGTAGATTAGCCAGTGATGAATGGAGCCTGACGTAAGATCTACATGTAGATAAGCCAGTGATGAATGGAGCTTGAAGTAAGATCTACATGTAGATTAGCCAGTGATGAATGGAGCCTGACGTAAGATCTACATGTAGATTAGCCAGTGATGAATGGAGCTTGACGTAAGATATACATGTAGATTAGCCAGTGATGGATGGAGCCTGACGTAATGTCTACATGTAGATTAGCCAGTGATGAATGGAGCCTGACGTAAGATCTACATGTAGATTAGCCAGTGATGAATGGAGCCTGACGTAAGATCTACATGTAGATTAGCCAGTGATGAATGGAGCCTGACGTAAGATCTACATGTAGATTAGCCAGTGATGAATGGAGCCTGACGTAAGATCTACATGTAGATTAGCCAGTGATGGATGGAGCTTGACGTAAGGTCTACATGTAGATTAGCCAGTGATGGATGGAGCTTGACGTAAGGTCTACATGTAGATTAGCCAGTGATGAATGGAGCCTGACGTAAGATCTACATGTAGATTAGCCAGTGATGGATGGAGCTTGACGTAAGGTCTACATGTAGATTAGCCAGTGATGGATGGAGCCTGACGTAAGGTCTACATGTAGATTAGCCAGTGATGGATGGAGCTTGACGTAAGGTCTACATGTAGATTAGCCAGTGATGGATGGAGCTTGACGTAAGGTCTACATGTAGATTAGCCAGTGATGAATGGAGCCTGACGTAAGATCTACATGTAGATTAGCCAGTGATGAATGGAGCCTGACGTAAGATCTACATGTAGATTAGCCAGTGATGAATGGAGCCTGACGTAAGATCTACATATAGATTAGCCAGTGATGAATGGAGCCTGACGTAAGATCTACATGTAGATTAGCCAGTGATGGATGGAGCTTGACGTAAGGTCTACATGTAGATTAGCCAGTGATGAATGGAGCCTGACGTAAGATCTACATGTAGATTAGCCAGTGATGAATGGAGCTTGACGTAAGATCTACATGTAGATTAGCCAGTGATGAATGGAGCCTGACGAAAGATCTACATGTAGATTAGCCAGTGATGAATGGAGCTTGACGTAAGATCTACATGTAGATTAGCCAGTGATGGATGGAGCCTGACGTAATGTCTACATGTAGATTAGCCAGTGATGAATGGAGCCTGACGTAATGTCTACATGTAGATTAGCCAGTGATGAATGGAGCCTGACGTAAGATCTACATGTAGATTAGCCAGTGATGAATGGAGCCTGACGTAAGATCTACATGTAGATTAGCCAGTGATGAATGGAGCCTGACGTAAGATCTACATGTAGATTAGCCAGTGATGAATGGAGCCTGACGTAAGATCTACATGTAGATTAGCCAGTGATGAATGGGGCCTGACGTAAGATCTACATGTAGATTAGCCAGTGATGAATGGAGCTTGACGTAAGATCTACATGTAGATTAGCCAGTGATGAATGGAGCCTGACGTAAGATCTACATGTAGATTAGCCAGTGATGAATGGAGCTTGACGTAAGATCTACATGTAGATTAGCCAGTGATGGATGGAGCCTGACGTAATGTCTACATGTAGATTAGCCAGTGATGAATGGAGCCTGACGTAAGATCTACATGTAGATTAGCCAGTGATGAATGGAGCCTGACGTAAGATCTACATGTAGATTAGCCAGTGATGAATGGAGCCTGACGTAAGATCTACATGTAGATTAGCCAGTGATGAATGGAGCTTGACGTAAGGTCTACATGTAGATTAGCCAGTGATGGATGGAGCTTGACGTAAGGTCTACATGTAGATTAGCCAGTGATGAATGGAGCCTGACGTAAGATCTACATGTAGATTAGCCAGTGATGGATGGAGCTTGACGTAAGGTCTACATGTAGATTAGCCAGTGATGGATGGAGCCTGACGTAAGGTCTACATGTAGATTAGCCAGTGATGGATGGAGCTTGACGTAAGGTCTACATGTAGATTAGCCAGTGATGGATGGAGCTTGACGTAAGGTCTACATGTAGATTAGCCAGTGATGAATGGAGCCTGACGTAAGATCTACATGTAGATTAGCCAGTGATGAATGGAGCCTGACGTAAGATCTACATGTAGATTAGCCAGTGATGAATGGAGCCTGACGTAAGATCTACATGTAGATTAGCCAGTGATGAATGGAGCCTGACGTAAGATCTACATGTAGATTAGCCAGTGATGAATGGAGCCTGACGTAAGATCGACATGTAGATTAGCCAGTGATGAATGGAGCTTGACGTAAGATCTACATGTAGATTAGCCATTGATGAATGGAGCTTGACGTAAGATCTACATGTAGATTAGCCAGTGATGAATGGAGCCTGACGTAAGATCTACATGTAGATTAGCCAGTGATGAATGGAGCTTGACGTAAGATCTACATGTAGATTAGCCAGTGATGGATGGAGCCTGACGTAATGTCTACATGTAGATTAGCCAGTGATGAATGGAGCCTGACGTAATGTCTACATGTAGATTAGCCAGTGATGAATGGAGCCTGACGTAAGATCTACATGTAGATTAGCCAGTGATGAATGGAGCCTGACGTAAGATCTACATGTAGATTAGCCAGTGATGAATGGAGCCTGACGTAAGATCTACATGTAGATTAGCCAGTGATGAATGGAGCCTGACGTAAGATCTACATGTAGATTAGCCAGTGATGAATTGAGCTTGACGTAAGATCTACATGTAGATTAGCCAGTGATGGATGGAGCCTGACGTAATGTCTACATGTAGATTAGCCAGTGATGAATGGAGCCTGACGTAATGTCTACATGTAGATTAGCCAGTGATGAATGGAGCCTGACGTAAGATCTACATGTAGATTAGCCAGTGATGAATGGAGCCTGACGTAAGATCTACATGTAGATTAGCCAGTGATGAATGGAGCCTGACGTAAGATCTACATGTAGATTAGCCAGTGATGAATGGAGCTTGACGTAAGATCTACATGTAGATTAGCCAGTGATGGATGGAGCCTGACGTAATGTCTACATGTAGATGAGCCAGTGATGAATGGAGCCTGACGTAATGTCTACATGTAGATTAGCCAGTGATGAATCGAGCTTGACGTAAGATCTACATGTAGATTAGCCAGTGATGGATGGAGCTTGACGTAAGGTCTACATGTAGATTAGTCAGTGATGAATGGAGCCTGACGTAATGTCTACATGTAGATTAGCCAGTGATGAATGGAGCCTGACGTAAGATCTACATGTAGATTAGCCAGTGATGGATGGAGCTTGAAGTAAGGTCTACATGTAGATTAGCCAGTGATGGATGGAGCTTGACGTAAGGTCTACATGTAGATTAGCCAGTGATGGATGGAGCCTGACGTAAGGTCTACATGTAGATTAGCCAGTGATGGATGGAGCTTGACGTAAGGTCTACATGTAGATTAGCCAGTGATGAATGGAGCCTGACGTAAGATCTACATGTAGATTAGCCAGTGATGGATGGAGCTTGACGTAAGTTATCCATTGCGAAGGTTGAACAAGATCAAATTCACCAACAAACCTACTTAACATGTGACATGTTTCACGATTGAGAAACGTACACTCACTAACCAATGCTCTCAGATGAGGAGGAACAATTACTTTCTCAGTCATATATTTACCTCACTGATCTCTGTGATTTTAGGTAGGGGAGGTAATCCAAAGTGATGGATGTACGGATACAGATAGTCATGCACCGTACACCTGCGGTCGTCACTTTCAACGTACAGTAAATTTGACAACAGAAAAAAATGTTTACGTATAGATTCTTATACAAGGTATTTTGATTTCATTTTGACAATCTTATCAGAGATGTAAAGGTTGATATTGATATCCAGCATATGGTTAATAAATATTGGCTTCCGGCATCATGCACCAGAACGTGGTTTCTTCTCATTCGTATCAATATACTAGGAAAATGTACATTTTGAGTATGAATTTAGATTTCGTCCCGATTTGGGGTTTCAATATAAATAAAAGTGTGTAGTAATATATATATATATATATATATGTGTGTGTAAAATAGGGTGTTTGTTCAAGAGTACAGTCAGTATATATTCAAATGGTAGTTGAAAGAATAACTTCCTCCTGCATGTTTCAACTTTATCCTCAGGGAGGTTTACATTACAGTATTATTCTAATAACTGTAATGTAAATCTCCCTGAGGATAAAGTTGAAACATTTAGGGGGAAATCGGCGTTAGTTATTCGTTCCCTTAAAGCATAATGATGTTTGCCATTCCTTTAACGAACATGGTTGATTAGACCTATGATGTATATTATATACTACCTCGCAAGACATTAAATACAAGCAAAGTGTATAAGACACTGATATTCTGGAGCTCGTACAGAAAGGAGTGTCGGTTATCTAATCATCAGTCGACGAACTGATCTGACCCGTAAAGATAAGACTCTGTCCAAAAAGCTTGACAACAATGGCCGCCGTGTTTCTTCTGTCCTTTGTATTCACGGTCGTCCTGGTCACAGCTGACCTCGACCCCTCCTTCCTTCTGTCGCAGCTGACCAATCTTGAACTTACACTGGCCAGTGTCCAGTCTCAACTTGACCAGACCACTCACGAGCAGAGGTCCACCACAGACGAGCTGGTGTCCATCAAGGCGGAGCTCCGTATAGCCCAGGACTACATCGAGACACTGGAGAACACTGTTACAGGAGTGACGTCACAGTATAACGCTACCCTCGTGGAGAACACGGCCATCTTAGAAGAGCTGAATTCTTTGAAAGCTGAAGTTAGGGTTGGTGAGAGCAGTTTGAAGGAAGCACGACATGAACTGTCCGCTTTGAAAGGGGAACATAACAATACTGTAACAGAGGTAAATGCTGTACAGGATACGATTGGTCGACGTCATGATGATTACGTCGCTCTTCACGCGGAGGTAGAAATGTTGAAATCGAACACTCGTTTAACCGGACAGGACCTTGCAGTGGTCAGATTCGAAGCTGAGCAGAATAAAGCTGAGCTGAACAAAATTAACGGAGAAATTTCACAAATCAAACACACTGACGTCTCAGCAGGTACTCCCACTGACAACACCCTAAATCATGTACTCAATGCCAGTCTGAAGGCGACCAACGCTGAGGTCGCGGTTCTTTCAAACAAGTTAGCGACCACCAAGTTTGATATCAGCTCGACCTTATCTATGGTTACAAGTTTACAAACGAAAATTGACCATCTTGAAACGGATATGACGTCACAGCTAGGTCACATGCAGGGTCAGCTGCTGACGTCATCCAACCTGGACCTCAGAGGTCAAGTTAACGCAACTTCCGCTTCAGTCAGTGACATCAACACGAGGCTTTCGGCACTGGAGAATTCTGTTCTACAAGATAGTGACGTCATCAGTAGCGTGGAGTCACAGCTCCAGACCCTGCAGCAGAACGTCTCCAGCTGTCAAGGTGAGGGCCGGGACTAGATGGGCAGGATGGATCATTTAGAGTGGATTCTGAGATGAGCAATAAACAAGTCCAAGAGAGTATTTTACTGTATAGCGTAAAGTCCTAGGGGACCCAAAGGTGACCTCAAGTCACAAGTCACTAAGTAGCTAAGCCTTAGTGTAATGTTGAAATATGCCAATAAAGTCAACCTTAGTGTTAGGGTTCGCTATATAAATGCTGAAATACTTTATTGCATTCTTGTCTACAAATAATTTCAGGATCCAGAACAAAATGGTTATTTATGATATTGTCTTACTCTGACGCTTACTCATTTTGTTAAGTAAAGTTCAAGTCAGTTGACATATGATTTTATTTGTATGAGTGGCCATGAGGCCAACAATACATTGGCATTCATAGTAATATACAATCCGGAGCGCCTTGACATTGTCCACATTTTAACTGTACGTGAAGATGTTACTTTTGAACAATACAGGGCTAAACGTTATAAGACGTTTGCTGAATTTGAATTCAAAAGAGTTATGAATTTATTTAAATTCGGGTTGTTGTAATAATAACATGGTAAGTATTTGATTCGTAAATCAGTATATAATGGACATTCTTGTAGAACATGGAACTCATTTTCTAGTTTATTTGGACAACATGGAGACATGGCAATGGTGATATCTGCATCTGTTGATCTTCTATATAACTCTATGTAAGAACCAGCAATGCCACATCGACATTTTGTGATCTGCGCAAATAAAAGGAAGGTTATACTCGTAAATACCTTTCTGGCATTATATCAAGTTTATAATTTGAATACGTAACAGTGGTTGACCACTCTTAATAATAATATATCTTTACATCTTTGCTTGAATATGTTTAACAACAATTCCTTATTGCCTACATCCTGATTAAACCAAGCATAAGACAAGCCATACTGGAACAGTAACTCTCGCACTACTGAGGTCCAGTTTACATCTCCAGAATCATCTAAACGTTTTAGCAGATGACAACATCTATTTGAATTACGGGAATCGGGTTGTCTGAGTAACCGAATCCAATACGATATAACTTGTGTCTTATAGTTAAGTGCAGTGGATATCGTCCACATTCAGCTAAAATACCTGTTGTGGGTGAGCGGCAACCAACTCGTAATACAAATGTGAAAAAATTTGAGTGCACATTTTCTATATTATTACGGTACAATGTTCCCCAGATCTCTGCCCCGTACAAAAGAATAGGTTGTAGTTTGCCATCAAATATTTTAAAAGCTATATCTGTAATTACTGATTAAGAGGTATAGATGAATTTCTTAATTGGAAACAAAGCCTTCTCAGCTTGTTTGGATAACATTTCATAAGCCTTAGAAAACTTGATAAAGTTTAACCAAGATACTAATAGTAAGACACAGTTTCCAGTTTATCGTCACCAATATACCATTTTTCATTTTGAGAGTTTTTGAGACTTGAAGTTTAAATCAAATGGTTAACGATCTCAAGAAAGCTGTGCCCAGTTCTAGCCTATCTGATTTTCATTTATAACTCCTTGATGTTATTTTGGTTAAAGCACTGCTGCTACATTATGTCTCGCAGTATGTGTACATGCGTGTACACGCGAAGAACAGATTGCTCAGAAATAGCAGGAAATACAGTTTAAGGATTGAAGAGAAACAATAATATATAAATAAGAACAAGTTCTATGGATAGTCAACTTCTTTATTGATATGAGTGCGACGTTTCGATGCAGATACTAGCACCGTTAGTCATCATACCAGCTTCTAAAATGCCTCTATTCATCATACCAGCTTCTAAAATGCCTCTATTCATCATACCAGCTTCTAAAATGCCTCTCATTCATCATACCAGCTTCTAAAATGCCTCTCAAAATTCATCATACCAGCTTCTAAAATGCCTCTCAAAGAAGAAAAATAATATATAAGTTTATGCAAATCCTTTAACGAAGGGAATAACACTCCGACACATGTGTATTTACAATAAACGAATACATTTGTTCTTTTTGTATTGTCTTTCTAATAACTACTGTTTGAAGTTATTTTCCCCTAAAAAAACTTGTTTTTCTTAGGTTTTCCACTTGTAAAGTTTAACCCCTTTAAAAACTTGGTCGTATTTTGTGTCAAAGATTCGAATCTTATCTTCATAAATCCCTCGACCTTGCAGGCAGTGATGGAGATATCGGGTTCGAGATTCGTCTTCACATGGACATGTTGACAGTCCAGATGGGAGAGAAGCTGGTGTTCGAGAAAACTCTCTATAACCATGGCAGCGGCTACGACAACAAGTCGGGCATCTTCACGGCTCCAGTCACCGGCTCCTACTTCTTTTGGTCACAGCTGACCATGGCCCAGGCCAACTCCCAGCTGACCCTCCATCTGCACGTGAACGGGAGGGAGATAGCGAAGAGCTTCATGGAGACCCCGGATGATCGGGTGTACGGCATCCTCTCCCTGACAACCGTCACCCACCTCAACAAGGGGGACATCGCCTGGTTCCAGAAAGCGGAGGGCACTGTCAATATCTACGGGAGGATGTACTCCGGGTATGGGGGTGTGCTTGTTTCTAGCTGAATGTACCTTGAAATAAAGCGCTTTTATGGCAAAGATTTATGTTGCTTTGACTTGTAGGGTGAACGGAGTAGAAGCATCCTATTTTCAGCTGAAATAAGTGGCGGGAAAGCGCAGTGGTTAGCGCGTTCGGCTTTGGATCGAAAGGTTAGCTCGATTTCTAGTTAGTTAGCTACATGGTGTTGCGGGCCTTCTCCCTGCAATAATACTAGCAGTCGTGATGTAAGTGAAATACTGTTGAAAGCGGCGTTAAACCCAAACTCACCTCACCTCAGCTGAAATACCTCAGAATTCGTATTTCGTAAGGTAATTTTACTCCCATAATAGTACGTTTTTGATTAAACGTCATTATTTATACTCACCGTTGATAACTCACCGTAGCCATTGGGTCTCTCTCAATTTATCACTCGACCAAAATAACACAGTTAAAGAAGAATAGAGTTACCTCCCCCATGGTCGCTCTCTAGTGCTTATCCCGAGTGACGTCACTTCTATCTCCTGGAGCCTGGGCGTAGGTAGCTCTCAGACTCGCAGGAGGGGAGGTGGTTGGGGTATAAAGACTGGTGACACAGGACAAAAAGTGGTGGAATCCACTTGCCGGATTCTTCCTGAATCTTCCGGATTCTTAAGGAACTGGCAAAATTGGGAAGAATCCGGAATGACCCGGCAATTGGATTCCACCACTTTTTGTCCTGTGTGATTTATCAACGGTGAGTATAAATAATGATGTTTAATCAAAAATGTACAATTATTAACATACTCTAGTTGATAACTCACCGTAGCCACCATGCCACTGAAGGCGGCGGGCTGCGAGACAACCCAAGAGCAACAAGAGGTAACTCTCCCCCCTAAGTGGTGAATTGGCGACTGGTCCACTACGATTAGCAGACCGTAAGTCACAGTTTTATGAGCTTACTACAACCCAAAGAGTTCCACTACCCCCGCCCTTGAGCGGTCGGCGGTCCAGACAATTAGGGTCGCCAATTAACTACTAATGAAAATACAACACAACAATGAAGAAAAGTACAATACAAAGGGTAATAACGCACTGTAGATGGGGACGAACCCCTTAACATAATGAATGATAACCCCTACCCGGGTTCCCAGGGGAGGTACGGTGTTGGGCGAACACCTGAGGTCCTAGCCTCGCCATGCCTTCCAGATCCTCAGTTGAAATGTCTCGTAGGTAGTGGTTGGCGAACACCATACCAGACTTCCAGAAACAGCCCGCCATGATGTCGGCTACAGGAATGTTACTATTGAGGGCCATAGTTGATGATACCACCCTAATCTCGTGCGCATTAGAGCGAGCGGGTGGTGGGAGGTCTGCCGCCTTGTAAGCGTCCAGGACTGCGGATCTTAGATACACTCCCAACTGCCGCTTGTCGATATCCTTGAAGTTCATTTGAGAGTGAGGCAGGATACATTGCAAACTGCACGTTGTGACGGTGCAGGAACTGGACTAGAGTCTGTGTCACTCGGGTGAACAGCCACAAAACTTGTCTGGCTGACCCCCCTGGCGAAAGGAAACGCCGCCTGTTCTCCCACCGCGCGGAGAAGTTGTAGGTGGGCGGCCGAGTGTCCGCTAGGTTGGTCAGCTCTTGTTGTTGCGTCTCTTGACGCTGACGGAGTGTATCTACGATCTAACCACTGAACAGGGTCGAAGCGGAGGGCGGAACATTCCTCAGACACGTCCGAATCTCCGCGGGTAAGTCAGTGCAGGATAAAAACCCTTCTCGCCTGCGTTGATGAGGCCCGCCGAGATGCGCGCAGCACTAAGCATGATCTGTGTGACACGTCCTGCTACCGTGCCTAGGGACCAGTTAAGCCCCTTGGCCCCCTCCTCCCTGCCTGCCTGCTTGGCGAACGCTGTCATAGCCTGACACGCGTGGGCAATGAAGTCGGAACACACCAAGATAGATCTAGGCTCCTATCTAGATGTACGAGGTGGCTGTAGGACAGCGCATGCGCTACCAAGGGTGCCGACACCCGACAGATGTCCTCGTCCAAGATAGGAGGTGTGAAAGGATCTGGAGCTTCGGCTATCGGCAAATATGTACGTTGTCGGTGGCCCAGAACTACCTGAGGCATAAGAAGTCTAGGGATGGCGGACATGATAGTCGCCTTGAAGTCCTTAGCCGCACTGGTAAACAACTGATGGTGCCGTACGACGCGAGGCGTGGACTCCTCTCAAAAGGTCTCCAGTCTCGCCCTCTTGGCGTAGGAAGGCGATTCTTCGACCTCCTGGAGAGAAGAGCCTGACCAGTCCGTTATCGCTGACATCTGTTCTAAGAGGTCCCGCCCGGAATCCTCCACCGTAAGGTCCGCCGACAAGGGAATGATCGGAGGTCGGGACGGTTGAATGAAGTCAGACCCTCCGTCCCGTAGACCTGTGGAAGCGGGAGAAGACGGAGGTGAAGGAGGTGACGTATCCGACGTACCGGGCGGCGACGTAGAGATGATGGTGACCTGACGTCTAAGGATCGAAGGCTCCCTGGTTGACGGAGGCCTCGAAAACGATGGAGAGTGGTAAGGAGAGTCGGCCCTTAAGTCGCCACCCAACGGACCAAGTCTGGCATCCATAAGGGATGAAACCATGTCTTTGACGGAGCCTAGAATGGACTCCATCAGGCCTTTAGCGTCGAAGGCGGGAGAGGAAGAGAAGCTATGGTTCTTCTTCTTCTTCTTGCTACGTTGCGACTTTGGCCGACGTTGCCCCGACGGCGAGCGGACCGGAGAGCCTTGTGTTGAGCCGGCGAGAGATCCAAGCACTCAGCTCAACAATCCTACTCCTCCCCTCCGTACATGATGTACGGCACAGGCGACAATAGGCGCGATGGTCGTACAACGACGAATGCACCTCCTTTGACTTTAAATCAATGATGCATCGTTAGGACGTCAAAATACAAGCCATATAGCCATATTTGTTATTTTTTTTTGTTTAAATAAGATTCCAAAGTAATGTTTGACTCATAGGCGAGCAACACGCGGTGCATTGTCCGGTTTTCGATCAGAAATTAATACTAAGTCGAGTATCAACAAATTGTTTTCGGTAACAGTTGGTACTTCCCGATAAAATAAGACCATTTATAACGTTTGGCATATTTGACCCCCAACAACACAATGGATGTGCCTTTAAAGAAGTAATCTCGAAAGAAGAAAGTTTGGCCAATGTGGATAATAAATTGTAAATTTGTTAACCCTCTGACAACTGAAGCCTTATGAGCTACAAAGTCAAAGTGGATTTACTGTTTTAATAACCTGATTAATTATATGTCTATTAAATTCAATACACAAACATTGCTATAACAATAACAATAAATGCTTTTCGGAAGCAGGAAAATGGCAATTTCAACACCGAACTCTTTATCAAGAAGAAAAGAGTTAATATATGCCTTTCTTAATGTTTACTATACAACTATTGCAAATTCAAAGCACAACTCACCCAATTTAACTGCAGCAATGATCAGAAGAAAATAGGTTGAGATCTTCATACTTGCATGTATATGCATGATAGGTGGCCTGATTGTCTGTAACATTTGAATATACGTCGTCTTCACTACATCTGTACTGCGTCGACATAGACCACAGACAGGTTCTCTTGGAGATACAGAACCACTATATGTGATAGATTGTAACGGTAACGGTAAGTGATACTCGTTCTTCTTATTTGTAATCAAAATACTTAAATAATTAACGCCCGTACTGAATAAACCGCATGTTTAGTGAGGACTTATTAACCATATGTTGTTTTGTTTGTGCGCGTTCAGCTCTCAAAACACATGCATAATTTACACGTGTTAAGAAATGTTGATTTACAGAATAGCTCCCTGGGAACCACAGACAACACTTCTTTACAAACGCACACCTGCCATGAATTCAGTTTACTTTGACAATAATTCATGAAAACCTTGTAAAGGACGTATTGATTTTAATTCTTAAAACATGCATTTCTCAGATATATGAAGAGTAAACGTTTTTAAATTAGATATATTAGTTAATCAAAATTTAGCTAAGTTGGATCCTGAAGACACGATTTCGTATGTATCCCTTGTGGATTGCAATATTTGGTATGTTAATTTGTATAGTTTATTTTGCCCCTGGGTGAACGTGCATTAGCCATTAATAAATTGGGTGACGATTCAGCCTATTAAATTGTTATATTGGCAATTCCCTCAAACCTAATATTTTGAAAAAGTCCTCAACATTTTAAAGAAACATATCAAACAAAGCCTGATGAGCTATGAGTCAATGGCTCTACTCCAGTTTATCTCCTTTATACATGCTCCATGATGGTTTTACAAGTATGTTCATTTTCATGGCAGCGTTTCGAAATTCATTTTTTGATACTACTTTCCCTGAAGTTAAATGTCTGTACGTGATCTGAGTTACTTAGTCCAGGATGATTTGTAAATAATTGACCGTGCAGATGTTACCTGAACAACGGCATGTCAGTGGACAAAAAAGACACCTTTGGTGATACAAAACATACAGTATTGAACATTTATTATAATACACGAAGGCAGGAACGCAGAAGAACACCTACCACAAAATGGTGAAGTTTGTTTTCCCATGGGTGAGGTTTCCATTTTATTCCAGGATCGGATGCCGTTTGTTATAATAGTAATTTAATATGTATTGTAACGGAAGGCGACTATAGACCAGTTAAGGTTATGTAAATTTAGTAACGTATGCTGCCACCAGTCACAACTCATGTGACAAAAGTAAATTACCAGTTTCGGAAGACGTAGTTCAGTGAAAGTATATCACAAGGTTCAGTAGCACTCGAGTCAAAACCATGCAAACAATAAACAAGCATGCAGATATAGGACACAACAAGAAGAATTCAATTAATAAAGTTTATTCAGTAAATAACAAGGAAGATACGATCTGCGCGAGTCAGTGCTGGAACTTGGCTGTACTTGCACTGTACTGGGATTCCTTGACTTGCTTGAATACTTGGTATACTTACCGCATCATAATCCACCAAAGTTACCCACGCACATAACGGATCTAATATAAGAAATTAATAAACAACTAACGCTAATATTTACAATATATCCCTGGACGGAAGACATGTTCCCGTCCGTTGAAGCAGTACTCAAAAACGCACCCTGCTTCGCGGAAAATTGTTTGATTTTTGTACGCCATTTTGTTTTGGATTATTCTTGTCACATCTATAGACAACAGCCGTGCGAGGAGGATGTTTTTCCTTCTCGTTCTATATTGTTATGTCGTTTGACAAAGCTGTTGACCTATTCTTGTCACATCTTTGCCAACAGCCGTGCGAGGGGAATGTTTTCCTTCTCGTTCTATATTGTTATGTCCTTTTGGACATAGCTGTTGGACGATATTCTTGTAGTACTTCTTGAAATCAACAGCCGTGCGAGGAGGGTGTTTTCCCTTCTCGTTCTATTTTGTTATGTCGTTTTGGACATAGCTGTTGACCTATTCTTGTTGTACATTTTGTAATCAACAGCCGTGCGAGGCGGGTGTTTTCCCTTCTCGTTCTATTTTGTTATGTCGTTTTGGACATAGCTGTTGACAACTTCTTGTATCTTGGTTTGAATAAAACTTAAACCTTATATCACTTTTGGTCATTTATTAAAAACGCTTCCACTGCCGACCAATCCCCCTTAAATATAACCTAGAACAACCCATGAAGCTATCCTATCAACCACCCAAACCTGAAAGTAAACATCCCAAGTGTGACCCGGAAGTATTGACCCCTGACCCGGAAGTGATTCCGGAGTTGACCTATCAGCTGATTCCTACAGGGGGACGAGGCCCCAACAACACATTGACGTAACATGAATGATCGATCTACAAATAAACACTACAACTGGAGTTTATGGAGATCCCCCCCCCCCCCCCCCCCCTCACATAGGAAATGAGAGATCATTTGACCCGAGTATACATCCCGTGAGAGCAGACCATATATTAAACAGTGGAGAAAGCTATGGAAACGAACGTACTCTAAAACTAAGTCACTACACACACCACTTACCAATACATATAGCAATGCAGGGTGACGCTTGTTCTGTGTAAATTCTGTAATAATGGAACTTGAACTTGTACTTGAACTTGAACTGTAATTGGATCTATGTCTTGGAATGCCCTCTCACTCAACCTTACATTACTATATATAGAATCCGTCGGATCTGGATTCAGAGGAATCGGATCTGCCGGATTCGGATCTGTCGGATTCGGATCTGCCGGAATCGGATCTGCCGGAATCGGAATTGCCGGAGTCGGAATTGCCGGAATGCACCCAACAAGGAATTGTACTACTAAGTGAATTAACGAATATTACAACAAGGCCCTACGCTAACAAATACATTAATTATCAGAGGTGACGGAATTAGATCCGTCGGAATCGGATTCACCGGATTATCAAACAAATCTAGACAAGTAAAGTGCATTCAGAACGCTAATTAAAACCTACGTCTTGTGTCTGTACTTGAGCTGTGACTTGCATCTGTTATTTAATTCTGAGATACACTATTCCTAACAAGAAGTCTGGCAGATACGGCAGTGACGGAATCAGATCCGTCGGAATCGGATTCACAGGATTCAGACAAGATTAAGTAATACAATAATTCTAAAAACCCTACACGAAATAGAAAACATGTATCAAAAGTTATCAGGAATTAGATAATTAATAAGAAGTAATTAATGACGTGATCCAGGATTAATCGGAGATCCCTACCTTACTTTAGCTGTCCTTAAGATCCTAACGCTCTTGAATTCTTGAACTTCTCCCTTGAGAACCTGTGTACGGCGCTATTTATAGTTTTACCGAGTCACGTGATATGCTAACCTGACGTCATATACTTGACCCAAAATGGCGGATCGCAAATGTACGGCAAAGGATAGAATGAGGAATTAACTTACACGATGGATTTACAATTTATCTGAGGTAGAGATACGACATAATTAGACGCATATTACTTTAGAAAAGCAAAGTGTTACACATGCACTAAGTGACAGTCTCAGATTCTTTAGGGTTTATCCATGATGTCAGTGAACCGTATCTCCTGAACATTCCAGTGACCACTTGAATATATCTCTGAATCAACTACACACGTGTAAATTTATTCAGATTGAATTGACAGTATTGGCGACAATACACATCCGTACATATTTTTAAATTGGATTATGGTAATAGCCGCTCAGATTGCCCCCTTGCAATACACACATATCCTAGTATATCCAGGCTTGCATGTTCTATTTAACTCGTTAATTAATAGCGCGACTTGGCTCCTCACAGGATGAGTGATGGCAATTAGATGCTACAATACTGTACTGTATACACTGATACAACTTATGAATAATAAAGAATTGAATTGAATTGATTCATTTCAAATATCCAATCCTCGCCGCTAATGGCTGCAATACTGCCGAAGCGGCGTTAAACAATAACTCACTCACTCACTCAAATATCCAATCACTTTGCTCCAAGCACGTTATGTAAGACACATCACATATAATCGAAGACCGTTATAAATCATTGTATTGTCGCAATAAATTAATTTTGTAACTTCATTTGTCACAATCAATCCATGCTTTTTCTTGGGATATGTTTATATCGAATGAAAAGTGGTGTTTGTTCAATATTTCAGTATGCATGTGGTGAACATGAGAAGTATATCAATAGTTAATAACTGTCAAGGCTATAGAAAACATTTTGTTATATTTTCGGTCTCGCATGGAATGCACCACCATCAGCCTAATTATTTCAATCAGTTTGGAAATATTTGAAACAATACCACTTTGATGTCCAATTGAAAGTTTTCAACCTTTTAGAAAAGCTAAGACGTCACAGATGGCGATTTAGAAACATTTACCTTCATTCTATATTTTATACTGTCCAATAAACCACCATACAAAATCCGTAGCCACAACGGTTCATAATATGTTATATATATATATTATTAGTAATCATATACAAATGTATAATGATTTATACCAACCCCAGTAATGTTACATGAATGAGCCTATAGGTGTACATGTATATTTCATACTGTCTCACTTGGTTATTGACATTATCCTATGGTGTTTCTTTTGAAATGTGTGTTTATTCTTATGTATACTATGTTTTATAGTGCCCCATAAGTCAGTTTGTGTGTGACACTTATATACAATAATCATAAAAGTGTGGATACTTATCAATACGAAACATATGTAATGAAATAAATAGTATGCATAACGTTTTCAAATTTGCTTATATTCCATATTCTTGCGCTCGCAATTGTTCAAAGTGTTATCTATTCACACGCTGATTTTCATACTATACCGCAATGAATACGAAACTTTTAGATTTTTCATGTTTGTAACAATTAAAGAACTATAAGATTAGATTGCAGATATCAAAACCAGTGTTTAATTACACAGTATCATGAAGTTAAATACGCTCCACGACAGTGCTGTGAATACCCTGCTAATCACGCATGTGCAGGTATAATTAATACCTGAATATAACAAGTGGTTCCCAATGACCGGAAACTGTCTAGTTATGTACAGCAGCCCCGGTGATTTAACTTTTTGTATATACGTCTACGTATATATACAATATATTGCCACACTGATGTTCACACGCCTGTCTCTTATGTAGCTCTTGTGCGGCCTCTGTGATTGTGTTTTATCAGTTCATGCAAAAGACCATCAACAACCAGTTCATTTACTTTAGAATAATTGACAACAGTGTGAACGAACGTGAGTTAATCAAGCTTATTGTTCCACGCTACTGATCTAGTGGTTTCATGACAAAGTTTCCGATGGCGTCACCACACTGAGTTGAAAACAGTTTAAAGGGATAATAATTGAGTCAAAATATTTATTTTTACTTTGGTATTTTAGTTTTTTTCCAGTCTTCTGGGTGTGTCAATACCCCTTCAAACATGTTACGCTATAGTACTAAATGTTCATTTCTTTTATTTCTCGAATGATTCTTGAGAACCGCCACAAATACAATATTACTGCCTTGGTTAAGTGTATGGGTTCATGATTGGATATTTATATCAAACTACTTTCTTAAATACCAATAAACAACTGAATTCTACTCATTAAACGGATCCAATACTTACTGGGTTTTATCATAAAAGAATAATTTAATATGAACAAATGAATGCAAATGACCAAAGGTCTACCCATTCAAATAACTTTAATCAAATACAATTTGTGGATGTATTGTTTTGTGGGGGATTTACGTCCGTTCATTGATAGTTAGTTGTGGTTGGGATAGAGAGAGATGCCAAACACTTAAAGCGTGTGAAATACTACATCAATGTAATGTATTTTAGTCGAACAAACGAATTCCTACTCAGAGATAAGAAGTTTTACTCTTCTAACCTGGTTCTAACTTTGGTTCAACGTCTACAACTTATGTAGGCTCATTACTTGTATCAACATTGTCACGCTAGGATAAATTGATATGTAAATTCACTAAATTATAAAACACATCCAGTTGTAGAATATTTACAAAGTAACAGATAACTCATCATTAACCAAATAAACAGTGTTTTAATGTGCCATAACAACGCTTTCAACATTAGTAGCGCCGATGTATAACTTCACTTCTCATTGTTTTTGTTTTTTAATCATGCGTACTTGTCGTTATCAAGTTCTCAAATATAAAGTCATACAGATATTACCCTCAGTAATATTTTTCATCTTGATCGAGCAATAAGCACATGCAGTAGTAATAAGACATAAGTGTAAACAGGAATGGTAGATGATAGATGGACATTTAGAATATGTGATTTTCAATTCAAATTCAAATGTTAATTCTCTCCATCGGCGTTACATGAAGTAATCAAGATATCAGCTTATTGAGGAAACAATAAGAATCTCTGGTTTACAGGACAAAAATCAAAATGGTACCATCAAAATGTCCCCATTAAAGATGAACACAAGTTTAAAGGTGATAAAATAATTAAGTATGATAATGAAAGTGTGACTAAGTGAATTATCAGAACTTATATTTAATAACCTGAAAAGGCAATTAACCTTTGATCTAAATACACACCTTATGTAGGCTCATTACTTGTATCAATATTGTTAGGCTAGGAAAAATTGTGAAACGGGTAATGGTAAAATGGTTCTTATTAAATGAGAGGAGGGCATTTAAAATTCAGTAGGTTATACAACGTGCGATATGGATTATAGTTTCTTTTACCACTTACAATACAAAGTTTCTTAGCTCATTCTTGCCCCTATGTCTTGACATGCATTACTCACTCTTTCATTACTTAATCTCTAGAAATAAACACATACACATTCTAACTAATATGCAAGATGACATCTTACTGAAAATGTAATACTTCATTTTTAAAATACATTAAGTGGCTTATGGCAAAATGCCCTCTTTCAGTTATACATTCCTTCTATAAATCCTCTTGCATTAGTGAGTCTCTCCGGATTTATTTATATTGTTTCTGTTCATCTGTAGTAAGTAACAACAAATGAATCAAAATCAGTCACTTGATTTGGTATTCCAATCAGTTTAGGAACAAACACATTCATATTCGTTGAGACGCCTTACTATAAATACTCTGCAAACTATACATGCATGTATACTGTTATCATCATTCAATTGACGCATTTATTGTTCATTTGAAAAATATACTTACAAATAAGGATTCCAAATATGGCAAACTTAATATATTTCTCGAATTCTGCTAAGCAGATAACCTTAATCCCAGAGACACTTCTTTAGTTCAATACGAATTATTAAAAAGATAGCATAATCACAAACAAGGCAGTGAATCAGTGTTTTACATTGTAAACGCTAAGAACATTGGTACGCAGGATTTATTACATACACCCTTTTTATACTTGATATTGTTATAACATATCATGTTTATATAGTGACGTGTTGTGCATGAATATACAACAAACACAGCCTATTATAATGTTTTTGTTATCAATAATGATTGTATTTCACGTTTTGGTGACGAACTTTCAGAAGTTATAAATGACACATAATGTTTTATTTCATTCAGGTGTCACCATGATTTTACGGATGATTAAATGTAGTAAAACAGTTGATGCAACACCGGGGTCTTACTGATTTCCCTGGGGTTGATGAAAAAAATTGTGTCATGTTTCCAAGGATGAAGTGTGATTAGTGATTTGAAAAAATATGTCCAGATGGTACATGGAAAGTGATTGATAAACATTGCTATTTTCCTATATAAATGGTCATAAACATATCGTTCCCCGTGACGTGGACTGTATTTATACATTATTACACATAAGATACATTATAACAAACAACAAATGCACATAACAGTTACAGAGTATGTTCAGTGAATGTGCTTTCTGAAGTATTGGAGGGGGCGGGATAGCGCAGTGGTTAGCGCGTTCGGCTTCGGATCAAGAGGTCCGGGGTTCGAATCCCGCCAGGGGCACGGCAACTTTGTCTGCAGTAGAGAACTGTTCTACACGCAGTAAGGTTTGGGTGCAATGCTACACTGAATTTCAGCGTAGTACCACCCATGGTTCGCTAGTTCCAGCCGATGCTCGCAGGTTTCATCGCAATGCATAGCCACATGGCGTTGCGGGCTTTCTCCCTGCCGTAATACTAGCAGCCGCGATATAAGTGAAATAATCTTGAAAGCGGCGTTAAACCCCAACTCACCTCACCTCACCTCACCTGAAGTATTGGAATCGTTTGCTTTAGTCAATTGGAAACTAAATCAACAATGTGTGAGTTAGTATCATGAAATAATTCACTGTTGCTAAAAAGAATAGTTTTGAAATTGGTTTAAACATATTTTATTCATTAAAATGGATTGGCAAGCAAGCTAAAAGCTTATGTCAACGATTCAATAAAAGTTACAAATGTGACTTAAAAGAAGCAACTATTACGATGATAGCGAGAGAAGGTATGAATATGACGTTTTAATCCTTTTCTAATTGGCTAATAATTGCTGCATAGAGGCATGGTATTTTGGAAAATACTGATGGCCGTTTTATCAAAGAACATGTATTTCGATTTTCGTTTTATTAAGATATCAAAAGCAGACATGAGCTATAGTATTACATATTTTAAAATATTCTATAATGGATTGTTTGTTGACTAACATGTTTGGACCATTATATAGCAATGAAACTAGTAAATGTTTCGTAAAATGGCTCATGATATAGAATGTAGAATGTCAATGATCGTAAAGTTGTAACAATTTATTCACTGAAAGTTGTACAGGATCAGTTTGAGTCGCTAGTGGATACCACTGAGGTCTCACTTAAACCCACTTACATTGTTTACAATTATAATTAAAACAATCACATACTTCCTTTTATCGTCGCTGATTATCCTTCATTGATTAACTCTCTAGCTACAAAAGATCACTGCACGGGCAGTACAGTTTAAAGCTTAACAGCGCCTGTTGTCATGTATTTAGACTGCCCCTGAGCATTTCAGCGGGGCGCGTTATAACGAGGATACCACGAAACTAGACATCAATTTCCAGCTATTCTAGTTGAGTGACATTGTTGAAATTTACAAATTCTGGCAAAGTCAACATGAAGTTTCGGAATATAAAAGAAATATTTGAATATCTCGTAAAAAATAAAAACTCGAAATTTCTAGAAATTTCTAGATACGCACTAGAAACGCACTAGAAACGCACTAGAAACGCACTAGAAACGCACTAGAAAGTTTCTAGAAACGTTCTAGAAAGTTTCTAGATACGCACCAGAAAGTTTCTAGATACGCACTAGAAAGTTTCTAGATACGGGGTATGTTTATTTAATGAACACCTGTACTTATCAAGATATGGGATGAAGAAGACAAATATTCATGGATGATCAACTCTTTTATTGACAATAGCAACGTTCGGTATAGATCATTGTACCGTTATCAATCATCTATACTGAAACGTCGCTATTGTTCATAAAGAAGTTGATCATCCATAAATATTTGTCTTTTTCATCACACCAACTTCTAGAATGCCTCTCAAACAGAATATATGGGGTGTTTTGCATGTGGTATAGAGGTTAGGAAACCACACCCATATTGGTGTCCGGTTTGCAAATCAATATCAGCCATATCAGCCAGATCCGCAAATCCATATCAATATCAGCCCGGGTGACGTTAGGTGAGAGTGATCAAGGATGTTGTTTTGTGCTTTTAACTCATTTAATTAAATATACTATTAAATTGAAAGTGGAGGTACGGCTCATATAATTAAAAATAACTTACTTAAAATGGAGGGTATAACCATCTCAGAACGAGCCCCCAAATTATAAATCAAATGGCAACATAATTTTTTTTCTGTAAACATTTTGTCATGCTTTAGATAAAAAAAAATATGATATATGATAAAAAGGTTACAACATGTCAACAGCCCTCGACCCATATCAGCCCTCTGGCCTGCGGCCCTCGGGCTGATATGGGTGTCTCTGTCTAAAATGGGGTATGGTATGAAAAATGGCATGTTATAACCTCTAAGTATCGCCCTTGGGAAACTTCGCACATGGGGAAAAACGTCCCCGTTTTATGGTGGGTGTTCATCAATACTCAAAATATGTTATTGCAAGATTGATTATTTAAATTCGAAAATAATGTTTGTCTAGGACCAATTTAAACAGTTGCTCGCCCATTGACAATGGTACTTGTATCTTACGTTCTGTAAAGGTCAATTATGTAATCTTTGGTTTCCATAATTAAATTGGGTTGCCTTTGTTTATTTATCTTTCTTTTCAGGAAGTGCCGATTTCGACTGCGAATATTACTGTCCGGCCGGCTACAAACAACATCTGAGTGTCTGGTCTGTAAATGTGACTACAGCAGTATGGGTATGTTTGCTTCCTGGATATTTATGTCTACCCCCGAAGGGTCAGGAGACATATTATTTTTGGTTCAGTTTCTGTCAGCGTCTGCATCGCCATCGGCATCGGCCTATCCATTGTTTCCCGAGCACATCTCTCAATCTACTTGACCAATCGTCACCAAATTTGGTATACAGCCTCCCAATATCATGTTACGATGAAGATGTGCCTTTTGGGGGTTTCACATGTTTTAATGTTTTGTTTACATGGTAACAATTTGGACTTTGTCTATTTGAAGGGTAGGGTCTGTTTCCGGAGCAGATCTCTAAAACTACCTTAACATTCCTCACCAAATTTGGTATGCTGCCTCTCTATTATATAAAAATGCCTTTCTGGGGTTTGAACATTTTGATTTTTTCAGTTTCCATGGCAAAAATTTAGACTTTGTCTTTTAGACATTTTAGGTATAAGTGAAATTGATTTGAAGTAAGTGGGAAACTTCTGTTTTTATAACTAAAAACACCTTCCAGATACTTTATTCTTTTATTAATACTATACTGGACGAAAAAAGTTAGGGATATTTTATGAATAATTATGTATGTATTACTAGACATACAAATGAAATATTAACCATAAACCAACCAATATCCCTAACTTATTTTATCCAGTAGATTAGTTAGAAAACCCTGTTTATATTGAATATTGATTTTGGAAATCGTTCATATCTCACCGATACACCGTATGTTTGTAACTGCCACGCAATGAAAAAGAGGTGATGGATGATGGCAATGACTTTAGCAACTTTGTTTCTCGATGATTTGAAAGTTTGGACGTAGTGATATACTTGTCCCATCCCTTTTGAAATAATGATTCGATTGTGACCATTTTTGTCCATGTTGTAGTCATCGACTGTGCCATAAGACTTGTTTTTGATGCGAAATATGACTTTGAATGAGCATGAGGTGGTTTCGTCCTTACATCCCTTTCCTTATATATAGTAATAGGTTAGGTTCTATATAGGTATATGTTTTTCAAACGTTGTTTCTAATGCCTCGGTCCCAACCCACCGTGCGTTGTTTTGTCCATACGTTTTTTGCGGAGGCTACTTTTCTGAAAAAACGTGGGGAGGAAGTTGGAAACGCAGGGAGGACCCACGTCACACGAAAGGTATAAGTACGTGGCCCACACGAAATGTCTGGCCGTGATCTGCTACGTGCATCGTATGTTGGGCATGTGGTAAATGCGATGTAAGTGCTTATAACGTACTTACACCTTGTGTGTGACGTATCATTGCCACGTTATTGTACGGACACCGTACTTACATATGCTGCACACGCACGATGTCCTTACTAAACCGCACGGTGTAAGTTGGTGCGATGAACTTAAATTATTCAACCCAGGAAGATGGGTATAGGGCGACCTTCAGAGGTTCTCTCTCAGTGCTGCTGCCTCAAGATGCTGCCCATTCAACTCAGATACTCCCGCTTCTGATACTTTAAGGGCAGCTTCAAATGGCAGAGCATAATAACTGCAGAAATCAGTGCGCACAACGTACATTGTTATTGCGGAGCACGTGCTTACTCGGCAATAGCAAGTTGAGTGTTGCATGCTCATTTGACAGTTGAACTGGGGAAGTGCCGAGTAAGCACGGACGATGCACTGACAACGGATTTGCAACGTGTGGAGCACGCAAATGTTAAGTGCGTCGTCCATTGAGTATGTGTTCATGTGAAAAACTTAAAACACTCACAGAGTCCGTGCGTTGTGCGCACAGTGTCCGTAGAGTAGTTTGTTTTATGGCAATGATTTATTTATTGTTAAGATGTAGTGGAGAACGGGGTAGGAGCATCCTATTTGCAGCTGAAATAAGTGGCAGGATAACGCAGTGGTTAGCGCGTTCGGCTTCGGATCAAGAGGTCCCGAATCTCGGTTCGAATCCAACCAGGGGCACGGCAGCCTTGTCTGCAGTAGAGAACTGCTCTACACACAGTAAGGTTGGAGTGCAATGCTATGCTGAATTAAAGTGCAGTACCACCAATGGTTAGCTAGATTTCACAGCAATTCGTAGCTACATGGTGTTAAGGGCTTTCTCCCTGAACTGAACACTAAATACTAAAGACAGAATTATATCGGAATATATGCAATTGTGTGTTTGTGCACTATGTGAAATGAGAAAAAAACTAATGTAAATATTTTACAATAATTAAACATACTGATAATATTTGAGTATATTTTATTATATATATATTGAGTATTACCGCTCAGTTTTGATTTTAAGATGAAGAGGATCACACCCTATCGCTATCTATCTATCTATCTATCTATCACTAACGATGCCTTTTATTTCAATTTGACTAAACATTTTATTTTATTCAAAATGATACCAGAAAAAAGTCAAGAGTTTAAACATTGGTATGAATCTCCTCTCGACAGTGGGCACCTCTATGTTTTAACTATCGTTCTTAATTGTATCATTGTATCATTTTATCATTTTTTCACATTATATACAAGTTAACTCGCTTCAATGCGAGATATTGTCTGCTTATTGACCTGGTTGAGGGCGGGATACACTTCCCTCCCTCATCGGCAATAATGCGCTATGGGTTGGTCACACCAAGGGAGCGCCTGTAATATCATTGGAACAGTGGGGTTTCAATCTCACCAAGGAAGCGCCTGTACTATCATTGGAACGATGGGGTTTCAATCTCACCAAGGAAGCGCCTGTAATATCATTGGAACGATTGGGTTTCAATCTCACCAAGAAAGCGCCTGTAATATCATTGGAATGGTGGGGTTTCAATCTCACCAAGGAAGCGCCTATAATATCATTGGAACGGTGGGGTTTCAATCTCACCGAGGAAGCGCCTGTAATATCATTGGAATGGTTGGGTTTCAATCTCACCAAGGAAGCGCCTGTAATATTTCATTGGATCGGTGGGGTTTCAATCTCACCAAGAGAGCGCCTGTAATATCATTGGAATGGTGGGGTTTCAATCTCACCAAGAGAGCGCCTGTAAAATCATTGGAACGGTGAGGTTTCAATCTCACCAAGGGAGCGCCTGTAATATCATTGGATCGGTGGGGTTTCAATCTCACCAAGGAAGCACCTGTAATATCATTGGAACGGTTGGGTTTCAATCTCACCAAGGAAGCGCCTGTAATATCATTGGAACGGTGGGGTTTCAATCTCACCAAGGAAGCGCCTGTAATATCATTGGAATGGTGGGGTTTCAATCTCACCAAGGGAGCGCCTGTAATATCATTGGAACTGTGGGGTTTCAATCTCACCAAGGAAGCGCCTGTAATATCATTGGATCGGTGGGGTTTTAATCTCACCAAGGAAGCGCCTGTAATATCATTGGAATGGTTGGGTTTCAATCTCACCAAGGAAGCGCCTGTAATATCATTGGAATGGCGGGGTTTCAATCTCACCAAGGAAGCGCCTGTAATATCATTGGAACGGTGGGGTTTCAATCTCACCAAGGAAGCGTCTGTAATATCATTGGAACGGTGGGGTTTCAATCTCACCAAGGGAGCGCCTGTAATATCATTGGAACGGTGGGGTTTCAATCTCACCAAGAAAGCGCCTGTAATATCATTGGAACAGTGGGGTTTCAATCTCACCAAGGAAGCGCCTGTACTATCATTGGAACGATGGGGTTTCAATCTCACCAAGGAAGCGCCTGTAATATCATTGGAACGATTGGGTTTCAATCTCACCAAGAAAGCGCCTGTAATATCATTGGAATGGTGGGGTTTCAATCTCACCAAGGAAGCGCCTATAATATCATTGGAACGGTGGGGTTTCAATCTCACCAAGGAAGCGCCTGTAATATCATTGGAATGGTTGGGTTTCAATCTCACCAAGGAAGCGCCTGTAATATTTCATTGGATCGGTGGGGTTTCAATCTCACCAAGAGAGCGCCTGTAATATCATTGGAATGGTGGGGTTTCAATCTCACCAAGAGAGCGCCTGTAAAATCATTGGAACGGTGAGGTTTCAATCTCACCAAGGGAGCGCCTGTAATATCATTGGATCGGTGGGGTTTCAATCTCACCAAGGAAGCACCTGTAATATCATTGGAACGGTTGGGTTTCAATCTCACCAAGGAAGCGCCTGTAATATCATTGGAACGGTGGGGTTTCAATCTCACCAAGGAAGCGCCTGTAATATCATTGGAATGGTGGGGTTTCAATCTCACCAAGGGAGCGCCTGTAATATCATTGGAACAGTGGGGTTTCAATCTCACCAAGGAAGCGCCTGTAATATCATTGGATCGGTGGGGTTTCAATCTCACCAAGGAAGCGCCTGTAATATCATTGGAATGGTTGGGTTTCAATCTCACCAATGAAGCGCCTGTAATATCATTGGAATGGCGGGGTTTCAATCTCACCAAGGAAGCGCCTGTAATATCATTGGAACGGTGGGGTTTCAATCTCACCAAGGAAGCGTCTGTAATATCATTGGAACGGTGGGGTTTCAATCTCACCAAGGGAGCGCCTGTAATATCATTGGAACGGTGGGGTTTCAATCTCACCAAGAAAGCGCCTGTAATATCATTGGAATGGTGGGGTTTCAATCTCACCAAGGAAGCGCCTATAATATCATTGGAACGGTGGGGTTTCAATCTCACCAAGGAAGCGCCTGTAATATCATTGGAATGGTTGGGTTTCAATCTCACCAAGGAAGCGCCTGTAATATTTCATTGGATCGGTGGGGTTTCAATCTCACCAAGAGAGCGCCTGTAATATCATTGGAATGGTGGGGTTTCAATCTCACCAAGAGAGCGCCTGTAAAATCATTGGAACGGTGAGGTTTCAATCTCACCAAGGGAGCGCCTGTAATATCATTGGATCGGTGGGGTTTCAATCTCACCAAGGAAGCACCTGTAATATCATTGGAACGGTTGGGTTTCAATCTCACCAAGGAAGCGCCTGTAATATCATTGGAACGGTGGGGTTTCAATCTCACCAAGGAAGCGCCTGTAATATCATTGGAATGGTGGGGTTTCAATCTCACCAAGGGAGCGCCTGTAATATCATTGGAACAGTGGGGTTTCAATCTCACCAAGGAAGCGCCTGTAATATCATTGGATCGGTGGGGTTTTAATCTCACCAAGGAAGCGCCTGTAATATCATTGGAATGGTTGGGTTTCAATCTCACCAAGGAAGCGCCTGTAATATCATTGGAATGGCGGGGTTTCAATCTCACCAAGGAAGCGCCTGTAATATCATTGGAACGGTGGGGTTTCAATCTCACCAAGGAAGCGTCTGTAATATCATTGGAACGGTGGGGTTTCAATCTCACCAAGGGAGCGCCTGTAATATCATTGGAACGGTGGGGTTTCAATCTCACCAAGGAAGCGCCTGTAATATCATTGGAACGGTGGGGTTTCAATCTCACCAAGGAAGCGCCTGTAATATCATTGGTACGGTGGGGTTTCAATCTCACCAAGGGAGCGCCTGTAATATCATTGGAATGGTGGGGTTTCAATCTCACCAAGGAAGCGCCTGTAATATCATTGGAATGGTTGGGTTTCAATCTCACCAAGGAAGCGCCTGTAATATCATTGGAACGGTGGGGTTTCAATCTCACCAAGGAAGCGCCTGTATATCATTGGAATGGTGGGGTTTCAATCTCACCAAGGAAGCGCCTGTAATATCATTGGAACTGTGAGGTTTCAATCTCACCAAGGAAGCGCCTGTAATATCATTGGATCGATGGGGTTTGAATCTCACCAAGGGAGCGCCTGTAATATCATTAGAACGGTGGGGTTTCAATCTCACCAAGGGAGCGCCTGTAATATCATTTGAACGGTGGGGTTTCAATCTCACCAAGGGAGCGCCTGTAATATCATTGGAACGGTGGGGTTTCAATCTCACCAAGGAAGCGCCTGTGATATCATTGGAATGGTGGGGTTTCAATCTCACCAAGGAAGCGCCTGTAATATCATTGGTAGGGTGGGGTTTTAATCTCACCAAGGAAGCGACTGTAATATCATTAGAACGGCGGGGTTTCAATCTCACCAAGGAAGCGCCTGTAATATCATTGGAACGGTGTGGTTTCAATCTCACCAAGGAAGCGACCGTCATATCATTAGAACGGCGGGGTTTCAATCTCACCAAGGAAGCGCCTGTAATATCATTGGTAGGGTGGGGTTTTAATCTCACCAAGGAAGCGCCTGTAATATCATTGGAATGGTTGGGTTTCAATCTCACCAAGGAAGCGCCTGTAATATCATTAGAACGGCGGGGTTTCAATCTCACCAAGGAAGCGCCTGTAATATCATTGGAACGGTGTGGTTTCAATCTCACCAAGGAAGCGCCTGTAATATCATTAGAACGGTGGGGTTTCAATCTCACCAAGATAGCACCTGTAATATCATTGGAATGGTGGGGTTTCAATCTCACCAAGGAAGCGCCTGTAATATCATTAGAACGGCGGGGTTTCAATCTCACCAAGGAAGCGCCTGTAATATCATTAGAACGGCGGGGTTTCAATCTCACCAAGGAAGCGCCTGTAATATCATTGGTAGGGTGGGGTTTTAATCTCACCAAGGAAGCGCCTGTAATATCATTGGAATGGTTGGGTTTCAATCTCACCAAAGAAGCGCCTGTAATGTCATTAGAACGGCGGGGTTTCAATCTCACCAAGGAAGCGCCTGTAATATCATTGGAACGGTGTGGTTTCAATCTCACCAAGGAAGCGCCTGTAATATCATTAGAACGGTGGGGTTTCAATCTCACCAAGATAGCTCCTGTAATATCATTGGAATGGTGGGGTTTCAATCTCACCAAGATAGCGCCTGTAATATCATTGGAATGGTGGGGTTTCAATCTCACCAAGGAAGCGCCTGTAATATCATTGGAACGGTTTCAGTCTCACCAGCAGTTGGAGGAGATGGAAGTGGGCAGGAAGGCTCTCTCTCCTATCAAAAAGGGGATTAAGCGGTAGAGTTGCTTTGTGTTGTCATCAATTACTATCGAAGAATGGTGTGATGTTATGTAGAGAATCAATGTTCACGAAACCACCTCGTATTCATTGAAAGTGAAGCAATTTCAGTGAAATCGTAGCATGATGGCGTCACCAATATTTCGACGTCATAGCTGTGTCTTAGCTTGTCATACTATTGCGATACCCTGTCAGCTGATCTACAAGCAGTAAGTTTTGGGTGCAATACCTCAATTGATATAAGTGCAATACCACCAATGATCACTAGTTGAAGCCCATGCGCTCAGGTTTCACTGCACGGTATAGTACCTGTGGAGTTTAGGTCTTTTTCTCTGCAATAATAGTATCGGCCATGTAAGTGAAATACTCTTGAAAGCGGCATTATCTAAAATCACCACATCTCACCAAACTGTTTGCATTCAGCATCTGAAATATCGACCATTGTACTTCTTCAGTTATGGGCTCGAACTTGAGACGATTTAGTTCAGCGTGTACTTAGGGTTAATTACCTACGTATATTCGGACTGCAAATTATTTTTTTCCAGACAGTGCAGTTGTCAGATAGTTAAAGTTACAGATAGTTGTAATCACACCTGTGTCAGGTATTGTGTTATTATCACTATAAACTGGACAGGAAACGAGCCTATTGATCCGACCTGTCCATACTTTGTCTTCCCCTGTCGATGATTAACCGAGATGGTGTAAATATTTAATGCGGGCTTATAGCTAGCAAACTAATGAGTTGGTGTTAGAACATAGAACATTTCATTCACGCTTCTTCCAATAGACGATCTGCAAACATCAGTTGACAAAAGTTGACAAAATCTGAGGCTTGCCGGGAATATGTAACTTTTATCAAATATTATATGAACTCAGAAGACTGGCTTTACTTCTCACAACTTCCAAACGCAAGGCATAACTCTTGCCAGTCTGCATTACTGGCTGATTTTGAGACACTTTTCCAGACCTCGAGAATGCCCGCACCCCTTGCCTTTAAAAAGTAGAAAAGACATTAAACTACACCTGAACTCAACAGACAAACTACTTCTTAACTACACACTTATTGAAAATGTCATATTTCTATTTTGACTGACAACTTTCAGGGCATATAGATCCCTATACTGAGTCGTAATAGAGCGACAGATATTAGGATGTATACACATTATAGACACATGTAAATAATCTTACAAGCACAAAGTCATGTTCAATAAGCGTGTATTATTAGACTGACCGAAACGATTATTTACTTCGCGATATTTTTTGATCAGTAGAGGACCTGATTGATCTGTTTGAGCGTCAATGGAGATATGAGTATCTTGTAGTGGGATAGAGTGCGTATTTAAATCCTCCTGAACTTTTCAACATTTATAGATCGCTTTGATTTAAATGTATATGTTATGGAATTTTCAAACTGGAGATAAAATGCTGAGTCTCTTTTCTTGAGGTGAAATACCATTTAATGGCGTTTCAGAAGAAATGTCATGGAGATGTATGATTGCCCTCTTCAGTACGGTCTGTACCATGTCCTCCTCACTCAAGTGTATGTACGTGTATTAGAACTGTTACTTAACTCTCTTCTGTACAACGCAGTAAGGTTTGGGTGCAATGCTACACTGAATTTCAGCGTAGTACCACCCATGTTTCGCTAGTTCCAGCCGCTGCTCGCAGGTTTCACCGCAGTGCATAGTCACATGGCGTTGCGGGCTTTCTCCCTGCCATAATAATAGCAGCCGCGATATAAGTGAAATACTCTTGAAAGCGGCGTCAAACCCCAACTCACTCACTCACTCACTCTTCTGTACAAACGTATTTCTTCTAATTATCTGATGTAAATGTTTGATTTTAGAGTTGAAACTTGAGGAAATAGTTCATTCATTCATTCATTCATTCATACATTCATTCATGCATTCATTCATTCATTCATTTATTCATTCATTCATTCATTCATTCATTTCTAAAGAAGGATTTCAAATCCCCTTGAACTTTGGAGCGACCAGCCCAACAGAAGCCCTCCCAATTACAGTGTTGGTGATTAAGTTGTTAGGAAGCCCCTGTCTATATAAACCAACATCATTACTTCTCCTTGTTCTCTATGACGGACTGTCACGCTCCCGACCTTTACAGCAACATATAGGTGCTATTATCTGTACAACTACCCATATGATTCATGACATGAGCATCGCCACTGACACGAAGCTGATAGTTAACTATCCAAATTGTATTGATTTTATCTTACAGTGAATATTTCTATTCATGGTAGAGAAGCCATTTCAAGCAGAGATTAAACTGATAAATTGGCTATAAACCAATGAGAGGTAAACTAGCCAGATGAATAGAACTGACCTTTAAAGGCTCGGTCTGCGTGTGAAGGCTTCCGATAGAGGGATGTAAACTTCAATTAAATGTTGACTTGCGCATGGCTCACTGTCACATGGGTGTGATATAAGCTGTTAGATATGATCCATACACGTACATATGGGTCAGATATTAGAAATTAAAAATGACACATACATATGATAAATTTGTCATATCTTTGCACTGGCGGAAAGCGTCTAAATCTATCACTGACAATAATTGTGACTGTTAGTCATAACTGACATAACATGGATAAAAATAGTTAGGGATATATGTACATTTCGAAATTGTAAATACAGATTCCTTCACTCATTGACACACTAATAAAATATCAAATATAACACATCCAATATCAAAAACTTATTGTATCCAGTATATGTCCAGTATATGTCCAGTATATATCCAGTATATGTCCAGTATATATCCAGTATATGTCCAGTATATATCCAGTATATGTCCAGTATATATCCAGTATATGTCCAGTATATGTCCAGTATATATCCAGTATATGTCCAGTATATATCCAGTATATGTCCAGTATATGTTCAGTATATGTCCAGTATATATACAGTATATGTCCAGTATATATCCAGTATATGTCCAGTATATATCCAGTATATGTCCAGTATATATCCAGTATATATCCAGTATATATCCAGTATATGTCCAGTATATATCCAGTATATATCCAGTATATGTCCAGTATATATCCAGTATATATCCAGTATATGTCCAGTATATGTCCAGTATATATCCAGTATATATCCAGTATATGTCCAGTATATATCCAGTATATGTCCAGTATATATCCAGTATATGTCCAGTATATATCCAGTATATGTCCAGTATATATCCAGTATTTGTCCAGTATATATCCAGTATATGTCCAGTATATGTCCAGTATATGTCCAGTATATATCCAGTATATGTCCAGTATATATCCAGTATATGTCCAGTATATGTCCAGTATATATCCAGTATATGTCCAGTATATATCCAGTATATGTCCAGTATATATCCAGTATATGTCCAGTATATATCCAGTATATGTCCAGTATATGTCCAGTATATGTCCAGTATATGTCAAGTATATATCCAGTATATGTCCAGTATATATCCAGTATATGTCCAGTATATGTCCAGTATATATCCAGTATATGTCCAGTATATATCCAGTATATGTCCAGTATATATCCAGTATATGTCCAGTATATATCCAGTATATGTCCAGTATATATCCAGTATATGTCCAGTATATATCCAGTATATGTCCAATATATATCCAGTATATGTCCAGTATATGTCCAGTATATGTCCAGTATATATCCAGTATATGTCCAATATATATCCAGTATATGTCTAGTATATATCCAGTATATGTCAAGTATATGTCCAGTATATGTTCAGTATATATCCAGTATATGTCCAGTATTTATCCAGTATATGTCCAGTATACATTATACCTAAGTACATTTCCCTCTGTTGTCCAATTGATATTTTAAACCCCATAAAAAGTTTGATTGATTCACTGTGAAACAATTATGTTCCCCATACTGATGCAGATCCGGTCCGGTAGGTGGTACCTGAATCTGCCATGTTTCAGGACAATCGTACAAACTGTGTGAAGAACTAACGTGATGTAAATTGGCTAAATTTCAGGCAATCGACTTCTTTCCCGTGCCAAAGCTGTCAGTTTTAAACTGAATTCAAAGTGTTCAACCACAGAGTCAACAAGGCACAAAGTACTCTGGAAGAACTAGAATGTTTTCAATTTGATAAATTCACGCAACCGAATTCTAAGTTTAAACCTCAATTTGCGTATGAATTCAGCAAAGTTTACAAAAGTAGGACGAACAGTCTGCTCCAATCAGGAGTGTCAGGTAAAGCCCGGATGTACAGGACGCCTATGTACTACATTGTAACAATTGTTAGTGACGTGTCGTTTGACGCCGTCGTCGATTCCAGTCATGGACACTTTAAAATTAAAGATCTCAAATAATTTACATAAATGTTTGGCTCTGGTTTCGTTTGTTTCGATTCTCCATTGAGCCAAGCAACAATAACCCCTTGCTTTGAAATCGAGATGAAGTGAGGTGAGTTGAGATTTAAAGGCGCTGTAGCACGTTTTGCTTACTGATATAAAGTGCTCTCACAAAAAGGGAAATAAATGGTACCAATTATTCTTCCCAAGCGGGCAAAGATATGCCGGGTATTAAAGTTTTCATCATGGTCATGGGAATTACAGTTTTTCTAAATATAACTTTCATTTTGATTGGTTGACGGAACTACTTTACGCCCATTCATGAATAGGTTACCTGTCCTGTTCCAGCTAAATAACATAGATGAACAATTTTGAGCATACCTATTTAAAGTCACACTACAGTAAAATAGAAATAATTAAGAATAGAAAATCATGTTAATGTTATGCTTCCGAGACCGTAATTACAGTAGTAAATGTGCAAGGCGAAGCAACATGCAAGAGACAGCGGCTGAAATGCTGTCGATTCGCTGCTTGTGTTCTGCCTTCTAGGGAGATGCTGTTTTATAGAGAGATGTTTGGCAATACAGATAATTGAGAGACAACTTTATAATTAATTTATCTTCAGAGACAGTTGTCGCCCAAAATATGCATGTTATCGGACTAAAACTGCTGCAGGTTTCACGAAGACTGTTTACGATATTTAAATGATTTATATAATGATTGAAATATATTAAATATTCCATGATCTAACTTGATATAGTAATATTTTATTGCAGTCTTGAGATATACTTACTCCTGGAATATCCTCTAGTGCAGGCGGATCCCGAGAGTAAGGCATGATATAATTTCCCCAACTTTATGTTAAAGGCGCTGTAGCACGTTTTTTGCAAATTTTATTTTTTCAAATTTCCCATTTATAATGATAGTTTATGTCATTTATATTTACTTTAGAGGGTAAAACATCTTATTACACAAACCAATTATCCGTAGTGGTAATAACGGTGTTTTGTATAATGCACAAAATACATGGCGGCCATTTTATTGTGAACACATTTTATTATTTCGAATGACAAAAACGATAGCCGTGGCTTTACGGAACCATGTACACTCATTTGTAACTTGTCTTTCCGAAGAGAGAAGGGTGTTTTACTATTGGTGACATTATTTTTCAAATACATTTCATCGACTTATTTGAGCGAAAAAACGTGCTACAGCGCCTTTAAAGCACGGCGGCCACTCATAAGTTTCCTTATGAGTACATCTCTGTGTAGGGTAGTAGTATGTGTAATTATAGGATTACTTCTGTAATTTGACATTCACACAATTGTACCACAAAATGACACATTTTAATCTCTCTCTCTCTCTCTCTCTCTCTCTCTCTCTCTCTCTCTCTCTCTCTCTCTCTCTCTCTCTCTCTCTCTCTCTCTCTCTCTCTCTCTCTCTCTCTCTCTCTCTCTCTCTCTCTCTCTCTCTCTCTCTCGCTCTCTCTCTCGCTCTCTCTCTCTCTCTCTCTCTCTCTCTCTATCTCTCTCTCTCTCTCACTCTATCTCTCTCTCTCTCTCTCTCTCTCTCTCTCTCTCTCTCTCTCTCTCTCTCTCTCTCTCTCTCTCTCTCTCTCCTATTGACCGGAATGACCTTTACAAACACCGTTAAAGGACATTGTCTCTATTTCTAAAAACAGATGCTAATTATGTTATCATCGTTCGGTTCGACCTTTCCCTTCTCCTCATTTCACCTCATAAACTTCATATGAGCGACTCACATTTATTACCAATACGGTTGAAAATAACCAAACTAATATTTCGTAACGAGCTCATAGGCACATACCACGTTTATTTAGCAACTACTTTTGCAGCCCTAATTCTCGTATTTCCAAGTCTATGACGTCATAAAATAATTATTTGTGGCGTCACTGTAGCTTGTCGTCGCAAGAGAGTGAGTGAGTGAGCGAATTTAATGCTTAACGTCACTCCGGCAACATCGCAGCTAATAGCGGCGAGCCGCCGCAGGAGAAGTTCCTGACTAGTTTAACGAGATTCAAATAGTGGTGAGGTTTCAAGTAATGGAAACGGTAACCTCCCAAAACTTCTACATGCCAAAACAACACAGTTCAGGGTCCACTGCACATGGTCATTACCTCAAGTAAGAATGGACTAGTCCGATTAATGTGCCAAAACTTCTACATTAGGCTAATAGTAAATAATAGACTTAAATATCGCAGGAGGTTGTAGGCAGTATAACCGTTTACTTACATAAATATGATAACATATATAATAATCAAAGTTTCCATATCTTTCACATATCTGACCTCTTGACATATGGTAAAATTCATTTCAGTTTCATTAAGGATCATGTAACTGTATACAAAAAAATCTCTGTCATTCTCCTAAATAAGTAATAAGCTGGACATCTTTTCAGTGATATAAAGGAAACTGTGTTTTTCTACAAATCGGTATTATTTGGAAATCCAAAATTGTTCCTCAACTGTTAATATTATATTATACGATTTATGACATTTGTTGAAGTTGAGTAAGTACCACGAATTTCATTATTTCTTTATCGCTGTTGTAAATGTATGATGTATTGTAAATCGGTCTTATTTGGAAATCCAAAATTGTTCCTCGACTGTAAATATTATATTATACGATTAATGGCAATTGTGGAAGTTGAGTAAGTACCACGAATTTCATTATTTCTTTATTGCTGTTGTAAATTTATGATGTATTGTAAATTCATCATGACACATATTCTCATGTTTTCTGGAATAGTAGTCAAATAAGCTTTTAAAGCTTGTTTGCCAATCCATTTCATGAATGTTTTAACCATAAGCTTGACCAGTTTTTCTTCTCCTCTACTCCATTAATCCTCTAGCTCAAGCGACTTTCTCCATCAGCTGTAGAAGTTTTGGCAAATTACACTAAATTCACATACTGGATTGTTCCATTAGAAAATAGGTAATTGCATAATGCTGCCTTTCCTTTTTGTAGGAGTTGTGGCATGTAGAAGTTTTGGCATGTAGAAGTTTTGGGAGGTTATCAAGAGTATTTCACTTATATCGCGGCTGCTAGTATTATTGCAGGGAGAAAGCCCGCAGCGACAGCGTGATACCTGTGTGAAACTTGCGAGCCATGGGTGGTAAAGTCAGTGTAGCGTATGCATTGCACCCATCAACTTCATCACGCAAGGCATAACTCTTGCCAGTCTGCATTACTGGCTGATTTAACCCTTGCGGTATTTGCCTCGCTTTCCTGTGCCTAGACAGAGAATCGCTGCATCAGAAATGCATAGTGAACCTGGATTTCTAAACACAGATTTCTTAAGGAAATACTGCAAGGCCTAAATCAGCCAGTAATGGAGACTGGCAAGAGTTATGTCCCTTGCATTGGGAAGTTGTGCATCTATATGTAGAACTGATCACTACAGCAGACAAAGTTGCAGAGTCCTTGGCGGGCAATGATTAAAACTCCGGACCTCTTGATCTGAAGCCGAACGCGCTAAACACTGCGCCCCTTTTCAAATGGAACACATAAAGACATTATTACACTCCACTTGATAGTGTGTCATGTGACTCGTTCAAATTTGTGAATCCTCCTGCAAATAAATCACAGTCATTTCGTAAAAGTCATAAGACACATTTCCTCTGGTAATAATATCAATAGATCGGGGTAAGATTAGTGAGCCTAGGTAATATCAAGTCTTTGGGGCATCTTTTAACATTGTATTGGGGTAACCTTGGTGAGGTGAGTTTACCTCTGTGTAACCTTGGTGAAGTGAGTTTACCTCTGTGTAACCTTGGTGAGGTGACTTTACCTCTGTGTAACCTTGGTGAGATGAGTTTACCTGTGTGTAACCTTGGTGAGGTGAGTTTACCTCTGTGTAACCTTGGTGAGGTGACTTTACCTCTGTGTAACCTTGGTGAGGTGAGTTTACCTGTGTGTAACCTTGGTGAGGTGAGTTTACCTCTGTGTAACCTTGGTGAGGTGAGTTTACCTCTGTGTAGCCTTGGTGAGGTGAGTTTACCTCTGTGTAGCCTTGGTGAGGTGAGTTTACCTCTGTGTAGCCTTGGTGAGGTGAGTTTACCTCTGTGTAGCCTTGGTGAGGTGAGTTTACCTCTGTGTAGCCTTGGTGAGGTGAGTTTACCTCTGTGTAACCTTGGTGAGGTGAGTTTACCTGTGTGTAACCTTGGTGAGGTGAGTTTACCTCTGTGTAACCTTGGTGAGGTGAGTTTACCTGTGTGTAACCTTGGTGAGGTGAGTTTACCTCTGTGTAACCTTGGTGAGGTGAGTTTACCTCTGTGTAACCTTGGTGAGGTGAGTTTACCTGTGTGTAGCGGTACCCAGATCAATCCCCGACATTGCAGCACCACGCCTCCTCTTCCGTTACAGATTGATCCAGTTCAGGACAATGCTAGTTCTACTTTTTCTCCGCCTGTCGGTCAATACAGTAATTAATGACTGTCACCAACCGTGAAGACCAGGAGCCGTGACCATGAACATGAGTTCATCTCAGTACTGGAGTAACACAAAGGTGTACGATTTGTTTGTAAGTGAATAAGTAGTGAATTGCAAGTGTAATCCTTGTGGAGAAAATAGCTCAAATAGACAATAAGTATTGATTATTGATTTAGAGATTAAATCCCATTTCGTCGAACAGCGTGTGTATTAAAAGATCACATGAGTTTGTCTCCAATATGCCCTGTAACCATTGATGAGGCTCTAGATTCTTTCGTCGCATCATATCATTATTGTCCACACAAAGCATTTTGATACTAAAAGTTGGAAAAACGTATTAAAAGACTTCATTCAAAACAATGATGCTTGCTGGGTTGAATGAATTTCGAGCCCTGTTTGTTCTGAATATTGGCGTGCGCAGACGACGACCAGAAGGAAGAAGTTGAAATTCCGAAGAGAGGACATGAGTGCTGGCATTTACAATTTTTCGTGCTTTCTTTTCAATTGCTGCTTGTACATAGTGCCAATATCTTGCATTTTAAGTCCAATAATTTAACTTGCTGTGTTAATAATTTTGGAAAGTTTACATCGATTTTGAACAGACACACCTCCATACCAGCAATGCACATTAAAGACTAAGATACTTTGATTAAAAAACTTGTAAATTAACGATAATATGGTTGTGTCGATTTTAAAATAGCGTAAACGACGTAAAAAATACAGCCGCTGTAATTCTTCCTTGTATATGATTACAGTATTGTTGTGTATTGTTGATATATGTGTTTATTAAAGGCGCTGTAGCGCGTATATTTTGCATGTCATGTTTTCTCAAATTTTCCATTTATTATCTTTGCTAATATAATATATTGGTACGTTATTGGGAAAAAAAATATCATTACACGACCCGATAAGCCGTATTCACAGACAATGGTTATCCTTATTCACAGACAATGGTTATCCTTATTCACAGACAATGGTTATCCTTATTCACAGACAATGGTTATCCTTATTCACAGACAATGGTTATCCTTATTCACAGACAATGGTTATCCTTATTCACAGACAATGGTTATCCTTATTCACAGACAATGGTTATCCTTATTCACAGACAATGGTTATCCTTATTCACAGACAATGGTTATCCTTATTCACAGACAATGGTTATCCTTATTCACAGACAATGATTATCCTTATTCACAGACAATGGTTCGACGTATAACGCGACAGTGGTGTGGAACTCTTCAGTGTGAGAGGTAGATTTGTAGGTCTCATGCGAATTTGAGATTTCATACAGCAAGATGGTTAACTATTCCAATACTGTAACATATTTAAAACTTTACTCTAAGCGTTTAGGTATCGATGGATCAATCAGATCACTTGAACTACTTTCGAACGGCCATTTTAATGTGAACAAATCGCATGGCTTAACCATACCGTGTACATTTGTTTTGGGACATTGTTGTATTTTAATTATTAATCTTCTTTTAACATCAGGTATTTTACATTCTACTTTTCCTGTTCCGCCTGTACGCAACTGTAGGACCCTTGAATATTCCGTATGTTTCTGTCAAAATACCGTATAACGAATTGATGACCCTTAAGATCAAATTCAAAAATCAAATTATCATCAACTTTCCTCGCAAATCATACCTCGTGCCAGTTTCCATCACAAGGTTTAAACTTGATGGAAATTGCGAGGAAGTTGATCACTGTATGCAACTGTCTTTTTTTCTTCTTTTTTTCTATTTAGTTTTGACCCTTACCCTATGTAGAATATAATCTCTATGCAGTTACTTTATCTAAACGTCTGTTTTATTGTGTTTGAGCCCATAATCTTTATCTATTCTGTAACGGCATGCATAACGGTACGAGCTGTTATCAATTCATAGTTTGGTTGACTAAATATTCAGTTTAGCTCCTGTGTATAGCAAAGAGAACAGTTTTTGCTGGTGAGTTTTTCCCCATGTTTTACATTTCAGTTCTTTCCTAATTTGTCAAAGTACCCAAAATGATATAACACTCGTTTCCATTCCATATTCCGGTGAAGCGGAAAACCATTGATTTGCAGCTCGAACCTCCCGTGGCCGTATGATGGTTAATCTTGAAGCGTCCAAGGACCGCTCGCTTGGTCGGATCTTTTACACATGGGTCGTTAAACATTGCACCGTTCATAAAGTCTGAATTTAAGACGCTGAGTAAAGTAAATCGAGCGATGACGGCGGGTTATCGAATCAAAGATTTTATTTCGAGACTCGCCAACGGCATTGGACTGTTTGAGGAAGTATTTTGTTCCATATAAATAGAACGGCATTGGACTGTTTGAGGAAGTATTTTGTTCCACATAAACAGAACGGCATTAGACTGTTTGAGCAAGTATTCTGTTTCACATAAACTAAACGGCATTAGACTGTTTGAACAAGTATATATTGTGTGTTTCACATAAACAAAACGGCATTAGACTGTTTGAGCAAGTATTTTGTTCCATATAAATAGAACGGCATTGGACTGTTTGAGGAAGTATTTTGTTCCACATAAACAGAACGGCATTAGACTTTTTGAACAACCATTATATTCCACATAAACAGAACGGCATTAGACTGTTTGAGCAAATATTCTGTTCCACATAAACTAAACGGCATTAGACTGTTTGAGCAAGTATATATTTTTGTTCCACATAAACAGAACGGCATTAGACTGTTTGTGCAAGTATATATTTTTGTTCCACATACAAAGAACGACATTAGACGTTTTGAGCAAGTATATATTTTTGTTCCACATAAACAGAACAGCATTAGACTGTTTGAGCAAGTATATATTTTTGTTCCACATAAATAGAACTGAGAAGGACCACTCTAGACGCATTGTTATGATGTTTATAATCATTATTAAATAACTATTGTTTGGACCTGAAGTATTGTCACCTGTTCAGTAAGTGATGAATACTGGCTTGTTTATGACACTTTGGTTCTAGTGAGGTGAAGTGAGGTGATTTCGGGTTTAATGTCATCTTTTATGAGTATTTTACTTAAATCAGGGAGGCCAGTGTCATTTGCAGGAAGAAAGCTCGCAACACTACTGTGCCTGTGCATTGAGGTGAAACCTGCGAGCATCGGATGGAACGAGCGAACCATGTTCTGTACAGCACATATCGTCACCTAGTCCCTGGCGGAATTCGAACTTCGGATGTTTTTAGTCTGGAGACTCGAACACGAACACTATCTGGAGCCTGGATGTCAGTAACTGTGACGTCAGGCCGTATCAATTAGTTACCACGGTTTACACACATATCGATGTAAAGAAGTTGGAAGCTCTACGATTAAATAAGTGAGTGAGTGGGTGGGTGGGTGGGTGGGTGAGAGTGAGTGAGTGAGTGAGTGAGTGAGTGAGTGAGTGAAAGTGAGTGAGTGAGTGAGTGAGAGTGAGTGAGTGAGTTGGGGTTTAACGCCGCTTTCAAGAGTAATTCACTTATATCGCGGCTGCTAGTATTATGACAGGGAGAAAGCCCGCAACGCCATGTGGCTATGCATTGCGGTGAAACCTGCGAGCAACGGCTGGAACTAGCGAACCATGGGTACTACGCTGAAATTCAGTGTAGCATTGCACCCAAACCTTACTGCGTGTAGAACAGTTCTCTACTGCAGACAAAGTTGCCGTGCCCCTGACGGGATTCGAACCCCGGCCCTCTTGATCCGAAGCCGAACGCGCTAACCACTGCGCTATCCCTCCCCCACGATTAAATAAAAGGTATTAGAAAAGCAGTCACTTCCATCCAAACAAACGACGTCTGACAAGAATGAAGCGAAAAGGTTTGGGATCGAAAAGTGCAAGCACACGCCAAGAACAAGAATTTCCTTACAACAAGTAAATAATTCCTTACAACAAGTAAATAGTTCCTTCCAACAAGTGAACATTTCACATATAACTAAGCATACATCCATTCAACAATAAAACGTTCATTACAGCAATCAAACATTTCCTAAACAATCAAACAATGCTGTACAACAATATAACATTTCTTCAAATATCAAAACTGAAAAACAATTATAATCAATTAATAACCTTATAGAGACGGATATCGGCAGCTTTAATAGTTTTGAATGGTTCCACTCAACATATGAATCCCAAATTTATAAAGATTCGTCATTTAGTTAATAAACGAGTGTGAATTGTTGTATTGCCGAGCATGAGCGAAGTTCAAATATTGATTTGCACCAGTTTCCGTAAAGTCACATATGGCACATACTTCCAAGTTTAGTAATTTTGTTATTACCTACTGTTTCATTTGAATCGCGTAAAGTTAACAAGAGTACTTCTCATTAGACGGTCAGTTACAGTGACGTCAGAAACTATTGTCTTATGACGTCACAGAGGACGAAAAACGAGAACTCGCGCTAAAACAATGGTTGCTAGGCAAACGTGATATGTGAACACATGCTCGCATCGAAAATATTGACTATTATTTCCAACCATATGGTTAATAAACAAAGGATATTTTATGAGTGTAAATGTCAAGCTATATGTTTACGACACAAGTGTCGAAATAGTGGTATTTCTCGAGCGAGACCGAAGCATATACCGATTCACACGAATATAATGTTCTGTTTATTAGCCAATATAACCTCTGATGAATTTTAAATGAAAAATAGAGCCATGGGCTCTGTAGCTCATCAGGGATTATATTGTTTGATGTTGAAGACTTGATAGAATGTTCCCAATATAATAAAGTCTTACATTTAGCCTCTGAAATGATTTTTTGTTTGAATTTAAACATTTGAATAAAATAAAATGAAAAGGAGCCCGAGATGTGTTCATTTTACACTGAGCTCTGTAAACTTGCCTCGTTGCAATTGTAGACTTGCCTCGGCTCTTTAAATTCAAGGGGTCTGGATGACAGACTAATATAATGCATAACCCATAGCCCTGAAAAATTGCAGTCTTAAAATTGTCAGTGCATAACAAAAACATGACTGGACACTGTATTTTTATCAAATGGTTTGTCCCAGTATCACAACACATGCAAATATATTTAAATATTGAAAAGGTTATCCTCACCATGAAAATAGAACAAGAAGACATAGTCATCAACATCCCCCGCCAGACACAAGAAATGAGAACAAGGGCAATAATTCAAAAAGAAATAATTGTGCGCTTCTCATTTTATTTCCATTAAGGTATCGATATCCTCAAGGCACACAACTGATTTGATGTTAAACAATGTCTGAGAAAAGATATATCATTTGAAGATACTTGGAACAGAGTCGAAAAAGCGGAACAAGGGGAATAATTCCGGAAAAAATAATAACATGCTTCTTTTTTTCGAACTCCATCAAGTTATCGATACCCTTAAACCACACAACAAATTTGGTGATCCTATCTTAAATAGTTTCTGAGAAAAGCTGTCCCCTTTGGAGATACCTTGAACAGATTCCAAATATGCGGAACAAGGGCAATAACTACGGTAAAAATAATTGTGTGCTTCTCATTTTCGAACTCCATCAAGGTACTTATGCCCTCAAGCCACACACCAAATTGGGTAATCCTATCTCAAATAGTCTCTGAGAAAAGCTGTCCCCTTTAGAGATAGCATGAACCGAGTCCAAAAATACGGAACAAGGGAAATAACTCCGAAAAGAATAATCACACGGTTCTTATTTTCAAACTCCATCAAGGTATTTATGTCCACAAGCCACACACCAAATTTGGAAACCCTATCTTAAACAGTTTCTGAGAAAAGCTGTCCCCTTTATAACGGACGGACGCACGCACGCACGCACGCACGCACGCATGCACGCACGCACGGGCGGACGGAGCTCAAACCTATATCCCCCTTCGACTTCGTGGCGGGGAATAATAAACATATTCCCCAAATCATTAAACAAAATGGTATAACATTTGGAGAGAAACAATACAAACCGCTTCTCTTATCAAGTGAGTATTATACCTTATTAACGAATCCTACTCATAAGTGGAAACATTATTCACAAAGACCTGGCGAAAAACCCAATTATCATAGCCCTCAATCCTTTGAGACCAAACCAAATTAACCGATTGGTTTAGGAGAAGAAGTCGTTTAAAGGTTTTAGGGAAACTGCCAGACGGACGTCGGTCCATGTCATACGCCCATCTGGCCTTTACAACTCTGATTAGCTAAAAATGAAACGTAAAACTATTTACAAGCATCAGACAACAGTTTTAAGTTTTCCAAAAGCTGAAATACTCTGAGAACAATTTCGTCATCAAAGTTATCGAAGACATACGTTGAAGAAAAATAACTGCGATTTTCTTGCCTACAGAACAAACACGTTCTCCTCCAACAACCACTTAGAGAAGACCAAGCTGGACCACCTACAAGCACATAGAGAAGACCAAGCTGGACCACCTACAACCACATAGAGAAGACCAAGCTGGACCACCAACAACCACATAGAGAAGACCAAGCTCGACCACCTACAACCACATAGAGAAGACCAGGCTGGACCACCTACAACCACATAGAGAAAAACAAGCTGGACCACCTACAACCACATAGAGAAGACCAAGCTGGACCACCTACAACCACATAGAGAAGACCAAGCTCGACCACCTACAACCACATAGAGAAGACCAAGCTGGACCACCAACAACCACATAGAGAAGACCAAGCTGGACCACCTACAACCACATAGAGAAGACCAGGCTGGACCACCTACAACCACATAGAGAAAAACAAGCTGGACCACCTACAACCACATAGAGAAGACCAAGCTGGACCACCTACAACCACATAGAGAAGACCAAGCTCGACCACCTACAACCACATAGAGAAGACCAGGCTGGACCACCTACAACCACATAGAGAAGACCAAGCTGGATCACCTACAAGCACATAGAGAAGACCAAGCTGGACCACCTACAACCACATAGAGAAGACCAAGCTGGACCATCTATAACCACATAGAGGGGACCAGGCTGGACCACCTACAACCACATAGAGAAGACCAAGCTGGACCACCTACAAGCACATAGAGAAGACCAAGCTGGACCACCTACAAGCACATAGAGAAGACCAAGCTCGACCACCTACAAGCACATAGAGAAGACCAAGCTGGACCACCTACAACCACATAGAGAAGACCAAGCTGGACCATCTATAACCACATAGAGGGTACCAGGCTGGACCACCTACAACCACATAGAGAAGACCAAGCTGGACCACCTACAAGCACATAGAGAAGACCAAGCTGGACCATCTACAAGCACATAGAGAAGACCAAGCTGGACCACCTACAACCACATAGAGAAAAACCAAGCTGGACCACCTACAACCACATAGAGAAGACCAAGCTGGACCACCTACAACCACATAGAGAAGACCAAGCTGGACCACCTACAACCACATAGAGAAAAACCAAGCTGGACCACCTGCAACCACATAGAGAAGACCAAGCTGGACCACCTACAACCACATAGAGAAGAACAAGCTGGACCACCTACAACCACATAGAGAAGACCAAGCTGGACCACCTACAACCACATAGAGAAGACCAAGCTGGACCACCTACAACCACATAGAGAAAAACAAGCTGGACCACCTACAACCACATAGAGAAGACCAGGCTGGACCACCTACAACCACATAGAGAAGACCAAGCTGGACCACCTACAACCACATAGAGAAGACCAGGCTGGACCACCTACAACCACATAGAGAAGACCAGGCTGGACCACCCACAACCACATAGAGAAGACCAGGCTGGACCACCTACAAGCACATAGAGAAGACCAAGCTGGACCACCTACAACCACATAGAGAAGACCAGGCTGGACCACCTACAACCACGTAGAGAAGACCAAGCTGGACCACCTACAACCACATAGAGAAAAACCAAGCTGGACCACCTACAACCGCATAGAGAAGACCAGGCTGGAGCACCTACAACCACATTTTGAAGACCAAGCTGGACCACCTACAACCACATAGAGAAGAACAAGCTGGACCACCTACAACCACATAGAGAAGACCAAGCTGGACCACCTACAACCACATATAGAAGACCAAGCTGGACCACCTACAACCACATAGAGAAAAACAAGCTGGACCACCTACAACCACATAGAGAAATCCAGGCTGGACCACATACAACCACATAGACAAAAAACAAGTTGGACCACCTACAACCACATAGAGAAGACCAAGCTGGACCACCTACAAGCACATAGAGAAGACCAGGCTGGACCACCTACAACCACATAGGGAAGACCAGGCTGGACCACCTACAACCACATAGAGAAAAAACAAGCTGGACCACCTACAACCACGTAGAGAAGACGAGGCTGGACCACCTACAACCACATAGAGAAGAACAAGCTGGACCACCAACAACCACATAGAGAAGACAAGGCTGGACCACATACAACCACATAGAGAAGACCAAGCTGGACCACCTACAACCACATAGAGAAGCCCAGGCTGGACCACCTACAACCACATAGGGAAGACAAGGCTGGACCACATACAACCACATAGAGAAGACCAAGCTGGACCATCTACAACCACATAGAGAAGACCAGGCTGGACCACCTGCAACCACATAGAGAAGACCAGGCTGGACCACCTACAACCACATAGAGAAAAAACAAGCTGGACCACCTACAACCACATAGAGAAGACCAGGCTGGACCACCAACAACCACATAGGGAAGACCAAGCTGGACCACCTTCAACCACATAGAGAAGACCAGGCTGGACCATCTACAACCACATAGAGAAGACCAGGCTGGACCACCTGCAACCACATAGAGAAGACCAGGCTGGACCACCTACAACCACATAGAGAAGACCAGGCTGGACCACCTACAACCACATAGGGAAGACCAAGCTGGACCACCTACAAGCACATAGAGAAAAAAAAGCTGGACCACCTACAACCACATAGAGAAGACCAGGATGGACCACCTACAACCACATAGAGAAGACCAAGCTGGACCACCTGCAACCACATAGGGAAGACCAGGCTGGACCACCTGCAACCACAAAGGGAAGACCAGGCTGGACCACCTGCAAACACATAGGGAAGACCAGGCTGGACCACCTACAACCACATAGAGAAGACCAGGCTGGACCACCTACAACCACATAGAGAAGACCAAGCTGGACCACCTACAACCACATAGAGAAGACCAAGCTGGACCACCTACAATCAAGCGACACTTTTGGTAGACGTTAAACTTATTAATTACCATGAAATGTATGGATATCATCAAGGTGAACATTTGAATACAAAGTTAAACTTTACAACATAAAACCTCACAAAGCACTCGTCGAGTTACGATCGAATGGAACCAAATCATTTAACACAGGTCACAATCAATGTTAACTGCTGCAGGAGGGGCGGCCGGGACACAGAAACCAAAGCGTCGAAACACTTAGCTAAAGGTCATGTCACTCGCTAAAAGAGTTAATCAACGTCAGGAAGTATTGCAATTCCTTAACATGTTCCCTGCAATGGGCCAGTGTCTCTCCAAAACGAGATCACGAAGCATGGATTAATATTGAATCCAGACGATATTGAATTCGACTAATGGGCCGGAGCTCCAGTCAGAGAGAGAGAAGACTCGTGCCGAGCTTGCCTCTCTTACTCTTCTACCTGATGGCCATTTTAATCGCTTTTGGTTCCGAGGCGAAATATTAAACACTTCGTCACGTAAAATAGCCTAAGGTTGATTTGAACAAATGCCCCAAATCGACAGGGGTATACATTTTGCGGATTGGGACCTCTTGCATTCGTGCTCCGGTCCGTATTGAGCTTTCCCCGTTGACGGGAGCATATCGATCCCAGTCCCAATACAGCTTGTTCGCGCCTTCCACATTCGCCTTTCTCCGATATCAACCGATATGTGTCGTCTACATTCCTTCATTCTCTGAAATGTACAAACTTTCCAGTCCGTGCAGCACGTGCGACATACGTCAAGCGTGCGACCAGTGCAGCACGTGCTCTAAACGGTGACGACTGAAATTCAACCGCATGAGAAAACGACCACGATGAAGGATTGCCCTGAACGGAAGTTGATGTGATGGTGTGAATTGCAATGACAATGGTTGCGCTAGCTCCGTGCACCGCATAACACTGTGAGGAGTACACGGTGGATTCCCAACTGGACATCAACTAGTGATCACTGTCACATTGGATAACCAGCGGTTAGGATTCGCTTCCTCACCCTTGTCTTCACCCCATGGATACATCAGCTTGTATGTAAGTAATACGTCAATGTGTTTAACTGTCATCCATTCATTTGATATATGGTGTTAGAGTGATATATATATATATATATATATATATATATATATATTAAAACAAGTAAACTTCTTCATAGTTCAAGTAATATAATATATATATTTATATCACTTCAAATGATCAAATGATATACGAGAGTAAAACATATTCTTTATTACAAAGTTCAGTAACTATAGTGAATACGTCTACATAGTGTTTACAATTAACAAAGCAACTTGGAATGTCAATACCATTTCAATGAACATTGGAGATATATTTACAAATAGGTATTAGTAAAATTGAAACAAGACATTCGATACTACGGTCACATATGGAATACGTGACAATGTAAGTAAATGATACAGAAGGGCCAGTAGGATGAAACAGAAACATGTGAGAATTAAACAAGAACAGGAAGATACCAACTTGTTAATGTGTGAATGCACGACGATGACGGATATTCTGCTAAACGTCGTGTATTTTCTCATTAAAGAAGTTTTTATTCAGAAAATCCTCCTGTTCTTTTGTATGTCACTACTAAATGTACTTCAAAGGACTACGTAATAAACGTTAAGCTGATCAACTGTGCATATAGGTAAAAAAACGTTAAGTGGATCAACTGTGCATGTTGGTAATAAACGTGAAGTGAATCAACTGTGCATGTAGGCAATAAACGTTAGATGGATCAACTGTACATGTAGGCAATAAACGTTAGATGGATCAACTGTACATGTAGATAATAAACGTTAGATGGATCAACTGTACATGTATATAATAAACGTTAGATGGATCAACTGTACATGTAGATAATAAACGTTAGATGGATCAACTGTACATGTATATAATAAACGTTATATGGATCAACTGTACATGTAGATAATAAACGTTAGATGGGTCAACTTACATGTAGGCAATAAACGTTAGATGGATCAACTGTACATGTAGATAATAAACGTTAGATGGATAAACTGTACATGTATATAATAAACGTTATATGGATCAACTGTACATGTAGATAATAAACGTTAGATGGATCAACTGTACATGTATATAATAAACGTTATATGGATCAACTGTACATGTAGGTAATAAACGTTAGATGGATCAACTGTACATGTAGGAAATAAACGTTAGATGGATCAACTGTACATGTAGGAAATAAACGTTAGATGGATCAACTGTGCATGTAGGTAATTAACGTTAGATGGATCAACTGTACATGTTTGTAATAAACGTTAAGTGGATCAACTGTACATGTAGATAATAAACGTTAGATGGATCAACTGTACATGTAGGTAATAAACGTTAGATGGATCAACTGTTCATGTAGGCAATAAACGCTAAGTGGGTCAACTGTACATGTAGGTAATAAACGTTAGATGGATCAACTTACATGTAGGCAATAAACGTCAGATGGATCAACCTTACATGTAGATAATAAACGTTAAGTGGATCAACTGTGCATGTAGATAATAAACGTTAGAAGGATCAACTGTACATGTAGGAAATATACGTTAGATGGATCAACTGTACATGTAGATAATAAACGTTAGATGGATAAACTGTACATGTATATAATAAACGTTATATGGATCAACTGTACATGTAGATAATAAACGTTAGATGGATCAACTGTACATGTATATAATAAACGTTATATGGATCAACTGTACATGTAGGTAATAAACGTTAGATGGATCAACTGTACATGTAGGAAATAAACGTTAGATGGATCAACTGTACATGTAGGAAATAAACGTTAGATGGATCAACTGTGCATGTAGGTAATTAACGTTAGATGGATCAACTGTACATGTTTGTAATAAACGTTAAGTGGATCAACTGTACATGTAGATAATAAACGTTAGATGGATCAACTGTACATGTAGGTAATAAACGTTAGATGGATCAACTGTTCATGTAGGCAATAAACGCTAAGTGGGTCAACTGTACATGTAGGTAATAAACGTTAGATGGATCAACTTACATGTAGGCAATAAACGTCAGATGGATCAACCTTACATGTAGATAATAAACGTTAAGTGGATCAACTGTGCATGTAGATAATAAACGTTAGAAGGATCAACTGTACATGTAGGAAATATACGTTAGATGGATCAACTGTACATGTAGGTAATACACGTTAAGTGGATCAACTGTGCATGTAGGAAATAAACGTTAGAAGGATCAACTGTACATGTAGGAAATAAACGTTAGATGGATCAACTGTGCATGTAGGTAATAAACGTTAGATGGATCAACTGTGCATGTAGGTAATAAACGTTAGATGGATCAACTGTACATGTAGGTAATAAACGTTAAGTGGATCAACTGTACATGTAGATAATAAACGTTAGATGGATCAACTGTACATGTAGGTAATAAACGTTAGATGGATCAACTGTTCATGTAGGCAATAAACGCTAAGTGGGTCAACTGTACATGTAGGTAATAAACGTTAGATGGATCAACTGTTCATGTAGGCAATAAACGCTAAGTGGGTCAACTGTGCATGTAGGTAATAAACGTTAGATGGATCAACTTACATGTAGGCAATAAACGTCAGATGGATCAACCTTACATGTAGATAATAAACGTTAAGTGGATCAACTGTGCATGTAGATAATAAACGTTAGAAGGATCAACTGTACATGTAGGAAATAAACGTTAGATGGATCAACTGTACATGTAGGTAATAAACGTTAGATGGATCAACTGTACACTTAGGTAATAAACGTTAGATGGATCAACTGTACATGTAGGTAATTAACGTTACATGGATCAACTGTACATGTAGGTAATTAACGTTACATGGATCAACTGAACATGTAGGAAATAAACGTTAGGTGGATCAACTGTACATGTAGGTAATAAACGTTAGGTGGATCAACTGTGCATGTAGATAATAAACGTTAGAAGGATCAACTGTACATGTAGGAAATAAACGTTAGATGGATCAACTGTACATGTAGGAAATAAACGTTAGATGGATCAACTGTGCATGTAGGTAATTAACGTTAGATGGATCAACTGTACATGTAGGTAATAAACGTTAAGTGGATCAACTGTACATGTAGATAATAAACGTTAGATGGATCAACTGTACATGTAGGTAATAAACGTTAGATGGATCAACTGTTCATGTAGGCAATAAACGCTAAGTGGGTCAACTGTACATGTAGATAATAAACGTTAGAAGGATCAACTGTACATGTAGGTAATAAACGTTAGATGGATCAACTTACATGTAGGCAATAAACGTCAGATGGATCAACCTTACATGTAGATAATAAACGTTAAGTGGATCAACTGTGCATGTAGATAATAAACGTTAGAAGGATCAACTGTACATGTAGGAAATAAACGTTAGATGGATCAACTGTACATGTAGGTAATTAACGTTAGATGGATCAACTGTACACTTAGGTAATAAACGTTAGATGGATCAACTGTACATGTAGGTAATTAACGTTACATGGATCAACTGTACATGTAGGTAATTAACGTTACATGGATCAACTGAACATGTAGGAAATAAACGTTAGGTGGATCAACTGAACATGTAGGAAATAAACGTTAGGTGGATCAACTGAACATGTAGGAAATAAACGTTAGGTGGATCAACTGTACATGTAGGTAATAAATGTTAGGTGGATCAACTGTACATGTAGGTAATAAACGTTAGATGGATCAACTGTACATGTAGGTAATAAACGTTAGATGGATCAACTGTACGTGTAGGTTTTAAACCATAAGTTGACCCACTGTACATGTAACATAACGTATCCTTGCACTGTATACTATTTGCCGTTTGAAAGAGTTTAATCCACCTGGACGTCTAGTCGGTGCTTATCAGTAGATGTAGATTACTTTACTATAGAAGAATGAGAAATACCAAGTTAAACATTAGTACAATGTTATATCTCGAAATGAATGAAACCTATATTATTTTCTCGATCTGCTAACTTCAGTACACTTTTTATATCGCTAAATGATACAAACCTATATTAACAGGCTATGTATATTATCTCTTTCTGCGTCGATAGACGTCAGTACCCATGTATAACGCTAAAGGATACAAACCTATACAAGTTATGTGTTTTCTCTCCCTGGTCTAATAATAGTGTATGAACGAACCACTGACTAGCCAGAATGTGTAGTCAATATACGTCAGTTTTAACGGCAACATTAAAGAAGAACCTAACGGAATAAATTCACGACCTGCGACAAAACTTCAAATGAAGCACTACGGAAGACGCCTTGCTGTGTACACTGGGGTTGACCCTGTCTTATTCTGGTGATCTTATATAACCATGCGCTCATTTCTTTATTTCGATATATTAAGTATAGATATTGACTAAACTGTTAAGACATGAACATGTGTGATAGATAGATCAGACAAATTGATTGATGGATATTAGACAAATATTATGCACGGCATTTCTACCTTCAATTACCTTTATATTACCTTTATAACAAGGTTTATTGGAACGACTTCATTGGAGAAACATTGGAAACAGCAAAACATACTTTATTGGAACGACTTCATCGGAGACACATTAGAGACAGGAAAACATACTTTATTGGAACGACTTCATCGGAGACACATTAGAGACAGCAAAACATACTTTATTGGAACGACTTCATCGGAGACACATTAGTGAGAGCAAAACATAGTTTATTGGAACAACTTCATCGGAGACACATTAGAGACAACAAAACATACTTTATTGGAACGACTTCATCGGAGACACATTAGAGACAGCAAAACATACTTTATTGGAACGACTTCATCGAAGACACATTAGAGACAGCAAAACATAGTATATTGGAACGACTTCATCGAAGACACATTAGAGACAACAAAAGATAGTTTATTGGAACGACTTCATCGGAGACACATTAGAGACAGCAAAACATAGTTTATTAGAGCGATGTCATCGGAGACACATTAGAGACAGCAAAACATAGTTTATTAGAGCGATGTCATCGGAGACACATTAGAGTCAGCAAAACATAGTTTATTGGAACGACTTCATCGGAGACACATTAGAGACAGCAAAACATAGTTTATTGGAACGACTTCATCGGAGACACATTAGAGACAGCAAAACATAGTTTATTAGAGCGATGTCATCGGAGACACATTAGAGTCAGCAAAACATAGTTTATTGGAACGACTTCATCGGAGACACATTAGAGACAACAACACATAGTTGATTGGAACCACGTCATCGGAGACACATTAGAGACAGCAAAACATTTTTTATTGGAAGGACTTCATCGGAGACACATTAGTGACAGCAAAACATTTTTATTGGAACGACTTTATTGGAAGCACGTTGGAGACAGAAACACATGTTTTATTGGAAGGACTTCATTGGAGACACATTAGTGACAGCAAAACATTTTTATTGGAACGACTTTATTGGAAACACGTTGGAAACAGAATTTTTTTTTTTATAAGGACTTCATTGGAGACACATTAGTGACAGCAAAACATAGTTTATTTGAAGACTTCATCGGAGACACATTAGAGACAGCAAAACATAGTTTATTGGAACGACTTCATCGGAGACACATTAGAGACAGCAAAACATAGTTTATTGGAACGACTTCATCGGAGACATATTAGAGACAGCAAAACATAGTTTATTGGAACGACTTCATCGGAGACACATTAGAGACAGCAAAACATACTTTATTGGAACGACTTCATCGGAGACACATTAGAGACAGCAAAACATTTTTATTGGAACGACTTTATTGGAAGCACGTTGGAGACAGAAACACATTTTTTATTGGAACGACTTCATCGGAGACACATTAGAGACAGCAAAACATAGTTTATTGGAACAACTTCATCGGAGACACATTACAGACAGCAAAACATTTTTATTGGCAGGAATTCATTGGAGACACATTAGAGACAGCAAAACATAGTTTATTGGAACGACTTCATCGGAGACACATTAGAGTCAGCAAAACATAGTTTATTGGAACGACTTCATCGGAGACACATTAAAGACAGCAAAACATAGTTTATTAGAGCGATGTCATCGGAGACACATTAGAGACAGCACAACATAGTTTATTGGAACGACTTCATCGGAGACACATTAAAGACAGCAAAACAAAGTTTATTAGAGCGATGTCATCGGAGACACATTAGAGACAGCAAAACTCACGCCCTCGGAATCAGGCACTTAACGCCGGTTGTATGTAATAGTTAAAGTTACTCCATGTATTGTATTCTCACATCGCTGACATATTACGATTATCTTAATTATCTGGTGTACACGTGTAATGACCTGTTAGTTTTAACCATGTGTTCCCTGCCTCGATTGTTCTAGCGGGGCATCTATCACTTTCAGTGAGACAATGTCACTTTTTGAAGAAAAATACATCTTTCATAGTGAACTAGCCATGCATGTAGGTATACGGGAAAATACCTATTTGCCAAAGACGGATTGTCCATCCGCAATTTCCGCAATGTTGTTGCTAAAACTCGTTTAAACGGACAGTAAGATCGAAGTTATTGTGTGAATGTTGGAGGGGTTTTCACAGTACGTTTGAAGCGTGACGGGTGGAGGCTAGGTTGTGCTGGCGTGCATGGCATCAGTTAAATAGATGGAACGGCCCACCACCCCTCGAAGCCTGGTGCTGCTGTATTATATACATGTATGTATAAATATATATATATATATATATATATATATATATATATATATTATATATATATATATATATATATATATATATATATATATATATATATATATATATATATATATATATATATATATATATATATATATATATATATATATATATATTATATATATAATAATAAGCATGACCAGACACCAGTCCGAAACCATGATTGTGCCAATGAAGAAGGTAAAGTAAAGCAAACGTCTCAATTTTCCAACTCGGTTTAAAGATAAGTAGGTCAAGGGCGGTCGGACAGACCACTGTGAATATCCTTTAGTTCCAGTACATGTCTTTGGGAGCCGTGAAACTACTTCCCACAATCTCCTCAAATGTTTCTGTTATTCTGCCGCGTCATCATTGTTTGTAACGTTCTAACGAGAACATTTGGCTACACAGCATGACTGTCAATGGTGACATCATTGTTTGTGACGTTCTAACGAGAACATTTGGCTACACAGCATGACTGTCAATGGTGACATCATTGTTTGTGACGTTCTAACGAGAACATTTGGCTACACAGCATGACTGTCAATGGTGACATCATTGTTTGTGACGTTCTAACGAGAACATTTGGCTACACAGCATGACTGTCAACGGTGACATCATTGTTTGTGACGTTCTAACGAGAACATTTGGCTACACAGCATGACTGTCAACGGTGACGTCATTGTTTGTGACGTTCTAACGAGAACAATTGGCTACACAGCATGACTGTCAACGGTGACATCATTGTTTGTGACGTTCTAACGAGAACATTTGGCTACACAGCATGACTGTCAACGGTGACATCATTGTTTGTGACGTTCTAACGAGAACATTTGGCTACACAGCAGACTGTCAATGGTGACATCATTGTTTGTGACGTTCTAACGAGAACATTTGGCTACGCAGCATGACTGTCAACGGTGACATCATTGTTTGTGACGTTCTAACGAGAACATTTGGCTACGCAGCATGACTGTCAATGGTGACATCATTGTTTGTGACGTTCTAACGAGAACATTTGGCTACGCAGCATGACTGTCAATGGTGACATCATTGTTTGTGACGTTCTAACGAGAACATTTGGCTACACAGCATGACTGTCAATGGTGACATCATTGTTTGTGACGTTCTAACGAGAACAATTGGCTACACAGCATGACTGTCAATGGTGACATCATTGTTTGTGACGTTCTAACGAGAACAATTGGCTACGCAGCATGACTGTCAATGGTGACATCATTGTTTGTGACGTTCTAACGAGAACATTTGGCTACGCAGCATGACTGTCAATGGTGACATCATTGTTTGTGACGTTCTAACGAGAACATTTGGCTACGCAGCATGACTGTCAATGGTGACATCATTGTTTGTGACGTTCTAACGAGAACATTTGGCTACACAGCATGACTGTCAATGGTGACATCATTGTTTGTGACGTTCTAACGAGAACATTTGGCTACACAGCATGACTGTCAACGGTGACATCATTGTTTGTGACGTTCTAACGAGAACATTTGGCTACACAGCATGACTGTCAATGGTGACATCATTGTTTGTGACGTTCTAACGAGAACATTTGACTGCACAGCAGACTGTCAACGGTGACATCATTGTTTGTGACGTTCTAACGAGAACATTTGGCTACACAGCATGACTGTCAACGGTGACATCATTGTTTGTGACGTTCTAACGAGAACAATTGGCTACACAGCATGACTGTCAATGGTGACATCATTGTTTGTGACGTTATAACGAGAACATTTGGCTACACAGCATGACTGTCAACGGTGACATCATTGTTTGTGACGTTATAACGAGAACATTTGGCTACACAGCATGACTGTCAATGGTGACATCATTGTTTGTGACGTTATAACGAGAACATTTGGCTACACAGCATGACTGTCAACGGTGACATCATTGTTTGTGACGTTCTAACGAGAACAATTGGCTACACAGCATGACTGTCAACGGTGACATCATTGTTTGTGACGTTCTAACGAGAACAATTGGCTACACAGCATGACTGTCAATGGTGACATCATTGTTTGTGACGTTATAACGAGAACATTTGGCTACACAGCATGACTGTCAACGGTGACATCATTGTTTGTGACGTTCTAACGAGAACATTTGGCTACACAGCATGACTGTCAATGGTGACATCATTGTTTGTGACGTTCTAACGAGAACAATTGGCTACACAGCATGACTGTCAATGGTGACATCATTGTTTGCAGGATCAACTATTTTCATGGGTGAAAAAAGGACGATTTTCCCCATATGTTTTCACATTATCTCATGTCTTTATTATTGTAGATTTGGGCTCACTTCAGACGGGTTCGTGAACTCAGTGACTCTGCCGAAGCTCTAATATCACAGGTAGAACTGTTGATTTGTAATGTGAGATGAGTGGCACGTCAGTTGACAGTGTCCATTAATTAATGCATGAAACAACGACAGCTGTGTAGTACTGATAGTTCAGCAGCGAATGGTGCCAGGTGTATCAATATACACACAGCATACAGTTAACACGTTAAATTATGTACATCTATATTCAGTCATGGGCTATGTGTAAAGTATGTCGTACGTGTCGAACTAGTCCTGCCCCATGACTGTATAAAAATAAGAGCCTGTAATAAAGTCTAGATCCTTATTCAGCAAGTCTAGATAAACTGAATATATATGGAACTGGTAGTATTGAAAAATATATAATTATAAAGAAGAAGATACAGTAATTTTATAAAATTTCGTAGACTAAATTTTAGTCTAGTGTCGAACCAAAACAGATATAAAAGCCGAATCCATAATGAGTTCATTAACAAATATATATTCCTAACATAACCATATGAACTAACTTATGAAACCAAATAACATCAACAAATGTTATAATGTTAATTTGTTAATGTTTTGTTAAAGCAAAACTCACTGAATTCCACATAACGTAGGACCAAAATATACCAAACAATTGTTTAAATGGTAGTAAGTTTTTAAAGGGAAACCTCTCTCTCGAGGGAGTAAATCTTTAATCTTTAAACGCTTAAAGCAACACTGACAATACAACGATAATCATTCCTGACAATACTATTTTACGATATACCGAAATGACATATGCTTGTATAAGGATATATACTGAATTGTCCCTACTCACGCCCAATTGGGAACTACGACATGTATCTAACTACGATTAAACTATTGTTCATATTTAAACTAAGTGAAATAACATGTTATTCTATTAAATGAAATAACATGTTACTCTACTGAGTGAAATAACATGTTACTCTACTGTGTGAAATAACATGTTACTCTACTGAGTGAAATAACATGTTACTCTACTGAGTGAAATAACACTTTCGACCATATGATTTAATCGTTGACGTCATGCAACAATAGGATGACGTCATAAGGTAACCCTTGCCTTAATTTTTGTCGGAGCTATGATACATCAAACATTAGACATTTCTCGTCGAATATGATGTATATCACATCTTGTGTAAGCGGAAATAAAATAACTGTCTATATTACCTAATGATGTGTGCATGATAATCAATGAGAATGGCAATTATCCTATATATATATCCTTTAAAACTCATAACTAAAACATGACATTTCATAAACGAACGTGAGAGCGTTGTATTGGAGTAGCGAGCCTCCCAATGGCCGACAGATACCTATGTGACAGTGAAACGGTTAGCTGTATTGGAGTAGCGAGCCTCCCAATGACCGACAGATGCCTATGTGACAGTGAAACGTGCCGCTGTATTGGAGTAGTGAGCCTTCTAATGGCCGACATATACCTATGTGACAGTGAAACGTGTCTCTGTATTGGAGTAACGAGCCTCCCAATGGCCGACAGATACCTATGTGACAATGAAACGTGTCTCTGTATTGGAGTAGCGAGCCTCCCAGTGACCGACATATACCTATGTGACAATGAAACGTGTCTCTGTATTGGAGTAGTGAGCCTTCTAATGGCCGACATATACCTATGTGACAGTGAAACGTGTCTCTGTATTGGAGTAGCGAGCCTCCCAATGACCGACAGATAAATATGTGACAATGAAACGTGTCTCTGTATTGGAGTAGCGAGCCTCCCAATGGCCGACATATACCTATGTGACAATGAAACGTGTCTTTGTATTGGAGTAGCGAGCCTTCAAGTGGCCGACAGATACCTATGTGACAATGAAACGTGTCTCTGTATTGGAGTAACGAGCCTCTCAATGGCCGACAGATACCTATGTGACAGTGAAACGTGTCGCTGTATTGAAGTAGTGAGCCTTCCAATGGCCGACATATACCTATGTGACAATGAAACGTGTCTCTGTATTGCAGTAACGAGCCTCCCAATGGCCGACAGATACCTATGTGACAATGAAACGTGTCGCTGTATTGGAGTAGCGAGTCTCCCAATGACCGACAGATACCTATGTGACAGTGAAACGGTTAGCTGTATTGGAGTAGCGAGCCTCCCAATGGCCGACAGATACCTATGTGACAGTGAAACGTGTCGCTGTATTGGAGTACCGAGCCTCCCAATGGCCGACAGATACCTATGTGACAATGAAACGTGTCGCTGTATTGGAGTACCGAGCCTCCCAATGGCCGACAGATACCTATGTGACAATGAAACGTGTCTCTGTATTGGAGTAACGAGCCTCCCAATGGCCGACAGATACCTATGTGACAGTGAAACGTGTCGCTGTATTGGAGTACCGAGCCTCCCAATGGCCGACAGATACCTATGTGACAATGAAACGTGTCTCTGTATTGGAGTAACGAGCCTCCCAATGGCCGACAGATACCTATGTGACAGTGAAACGTGTCGCTGTATTGGAGTAACGAGCCTTCCAATGGCCGACAGATACCTATGTGACAATGAAACGTGACGCTGTATTGGAGTAGTGAGCCTCCCAATGGCCGACAGATACCTATGTGACAGGGAAACGTGTCGCTGTATTGGAGTAACGAGCCTCCCAATGGCTGACAGATACCTAGGTGACAGTGAAACGTGTCGCTGTATTAGAATAGCGGGTCTCCCAATGGCCGACAGATACCTATGTGACGTTGAAACGTGTCGCTGTATTGGAGTACCGAGCCTCCCAATGAGCGACAGATACCTATGTGACAGGGAAACGTTTCGCTGTAATTGAGTAGTGAGCCTCCCAATGGCCGACAGATACCTATATGACAGGGAAACGTGTCGCTGTATTGGAGTAACGAGCCTCCCAATGGCCGACAGATACTTATGTGACAGTGAAACGTGTCGCTGTATTGGAGTAGCGAGCCTCCCAATGAGCGACAGATACCTATGTGACAGGGAAACGTGTCGCTGTATTGGAGTAGCGAGCCTCCCAATGGCCGACAGATACCTATGTGACAGTGAAACGTGTCTCTGTATTGGAGTAACGAGCCTCCCAATGACCGACAGATACTTATGTGACAGGGAAACGTGTCGCTGTATTGGAGTAACGAGCCTCCCAATGGCCGACAGATACTTATGTGACAGTTAAACGTGTTGCTGTATTGGAGTAGCGAGTCTCCCAATGGCCGACAGATACCTATGTGACAGGGAAACGTGTCGCTGTATTGGAGTAGCGAGTCTCCCAATGGCCGACAGATACCTATGTGACAGGGAAACGTGTCGCTGTATTGGAGTAACGAGCCTCCCAATGGCCGACAGATACTTATGTGACAGTGAAACGTGTCGCTGTATTCGAGTAACGAGCCTCCCAATGAGCGACAGATACCTATGTGACAATGAAACGTGTCTCTGTATTGGAGTAACGAGCCTCCCAATGGCCGACAGATACTTATGTGACAGTGAAACGTGTTGCTGTATTGGAGTAGTGAGTCTCCCAATGGCCGACAGATACTTATGTGACAGGGAAACGTGTCGCTGTATTGGAGTAACGAGCCTACCAATGGCCGACAGATACTTATGTGGAAGTGAAACGTGCCGCTGTATTGGAGTAGCGAGCCTCCCAATGAGCGACAGATACCTATGTGACAGGGAAACGTGTCGCTGTATTGGAGTAGCGAGTCTCCCAATGGCCGACAGATACCTATGTGACAGGGAAACGTGTCGCTGTATTGGAGTAGTGAGTCTCCCAATGGCCGACAGATACTTATGTGACAGGGAAACGTGTCGCTGTATTGGAGTAACGAGCCTCCCAATGGCCGACAGATACTTATGTGACAGTGAAACGTGTCGCTGTATTGGAGTAGCGAGCCTCCCAATGAGCGACAGATACCTATGTGACAGGGAAACGTTTCGCTGTAATTGAGTAGTGAGCCTCCCTATGGCCGACAGATACCTATGTGACAGGGAAACGTGTCGCTGTATTGGAGTAACGAGCCTCCAAATGGCCGACAGATACTTATGTGACAGTGAAACGTGTCGCTGTATTGGAGTAGCGAGCCTCCCAATGAGCGACAGATACCTATGTGACAGGGAAACGTGTCGCTGTATTGGAGTAGCGAGCCTCCCAATGGCCGACAGATACCTATGTGACAGTGAAACGTGTCGCTGTATTGGAGTAACGAGCCTCCCAATGACCGACAGATACTTATGTGACAGGGAAACGTGTCGCTGTATTGGAGTAACGAGCCTCCCAATGGCCGACAGATACTTATGTGACAGTTAAACGTGTTGCTGTATTGGAGTAGCGAGTCTCCCAATGGCCGACAGATACCTATGTGACAGGGAAACGTGTCGCTGTATTGGAGTAGCGAGTCTCCCAATGGCCGACAGATACCTATGTGACAGGGAAACGTGTCGCTGTATTGGAGTAACGAGCCTCCCAATGGCCGACAGATACTTATGTGACAGTGAAACGTGTCGCTGTATTCGAGTAACGAGCCTCCCAATGAGCGACAGATACCTATGTGACAATGAAACGTGTCTCTGTATTGGAGTAACGAGCCTCCCAATGGCCGACAGATACTTATGTGACAGTGAAACGTGTTGCTGTATTGGAGTAGTGAGTCTCCCAATGGCCGACAGATACTTATGTGACAGGGAAACGTGTCGCTGTATTGGAGTAACGAGCCTACCAATGGCCGACAGATACTTATGTGGAAGTGAAACGTGTCGCTGTATTGGAGTAGCGAGCCTCCCAATGAGCGACAGATACCTATGTGACAGGGAAACGTGTCGCTGTATTGGAGTAGCGAGTCTCCCAATGGCCGACAGATACCTATGTGACAGGGAAACGTGTCGCTGTATTGGAGTAGTGAGTCTCCCAATGGCAGACAGATACTTATGTGACAGGGAAACGTGTCGCTGTATTGGAGTAACGAGCCTCCCAATGGCCGACAGATACTTATGTGACAGTGAAACGTGTCGCTGTATTGGAGTAGCGAGCCTCCCAATGAGCGACAGATACCTATGTGACAGGGAAACGTTTCGCTGTAATTGAGTAGTGAGCCTCCCTATGGCCGACAGATACCTATGTGACAGGGAAACGTGTCGCTGTATTGGAGTAACGAGCCTCCAAATGGCCGACAGATACTTATGTGACAGTGAAACGTGTCGCTGTATTGGAGTAGCGAGCCTCCCAATGAGCGACAGATACCTATGTGACAGGGAAACGTGTCGCTGTATTGGAGTAGCGAGCCTCCCAATGGCCGACAGATACCTATGTGACAGTGAAACGTGTCTCTGTATTGGAGTAACGAGCCTCCCAATGACCGACAGATACTTATGTGACAGGGAAACGTGTCGCTGTATTGGAGTAACGAGCCTCCCAATGGCCGACAGATACTTATGTGACAGTTAAACGTGTCGCTGTATTGGAGTAGCGAGCCTCCCAATGAGCGACAGATACCTATGTGACAGTTAAACGCGTTGCTGTATTGGAGTAGCGAGTCTCCCAATGGCCGACAGATACCTATGTGACAGGGAAACGTGTCGCTGTATTGGAGTAGCGAGTCTCCCAATGGCCGACAGATACCTATGTGACAGGGAAACTTGTCGCTGTATTGGAGTAACGAGCCTCCCAATGGCCGACAGATACTTATGTGACAGTGAAACGTGTCGCTGTATTCGAGTAACGAGCCTCCCAATGAGCGACAGATACCTATGTGACAATGAGACGTGTCTCTGTATTGGAGTAACGAGCCTCCCAATGGCCGACAGATACTTATGTGACAGTGAAACACGTTGCTGTATTGGAGTAGTGAGTCTCCCAATGGCCGACAGATACTTATGTGACAGGGAAACGTGTCGCTGTATTGGAGTAACGAGCCTCCCAATGGCCGACAGATACTTATGTGACAGTGAAACGTGTCGCTGTATTGGAGTAACGAGCCTCCAAATGGCCGACAGATACTTATGTGACAGTGAAACGTGTCGCTGTATTGGAGTAGCGAGCCTCCCAATGAGCGACAGATACCTATGTGACAGGGAAACGTGTCGCTGTATTGGAGTAGCGAGCCTCCCAATGGCCGACAGATACCTATGTGACAGTGAAACGTGTCTCTGTATTGGAGTAACGAGCCTCCCAATGACCGACAGATACTTATGTGACAGGGAAACGTGTCGCTGTATTGGAGTAACGAGCCTCCCAATGGCCGACAGATACTTATGTGACAGTTAAACGTGTCGCTGTATTGGAGTAGCAAGCCTCCCAATGAGCGACAGATACCTATGTGACAGTTAAACGTGTTGCTGTATTGGAGTAGCGAGTCTCCCAATGGCCGACAGATACCTATGTGACAGGGAAACGTGTCGCTGTATTGGAGTAGCGAGTCTCCCAATGGCCGACAGATACCTATGTGACAGGGAAACGTGTCGCTGTATTGGAGTAACGAGCCTCCCAATGGCCGACAGATACTTATGTGACAGTGAAACGTGTCGCTGTATTCGAGTAACGAGCCTCCCAATGAGCGACAGATACCTATGTGACAATGAAACGTGTCTCTGTATTGAAGTAACGAGCCTCCCAATGGCCGACAGATACCTATGTGACAATGAAACGTGTCTCTGTATTGAAGTAACGAGCCTCCCAATGGCCGACAGATACTTATGTGACAGTGAAACGTGTTGCTGTATTGGAGTAGTGAGTCTCCCAATGGCCGACAGATACTTATGTGACAGGGAAACGTGTCGCTGTATTGGAGTAGCGAGTCTCCCAATGGCCGACAGATACCTATGTGACAGGGAAACGTGTCGCTGTATTGGAGTAGCGAGCCTCCCAAAGGCCGACAGATACCTATGTGACGATGAAACTTGTCGCTGTATTTGAGTACCGAGCCTCCCAATGACCGACAGATACCTATGTGACAATGAAACGTGTCGCTGTATTGGAGTAGTGAGCCTCCCAATGGCCGACAGATACCTATGTGACAGTGAAAGGTGTCGCTGTTATTCTCCTGCAACCCTTGTCCTCGTACCGCTCTTCTCTCTGATGTGTAATGTCAGGGGTCACGTCGATAGATTGGGTGTCGAGAAAATGAGAGTCGTCAAAAGTTGAACACTCATCACTAAGCTGTGAACATTGCCTGGCTGACCCGGGGAGTTCAGAGTAGAACACTGATTGTACAGGCAATAAATATGTGTGCATAAACGGTGTTTACAATACCGGTTATATTAAATACATAATAAAACAATTATGGCCTGGTGAATTCTCTGGTCCATAAAAACAGGTATATAGACCTCATAACCAGTCTATAATTGTATAATGTAGCATAACATGGATGAGATTTTGAATACTTCAATATCAACATTAGGGCTGTTGCTGTGTGTAGTACACCTGGGATGTTTTAATTGTAAGTACACGTGTGTAATAAGGTCAGGGAGGTAACCGCCATATACAGGTAAGCACTAACCTCCCTTTTTGTCTCACAATATCTTCGAATACAAGCGGTCCGACAAGAAACATGCTTATCTAGATAACACATTCTTTATTGTGAACATGCACCACGTTTCAGTGCTTACCCCGTCACCTCCCTCCATTTCTGTCTGTCTGTCTATCTGTCTGTCTATCTGTCTGTCTGTCTGTCTGTCGTTCTCTGGCTCTCCATCTGTCTGTCTGTCGCGATGTCTCTGTCTCCCTCTCTGTCTGTCTGTCTCACTCTGTTTTTTTTTCTGCCTGTCTGTGGCCTGAGAGTAATTGAAGGGTCCATATGACGGGGGCTCCATAATGATGTTTAAATGCTACGTAAGTAAGAGAAACTGGTCCTATAACGTGATCAAAATAGCAGAGATGATTTTCTATTACCTGACATATCATATCTGACATCAGAAAATTTGGTTGCAGGACAGAAATGTACTTGGAACATCGTATTTAGTGAATTTGGTTGCAGTCCCCTAGGGATCTGCAACCAAATTTATTTACAGCAATTATTCATCATTATTCCTACCTTGGCCAAAAAGAAGAGAAAAAATAGTGTGTTGACAAGCACATAGGATTAGTTTGGTTGCAGAGGTTTTCAAATTTACTAAATTTTACAAAAACACGATGACATTTTCTGTATCATTTCGGCAAGTTCTTTCTCGCTAAGTGTATGACATAATGAAACCAATGTATGTAACGCATCCTCCTATTGGCTCATTCCGTATCAATAATTTCTAACAACAACACAAAATTCATGTTTATTGATTCTGGTTGCTTTTATTCGCGTTTCTAGATAGAAACTATTCATTTAAATAACTTAATGCTGTTTATTTCCCTATAAAACTAATTAACCAATCAAAGATATATTTCACAACCAATCAGAATTGTGATAAGATTTGACAACAATTCGAATTCTTCTCGCGGCCACGGTGTCAGCTGGTTGTAAACAAAAACGTAAATTAATGCTTAAATTTTGAAAAATTGTGTCAAAAGTACCTACCAGGACATGCCTTGTTGTATGACATGTTAAATTAAACAAGGTTAGTGAGTAGTTTTTATCTATAGCATTAGAAATGACAGTAACTTGATAATATGACATGATCGAAAACCGGACTCGATAACGATCGCTAAGAGGTTTCCTCTTCTGTAAATATTGAAATAAAAGGCAAGGTAAGTTCCAACATTCGTCAGATCATGATATTTTCCTTCTGCAACCAACTCCTGTCAAGTCAAGGCTGTTTTGTTTGATGAAAACATGTATTTTGATGGTTTAAAAAGTTTGGTTGCAGTTGCCTATAGGGACTGCAACCAAATTCAGAAATGACCCGATTTCCATGTGAAGTAATACTCTGCAACCAAATTCAGAGATATCATGTTTTATCATCCAAAACTGTGTTCCACAGGAGATATCGCTTGTGTGAGATCAAGCGATATCTCCTAGGAGATATCGTATTGGCAGTAGATTTTGCACAATGCCCTGTCACCGTCAACTACATGACATCACAATGCTTTTACATCATCCAGCAATGACATCACAATGATATGACGTCATAAACATGATGACGTCACAATGCTATGACATCACTGCATTGGAAGTAAAATGGCAGAACTGTGCTCAGAGATGTACACTATTTTCATTGAAACGTAATAATAAAGATTTTTGATGATAAATAGAATCTCACCCTCGTGTCTTCTGATATCAAATATATCAACACTCATTGATCTGTAACTTTTATCAACTCTTGTTGATATATTCGATATCAGAAGACACTTGGGTGAGATTCTCTATATATCTCATGCTATAGATAATTATTTCAGCTATCAGAAAAACTTCAACTGAGCAATTTTGAAGGGTTTTGTTGCATTTAATGGCTATTTTAGACACCCCGTCTTTGGGACTCTTCAATTACTCTTAGGCCCTGTCTGTCTGTCTGTCGTCTGTCTCTCTCCCTCCCTCCCTCCCTCTCTCTCTCTCTCTTTCTAGGTCGCGCTCTCTGTGTGTGTCTCTGTCTCTCTCTCTCTCTGTCTCTGTCTCTCTCTCTCTCTCTCTCTCTCTCTCTCTCTCTCTCTCTCTCTCTCTCTCTCTCTCTCTCTCTCTCTCTCTCTCTCTTTCTCTCTCTCTCTCGCTCTCTCTCTCTCTCTCCCATTCGTCTAACAATCTCGTCAGTCTATATCTAAAGACGAGGAGTCATTGATTACCGATATTATTAAACCATTGTTGTATTTTTCACGCTCAATGACCTTACTGTACACGGAGAATTCGTTAATAAGCCTGAAGATATATCCAATATACGCACTTGGTAATTGCCCTAACGACAGACTACAACACACATTAGTTGACATTATCGACTGTCGTGCCTTGCATCTGCTGCTTGGTGGGTTGTTTTGTGTTACTAGGCTTGTGTCCGTATCCTAGGGGTGTGTTGATTCAGTACCTGTGTGTAATGACATCATAATGTTAATGACACAATAGTATTACAAGATGAGCATAATGTCGGCCTACTGTTCAGCTATTCTGACATTTTACCAATGACATATTACACTGATTTTGTTGTGCATCTCATGTTATCGACTGTATCAAGCCTCGAAAATGTATTATTGGTCAAATCGTGTTGCTTTATGTTCATGTTACATGATACATGTAAGCAATACATGATGAGGTTAAGGTTCCATATTTATATCAATTTCAAAGAGTAAAAATAACTTATTTTTTCTCTCAGTGAAATAACACTTTCAATCACATGACATCATCGTAACAATAGGATGACGTCACCACAGGATGATATAGTAGGGCGACCTTGACCTTCCACTGATCGTCTTGTACAACCTAAACTAATGTGTTATATGAGAATTCTTTTGCGCAACTCGGAAACATATAAATTTCTACTTCACACGATGAGATGAGATTTAATTCGACGAGAAATGTCAAACATCCTCTAAATGAAACTATCCTCTGTATAATGAGTTACATGCAGCGCTAGAGGAAAGGTGTCGCCAGGTGTCGCCAGGTGTCAAGTCAGGCACACGTGACCCCTGTGGTGCAGGCCAAGTTGTAGTGTCATCAAATAGAGTTTGTCTCAACAGAATTATAGCGGTGCATATAACACATTATAATAGCAAATGTACCACCTAATCTCTGGATTGATTTAAACAGTGTTCAAATTTACATTGGCAGAAAGTGAAACCATTTCTTTCATCCAGTTCCACAAGGGAATGTGTATCCACGAGCGGCACGGCTATAGACATACGCTGAATAAGCAGCATGCTTTTAAACAATTGTACTTGAAGATTAATTCTGAACGTAACGTTATGACGTGAAATGTTTTATCTATAAAATGTGCTGCTTTTAAACTGCATTGTACATCTGTGTTGAGTTTTCTGTAAGAAGTACACAATATTGCTTCGTTTTTCTAAGAAGACTGTTCTCTTGATCTGGACATGTTTCCTTAAGGTCCATCCATTGTCTTGTTGGGGGTCACATATTCTAAACGTTATAAATAGTGTTACTTTATCGAGGAGTACCGACTTTTGCCGAAAACTACCATTTTGATGATTGACTTCGTATATTGACGATATGAAGGTAACAGTAGCTATTTTTGATCGAAAACTGGACAATTCACCGTGTGTGGCGCGCGCCAATGAGTCAAACGTAATTTTTGAATCTTATTTAAAACAGACAAATTAACAAATTTGGGTTAATAATGTTGAATAGGTCATATAACTACTGTGCATGTGAATTGAACGTGCAGTTTCGGTTTCTGCACATGCAAAATGATGTTACTCGATTTTAATTTGAAACTAGTAGTTATGATATATCAGGCGATTGGGAAGAATATGCATGCTAAGTGAATTTGTTTGTACTGTAAACAACACATATGGTGAGTTGGAACATATTAAAGCCAAATATTGTTTATGAAACACAATGGATGAACCTTTAAACACAAGGTTTCACTTCTTACATTCTTTGTTTCGTTCACCTTTCTCCTCAACCGGACACCCTGTGTCCCCTCAGAGTGATCTCCCTGTTTCTCTATCTAGATATGAGCTGCTGCGTATTGTAAACAGATTGAACGTGTTGGCGTAAAAATTATAAACTAAATTGACTCCTGTGCTGTTTTCAGATGGTATCATTGTTTCAGTACGCGACCTGTTCCAGTCTGTATACATATAACTACCCAGTAAATGTCTTAACTCTGTAAATTCTTATATAAATCGCATTATGTTTTCTCCAATGTGTATAATTAATCTGATATAATCTAAAGAATTAAAAAATTCTAAAACGTTGCTCAAATATTGATTTTTATCGACATTTTCATCATTTATCGTATTTCCGTAGCTCAGTAGTTTACTGAACTAGAGAAAGTTTTAATGTCATTCTGCGAGGGTATCAGTCTTGACATTAAACGAAGTAAACCTGATATATATACAGCGTGTGGGCGAGTTCTAGCTGAGTCTAACGATGAATTAAACAGACGGTATTGAGCTTGCTGGCTTCATCATTTTCTAGAGCGAACTGACATGACTTGGGCCAGAAGAATCAGTCCAATACTTTTTTCTTTTTTTAAAAATGTATTTCTGTTTGTCGTACATGTACATGCACATTACATATACAAATTAGTTTACAACGAAAAGCATACAAACACTTTGACAGAAGCTGGTAACATAGATGAGTATAACAATTTACTCAGTCCAATACATGGTTTAACATGGTAATGATATCTCCCGTAAATAGTCCTCAAATACTATAGGGTTACTACAAATGTCCTCAAATACTAAAGAGTTACAACAAATGTCCTCAAATACTATAGGGTTACAACAAATGTCCTCAAATACTATAGAGTTACAACAAATGTTCTCAAATACTATAGGGTTACAACAATTGTCCTCAAATACTATAGGGTTACAACAAATGTCCTCAAATACTATAGGGTTACAACAAATGTCCTCAAATACTATAAGGTTACAACAAATGTCCTCAAATACTATAGGGTTACAACAAATGTCCTCAAATACTATAGGGTTACAACAAATGTTCTCAAATACTATAGGGTTACAACACATGTCCTCAAATACTATAGAGTTACAACATATGTCCTCAAATACTATAGAGTTACAACAAATGTCATCAAATACTATAGGGTTACAACACATGTCCTCAAATACTATAGAGTTACAAGAAATGTTCTCAAATACTATAGGGTTACAAGAAATGTCCTCAAATACTATAGGGTTACAACAAATGTCCTCAAATACTATAGGGTTACAACAAATGTCCTCAAATAGTATAGGGTTACAACAAATGTCCTGAAATACTATAGGGTTACAACAAATGTCCTCAAATACTATAGAGTTACAACAAATGTCCTCAAATACTATAGGGTTACAACAAATGTCCTCAAATACTATAGGGTTACAACAAATGTCCTCAAATACTATAGGGTTACAACAAATGTCCTCAAATACTATAGGGTTACAACAAATGTCCTCAAATACTATAGGGTTACAACAAATGTCCTCAAATACTATAGGGTTACAACAAATGTAAGGTCTCCTGCCTACTTGGTTTAACCTATGACTTGCTCACAAATCACCAAAAAGTCAGGGATTTTATCAAAACAATAGACTACAAACGTGGTAGGACTTGCAGACCTTGATCTACGACCTGATGGGAACGAACAGGTGAGACAATGACTTATTAACAATGAAATTGTGAAACAATGAACAGGTGAGACAATGACTTATTAACAATGAAATTGTCATTGCATGTACATGACAGATTAAGTTACCTGTGACACTGTAGATGGAAGTTGTTAAAATACAGGTATACATTGTAATGTCATAATTTATCATTTACAACCATGAAATGAAGTGAATCTATGGGAAATTATTTATTGGTATATAAAAACCATACAAATGTCCTAGCTCCAATTATTGCTAAATTGTAATATTCCGTGAATGACATCAATTACAAAATGAATCGAATTTGCATATGATACTGTAGAGAACGTTATACTTACATAATTGGTAAAATGACACGACAGTGCTGTTATATACAGCGGGTAAATTGATTTATAAACTATTTGTAACTTCATTTAAACTTGTACAACAATAACAATCGCAAAATGTCATTTGTATCTGCATATAACCTTTAGACCATTGGTTCCTTATGGAAACTAACTATTGTCAATGTTGATTTCAATTTCATTATAACATGGTAAACTGAATAGAATCAGGCAATCGATTTAAAGTGTAATTTTCATATTAAGAAAGCCAAGAATAACTTTTGTTATCAGTTACTAATGTTTGTGCAGAAACTCAATTATTTTGAAATGACGCAATCCGATTTCCTTTCGGCAGATTTCCATCAATTAGAAAAATTCTGTTTGTATCCGATTCTTCAGTTCGTACTTTCCTTACACGTGGTACATACTAATCGTAACGTCAGTGATGATGTAAGAATAATCAACGAGTTGCCAGGAATTGCGTAGTTAATTATCGTGCTATACTGCAAGCTTTAGCGAGGAATTTCACGGTATAATTTACGAGGGACAGATATAATTTCGTAATTCCAAATACCGAGTTGGTTATTATTTTTCTTACCCATAATAATTTTTACTATTCATGAGGTTTTCAGACTCTTGTTAGTCACGTGACACTGAGACTCTTGTTAGTCACGTGATACTGTGACTCGTGTTAGTCGCGTGATACTGTGATTCTTGTCAGTCACGTGACACACATACTCTTGTTAGTCACGCAATACTGAGACTCTTGTTAGTCCCGTGACCCTGAGAGACTGATAGACTGTGAGACTGAGAGACTGTGAGACTGAGAGACTGAGAGACGAGTCCTGATTCTGATACTGAGCAGGATGAAGACTAACCTATCTGCAGACAACAATGAACGCGACTAGTGTGCACTTGCAAGCTAATCACAGATCCTGGTACAGTAAACGAATCGATTAAACAAACCTTTATCCATATTGATCAATTCTAAAAAAATAAACGTATTCAATAGGCCAATGGACGCCCACTGTGAGTTTTCATAGGAAGGCAGTAAATTAGACTAGGCCATGTCTACGTAGCGACAAGCGTAGCGCATAACTGTCAATGAACTCGTTTATCGTGTCGGTGCGTAAACAAAAATATGATCTGCTCTGACGGCCATGATCAATAAATGTATCAAGGCTTGACCTAGAATATACATTCCATGGACTTAATACCTTCAAACGTCCATGTTAATTGCTATAGTAATCCCTGCCCTATAATTAGCTTATTCATAGCTGATATGAATTATTCAATTTATAGACCGGGGTTCATTATGAAGCTTATTATTGTTATCACTGAAGTTCGCCCTGATCGAGTACAAATGTAGCCTCTACAAATAAATGTAAACAATACACTGACCAGGCCCTGAACGTGACTGCATAAAGGATCTCACTGGACACAGTACAAGTTATTACTCCCAATACACAGTGTATTGTTTGTGTGTAGTTCACAGGTCAACGTGTTCAGCGTTGCAAGTTCACTCCCAATACATAGTGTATTATGTGTGTGTAGTTCACAGGTCAACGTGTTCAGCGTTGCAAGTTTTTACTCCCAATACACAGTGTATTATGTGTATGTAGTTCACAGGTCAACGTGTACAGCGTTGCAAGTTTTTACTCCCAATACACAGTGTATTATGTGTGTGTAGTTCACAGGTCAACGTGTACAGCGTTGCAAGTTTTTACTCCCAATACACAGTGTATTATGTGTGTGTAGTTCACAGGTCAACGTGTACAGCGTTGCAAGTTTTTACTCCCAATACACAGTGTATTATGTGTGTGTAGTTCACAGGTCAACGTGTACAGCGTTGCAGGTTTTTACTCCCAATACACAATGTATTATGTGTATGTAGTTCACAGGTCAACGTGTACAGCGTTGCAAGTTTTTACTCCCAATACATAGTGTATTATGTGTGTGTAGATCACAGGTCAACGTGTGCAGCGTTGCAAGTTTTTACTCCCAATACACAGTGTATTATGTGTGTGTAGTTCACAGGTCAACGTGTTCAGCGTTGCAAGTTTTTACTCCCAATACACAGTGTATTATGTGTATGTAGTTCACAGGTCAACGTGTACAGCGTTGCAAGTTTTTACTCCCAATACACAGTGTATTGTTTGTGTGTAGTTCACAAGTCAACGTGTTCAGCGTTGCAAGTGTTTACTCCCAATACATAGTGTATTATATGTGTGTAGTTCACAAGTCAACGTGTTCAGCGTTGCAAGTTTTACTCCCAATACATAGTGTATTATGTGTATGTAGTTCACAGGTCAACGTGTTCAGCGTTGCAAGTGTTTACTCCCAATACATATTGTATTATGTGTCTGTAGTTCACAAGTCAACGTGTTCAGCGTTGCAAGTTTTACTCCCAATACATAGTGTATTGTTTGTGTGTAGATCACAAGTCAACGTGTACAGCGTTGCAAGTGTTTACTCCCAATACACAGTGTATTATGTGTGTGTAGTTCACAGGTCAACGTGTTCAGCGTTGCAAGTGTTTACTCCCAATACATAGTGTATTATGTGTATGTAGTTCACAGGTCAACGTGTTCAGCGTTGCAAGTGTTTACTCCCAATACATATTGTATTATGTGTCTGTAGTTCACAAGTCAACGTGTTCAGCGTTGCAAGTTTTACTCCCAATACATAGTGTATTGTTTGTGTGTAGATCACAAGTCAACGTGTACAGCGTTGCAAGTGTTTACTCCCAATACACAGTGTATTATGTGTGTGTAGTTCACAGGTCAACGTGTTCAGCGTTGCAAGTGTTTACTCCCAATACATAGTGTATTGTTTGTGTGTAGTTCACAGGTCAACGTGTTCAGCGTTGCAAGTTTTTACTCCCAATACATAGTGTAGTATGTGTGTGTAGTTCACAGGTCAACGTGTTCCGCGTTGCAAGTGTTGACTCCCAATACATAGTGTATTAATTGTGTGTTGTTCACAGGTCAACGTGTTCAGCGTTGCAAGTTTTTACTCCCAATACAAAGTGTATTAAATGTGTGTAGATCACAGGTCAACGTGTTCAGCGTTGCAAGTGTTTACTCCCAATACATAGTGTATTATGTGTCTGTAGTTCACAGGTCAACGTGTTCAGCGTTGCAAGTGTTTACTCCCAATACATAGTGTATTATGTGTCTGTAGTTCACAGGTCAACGTGTTCAGCGTTGCAAGTTTTTACTCCCAATACATAGTGTATTATATGTGTGTAGTTCACAGGTCAACGTGTACAGCGTTGCAAGTGTTTACTACAAATACATACTGTATTATGTGTGTGTAGTTCACAAGTCAACGTGTTCAGCGTTGCAAGTTTTTACTCCCAATACATAGTGTATTATGTGTGTGTAGTTCACAGGTCAACGTGTTCAGCGTTGCAAGTTTTTACTCCCAATACATAGTGTATTATGTGTCTGTAGTTCACAGGTCAACGTGTTCAGCGTTGCAAGTTTTTACTCCCAATACATAGTGTATTATATGTGTGTAGTTCACAGGTCAACGTGTACAGCGTTGCAAGTGTTTACTACAAATACATACTGTATTATGTGTGTGTAGTTCACAAGTCAACGTGTTCAGCGTTGCAAGTTTTTACTCCCAATACATAGTGTATTATGTGTGTGTAGTTCACAGGTCAACGTGTTCAGCGTTGCAAGTTTTTACTCCCAATACATAGTGTATTATGTGTCTGTAGTTCACAGGTCAACGTGTTCAGCGTTGCAAGTGTTTACTCCCAATACATAGTGTATTATGTGTCTGTAGTTCACAGGTCAACGTGTTCAGCGTTGCAAGTTTTTACTCCCAATACATAGTGTATTATATGTGTGTAGTTCACAGGTCAACGTGTACAGCGTTGCAAGTGTTTACTACAAATACATACTGTATTATGTGTGTGTAGTTCACAAGTCAACGTGTTCAGCGTTGCAAGTTTTTACTCCCAATACACAGTGTATTATGTGTATGTAGTTCACAGGTCAACGTGTACAGCGTTGCAAGTTTTTACTCCCAATACACAGTGTATTATGTGTATGTAGTTCACAGGTCAACGTGTACAGCGTTGCAAGTTTTTACTCCCAATACACAGTGTATTGTTTGTGTGTAGTTCACAAGTCAACGTGTTCAGCGTTGCAAGTGTTTACTACAAATACATACTGTATTATATGTGTGTAGTTCACAGGTCAACGTGTTCAGCGTTGCAAGTGTTTACTCCCAATACATAGTGTATTATGTGTCTGTAGTTCACAGGTCAACGTGTTCAGCGTTGCAAGTTTTTACTCCCAATACATAGTGTATTATATGTGTGTAGTTCACAGGTCAACGTGTACAGCGTTGCAAGTGTTTACTACAAATACATACTGTATTATGTGTGTGTAGTTCACAAGTCAACGTGTTCAGCGTTGCAAGTTTTTACTCCCAATACATAGTGTATTATGTGTGTGTAGTTCACAGGTCAACGTGTTCAGCGTTGCAAGTTTTTACTCCCAATACATAGTGTATTATGTGTCTGTAGTTCACAGGTCAACGTGTTCAGCGTTGCAAGTGTTTACTCCCAATACATAGTGTATTATGTGTCTGTAGTTCACAGGTCAACGTGTTCAGCGTTGCAAGTTTTTACTCCCAATACATAGTGTATTATATGTGTGTAGTTCACAGGTCAACGTGTACAGCGTTGCAAGTGTTTACTACAAATACATACTGTATTATGTGTGTGTAGTTCACAAGTCAACGTGTTCAGCGTTGCAAGTTTTTACTCCCAATACACAGTGTATTATGTGTATGTAGTTCACAGGTCAACGTGTACAGCGTTGCAAGTTTTTACTCCCAATACACAGTGTATTATGTGTATGTAGTTCACAGGTCAACGTGTACAGCGTTGCAAGTTTTTACTCCCAATACACAGTGTATTGTTTGTGTGTAGTTCACAAGTCAACGTGTTCAGCGTTGCAAGTGTTTACTCCCAATACATAGTGTATTATGTGTGTGTAGTTCACAGGTCAACGTGTTCAGCGTTGCAAGTTTTTACTCCCAATACACAGTGTATTATGTGTATGTAGTTCACAGGTCAACGTGTACAGCGTTGTAAGTTTTTACTCCCAATACACAGTGTATTATATGTGTGTAGTTCACAAGTCAACGTGTTCAGCGTTGCAAGTTTTTACTCCCAATACACAGTGTATTATGTGTATGTAGTTCACAGGTCAACGTGTACAGCGTTGCAAGTTTTTACTCCCAATACACAGTGTATTATGTGTATGTAGTTCACAGGTCAACGTGTACAGCGTTGCAAGTTTTTACTCCCAATACATAGTGTATTGTTTGTGTGTAGTTCACAAGTCAACGTGTTCAGCGTTGCAAGTGTTTACTCCCAATACATAGTGTAATAAATGTGTTTAGTTCACAAGTCAACGTGTTCAGCGTTGCAAGTTTTACTCCCAATACATAGTGTATTGTTTGTGTGTAGATCACAGGTCAACGTGTTCAGCGTTGCAAGTGTTTACTCCCAATACATATTGTATTATGTGTGTGTAGTTCACAGGTCAACGTGTTCCGCGTTGCAAGTTTTTACTCCCAATACATAGTGTATTATATGTGTGTAGTTCACAGGTCAACGTGTACAGCGTTGCAAGTGTTTACTACAAATACATACTGTATTATGTGTGTGTAGTTCACAGGTCAACGTGTTCAGCGTTGCAAGTTTTTACTCCCAATACATAGTGTATTATGTGTCTGTAGTTAACAGGTCAACGTGTTCAGCGTTGCAAGTTTTTACTCCCAATACATAGTGTATTATATGTGTGTAGTTCACAGGTCAACGTGTACAGCGTTGCAAGTGTTTACTACAAATACATACTGTATTATGTGTGTGTAGTTCACAGGTCAACGTGTTCAGCGTTGCAAGTTTTTACTCCCAATACATAGTGTATTATGTGTGTGTAGTTCACAGGTCAACGTGTTCAGCGTTGCAAGTTTTTACTCCCAATACATAGTGTATTATGTGTGTGTAGTTCACAGGTCAACGTGTTCAGCGTTGCAAGTTTTTACTCCCAATACATAGTGTATTATGTGTGTGTAGTTCACAGGTCAACGTGTTCAGCGTTGCAAGTTTTTACTCCCAATACATAGTGTATTGTATGTGTGTAGATCACAGGTCAACGTGTTCAGCGTTGCAAGTTTTTACTCCCAATACACAGTGTATTATGTGTCTGTAGTTCACAGGTCAACGTGTACAGCGTTGCAAGTTTTTACTCCCAATACATAGTGTATTATGTGTATGTAGTTCACAGGTCAACGTGTTCAGCGTTGCAAGTTTTTACTCCCAATACACAGTGTATTGTTTGTGTGTAGATCACAGGTCAACGTGTTCAGCGTTGCAAGTGTTTACTCCCAATACACAGTGTATTATGTGTGTGTAGTTCACAGGTCAACGTGTACAGCGTTGCAAGTTTTTACTCCCAATACATAGTGTATTATGTGTATGTAGTTCACAGGTCAACGTGTACGGCGTTGCAAGTTTTTACTCCCAATACATAGTGTATTATATGTGTGTAGATCACAGGTCAACGTGTTCAGCGTTGCAAGTTTTTACTCCCAATACACAGTGTATTATGTGTCTGTAGTTCACAGGTCAACGTGTTCAGCGTTGCAAGTTTTAACTCCCAATACATAGTGTATTATGTGTCTGTAGTTCACAGGTCAACGTGTTCAGCGTTGCAAGTTTTTACTCCCAATACATAGTGTATTATGTGTGTGTAGTTCACAGGTCAACGTGTTCAGCGTTGCAAGTTTTTACTCCCAATACATAGTGTATTATGTGTGTGTAGTTCACAGGTCAACGTGTTCAGCGTTGCAAGTTTTTACTCCCAATACATAGTGTATTATGTGTGTGTAGTTCACAGGTCAACGTGTTCAGCGTTGCAAGTTTTTACTCCCAATACATAGTGTATTATATGTGTGTAGATCACAGGTCAACGTGTTCAGCGTTGCAAGTGTTTACTCCCAATACACAGTGTATTATGTGTCTGTAGTTCACAGGTCAACGTGTTCAGCGTTGCAAGTTTTAACTCCCAATACATAGTGTATTATGTGTCTGTAGTTCACAGGTCAACGTGTTCAGCGTTGCAAGTGTTTACTCCCAATACACAGTGTATTATGTGTCTGTAGTTCACAGGTCAACGTGTTCAGCGTTGCAAGTTTTAACTCCCAATACATAGTGTATTATGTGTCTGTAGTTCACAGGTCAACGTGTTCAGCGTTGCAAGTTTTTACTCCCAATACATAGTGTATTATGTGTGTGTAGTTCACAGGTCAACGTGTTCAGCGTTGCAAGTTTTTACTCCCAATACATAGTGTATTATGTGTGTGTAGTTCACAGGTCAACGTGTTCAGCGTTGCAAGTTTTTACTCCCAATACATAGTGTATTATGTGTGTGTAGTTCACAGGTCAACGTGTTCAGCGTTGCAAGTTTTTACTCCCAATACATAGTGTATTATATGTGTGTAGATCACAGGTCAACGTGTTCAGCGTTGCAAGTGTTTACTCCCAATACACAGTGTATTATGTGTCTGTAGTTCACAGGTCAACGTGTTCAGCGTTGCAAGTTTTAACTCCCAATACATAGTGTATTATGTGTCTGTAGTTCACAGGTCAACGTGTTCAGCGTTGCAAGTGTTTACTCCCAATACACAGTGTATTATGTGTCTGTAGTTCACAGGTCAACGTGTTCAGCGTTGCAAGTTTTAACTCCCAATACATAGTGTAATATGTGTCTGTAGTTCACAGGTCAACGTGTTCAGCGTTGCAAGTTTTTACTCCCAATACATAGTGTATTATATGTGTGTGTAATTCACAGGTCAACGTGTTCAGCGTTGCAAGCTTTTACTCCCAATACATAGTGTATTATGTGTCTGTAGTTCACAGGTCAACTTGTTCAGCGTTGCAAGTTTTAACTCCAAATACAAAGTTTATTATGTGTGTGTAGTTCACAGGTCAACGTGTGCAGCGTTGCAAGTGTTTACTACAAATACATACTGTATTATGTGTGTGTAGTTCACAGGACAACGTGTTCAGCGTTGCAAGTTTTTACTCCCAATACATAGTGTATTATGTGTGTGTAGTTCACAGGTCAACGTGTTCAGCGTTGCAAGTGTTTACTCCCAATACACAGTGTATTATGTGTCTGTAGTTCACAGGTCAACGTGTTCAGCGTTGCAAGTTTTAACTCCCAATACATAGTGTATTATGTGTCTGTAGTTCACAGGTCAACGTGTTCAGCGTTGCAAGTTTTTACTCCCAATGCATAGTGTATTATATGTGTGCAGATCACAGGTCAACGTGTTCAGCGTTGCAAGTGTTTACTCCCAATACATAGTGTATTATGTGTGTGTAGATCACAGGTCAACGTGTGCAGCGTTGCAAGTTTTTACTCCCAATACATAGTGTATTATATGTGTGTAGTTCACAGGTCAACGTGTTCAGCGTTGCAAGTTTTTACTCCCAATACATAGTGTATTATATGTGTGTAGATCACAGGTCAACGTGTTCAGCGTTGCAAGTTTTTACTCCCAATACACAGCGTATTATGTGTGTGTAGTTCACAGGTCAACGTGTTCAGCGTTGCAATATTTTACTCCCAATACATAGTGTATTATGTGTGTGTAGTTCACAGGTCAACGTGTTCAGCGTTGCAAGTTTTTACTCCCAATACACAGTGTATTATGTGTCTGTAGTTCACAGGTCAACGTGTTCAGCGTTGCAAGTGTTTACTCCCAATACATAGTGTATTGTTTGTGTGTAGATCACAGGTCAACGTGTTCAGCGTTGCAAGTGTTTACTCCCAATACATAGTGTATTATGTGTGTGTAGTTCACAGGTCAACGTGTTCAGCGTTGCAAGATTTTACTCCCAATCGGAGTGTATTGTTTGTGTGTAGATCACAGGTCAACGTGTTCAGCGTTGCAAGTGTTTACTCCCAATACATAGTGTATTGTTTGTGTGTAGATCACAAGTCAACGTGTTCAGCGTTGCAAGTGTTTACTCCCAATACATAGTGTATTGTTTGTGTGTAGATCACAGGTCAACGTGTTCAGCGTTGCAAGTGTTTACTCCCAATACATAGTGTATTATGTGTGTGTAGTTCACAGGTCAACGTGTTCAGCGTTGCAAGTTTTTACTCCCAATACATAGTGTATTATGTGTGTGTAGTTCACAGGTCAACGTGTTCAGCGTTGCAAGTTTTTACTCCCAATACATAGTGTATTATATGTGTGTAGATCACAGGTCAACGTGTTCAGCGTTGCAAGTGTTTACTCCCAATACACAGTGTATTATGTGTCTGTAGTTCACAGGTCAACGTGTTCAGCGTTGCAAGTGTTTACTCCCAATACACAGTGTATTATGTGTCTGTAGTTCACAGGTCAACGTGTTCAGCGTTGCAAGTTTTAACTCCCAATACATAGTGTATTATGTGTGTGTAGTTCACAGGTCAACGTGTTCAGCGTTGCAAGTTTTTACTCCCAATACATAGTGTATTATGTGTGTGTAGTTCACAGGTCAACGTGTTCAGCGTTGCAAGTTTTTACTCCCAATACAAAGTGTATTATGTGTGTGTAGTTCACAGGTCAACGTGTTCAGCGTTGCAAGTTTTTACTCCCAATACATAGTGTATTATTTGTGTGTAGATCACAGGTCAACGTGTTCAGCGTTGCAAGTGTTTACTCCCAATACACAGTGTATTATGTGTCTGTAGTTCACAGGTCAACGTGTTCAGCGTTGCAAGTTTTAACTCCCAATACATAGTGTATTATGTGTCTGTAGTTCACAGGTCAACGTGTTCAGCGTTGCAAGTGTTTACTCCCAATACACAGTGTATTATGTGTCTGTAGTTCACAGGTCAACGTGTTCAGCGTTGCAAGTTTTAACTCCCAATACATAGTGTATTATGTGTCTGTAGTTCACAGGTCAACGTGTTCAGCGTTGCAAGTTTTTACTCCCAATACATAGTGTATTATATGTGTGTGTAATTCACAGGTCAACGTGTTCAGCGTTGCAAGCTTTTACTCCCAATACATAGTGTATTATGTGTCTGTAGTTCACAGGTCAACTTGTTCAGCGTTGCAAGTTTTAACTCCAAATACAAAGTGTATTATGTGTGTGTAGTTCACAGGTCAACGTGTTCAGCGTTGCAAGTTTTTACTCCCAATACATAGTGTATTATATGTGTGTAGTTCACAGGTCAACGTGTGCAGCGTTGCAAGTGTTTACTACAAATACATACTGTATTATGTGTGTGTAGTTCACAGGACAACGTGTTCAGCGTTGCAAGTTTTTACTCCCAATACATAGTGTATTATGTGTGTGTAGTTCACAGGTCAACGTGTTCAGCGTTGCAAGTGTTTACTCCCAATACACAGTGTATTATGTGTCTGTAGTTCACAGGTCAACGTGTTCAGCGTTGCAAGTTTTAACTCCCAATACATAGTGTATTATGTGTCTGTAGTTCACAGGTCAACGTGTTCAGCGTTGCAAGTTTTTACTCCCAATGCATAGTGTATTATATGTGTGCAGATCACAGGTCAACGTGTTCAGCGTTGCAAGTGTTTACTCCCAATACATAGTGTATTATGTGTGTGTAGATCACAGGTCAACGTGTGCAGCGTTGCAAGTTTTTACTCCCAATACATAGTGTATTATATGTGTGTAGTTCACAGGTCAACGTGTTCAGCGTTGCAAGTTTTTACTCCCAATACATAGTGTATTATATGTGTGTAGATCACAGGTCAACGTGTTCAGCGTTGCAAGTGTTTACTCCCAATACACAGTGTATTATGTGTCTGTAGTTCACAGGTCAACGTGTTCAGCGTTGCAAGTTTTAACTCCCAATACATAGTGTATTATGTGTCTGTAGTTCACAGGTCAACGTGTTCAGCGTTGCAAGTGTTTACTCCCAATACACAGTGTATTATGAGTCTGTAGTTCACAGGTCAACGTGTTCAGCGTTGCAAGTTTTAACTCCCAATACATAGTGTATTATGTGTCTGTAGTTCACAGGTCAACGTGTTCAGCGTTGCAAGTTTTTACTCCCAATACATAGTGTATTATATGTGTGTGTAATTCACAGGTCAACGTGTTCAGCGTTGCAAGCTTTTACTCCCAATACATAGTGTATTATGTGTCTGTAGTTCACAGGTCAACTTGTTCAGCGTTGCAAGTTTTAACTCCAAATACAAAGTGTATTATGTGTGTGTAGTTCACAGGTCAACGTGTGCAGCGTTGCAAGTGTTTACTACAAATACATACTGTATTATGTGTGTGTAGTTCACAGGACAACGTGTTCAGCGTTGCAAGTTTTTACTCCCAATACATAGTGTATTATGTGTGTGTAGTTCACAGGTCAACGTGTGCAGCGTTGCAAGTGTTTACTACAAATACATACTGTATTATGTGTGTGTAGGTCACAGGACAACGTGTTCAGCGTTGCAAGTTTTTACTCCCAATACATAGTGTATTATGTGTCTGTAGTTCACAGGTCAACGTGTGCAGCGTTGCAAGTGTTTACTACAAATACATACTGTATTATGTGTGTGTAGGTCACAGGACAACGTGTTCAGCGTTGCAAGTTTTTACTCCAAATACAAAGTGTATTATGTGTGTGTAGTTCACAGGTCAACGTGTTCAGCGTTGCAAGTGTTTACTCCCAATACACAGTGTATTATGTGTCTGTAGTTCACAGGTCAACGTGTTCAGCGTTGCAAGTTTTAACTCCCAATACATAGTGTATTATGTGTCTGTAGTTCACAGGTCAACGTGTTCAGCGTTGCAAGTTTTTACTCCCAATGCATAGTGTATTATATGTGTGCAGATCACAGGTCAACGTGTTCAGCGTTGCAAGTGTTTACTCCCAATACATAGTGTATTATGTGTGTGTAGATCACAGGTCAACGTGTGCAGCGTTGCAAGTTTTTACTCCCAATACATAGTGTATTATATGTGTGTAGTTCACAGGTCAACGTGTTCAGCGTTGCAAGTTTTTACTCCCAATACATAGTGTATTATATGTGTGTAGATCACAGGTCAACGTGTTCAGCGTTGCAAGTTTTTACTCCCAATACACAGCGTATTATGTGTGTGTAGCTCACAGGTCAACGTGTTCAGCGTTGCAAGATTTTACTCCCAATACATAGTGTATTATGTCTGTGTAGTTCACAGGTCAACGTGTTCAGCGTTGCAAGTTTTTACTCCCAATACACAGTGTATTATGTGTCTGTAGTTCACAGGTCAACGTGTTCAGCGTTGCAAGTGTTTACTCCCAATACATAGTGTATTGTTTGTGTGTAGATCACAGGTCAACGTGTTCAGCGTTGCAAGTGTTGACTCCCAATACATATTGTATTATGTGTGTGTAGTTCACAGGTCAACGTGTACAGCGTTGCAAGTGTTAACTCCCAATACATATTGTATTATGTGTGTGTAGTTCACAGGTCAACGTGTTCAGCGTTGTAAGTTTTACTCCCAATCGGAGTGTATTGTTTGTGTGTAGATCACAGGTCAACGTGTTCAGCGTTGCAAGTGTTTACTCCCAATACATAGTGTATTGTTTGTGTGTAGATCACAGGTCAACGTGTTCAGCGTTGCAAGTGTTTACTCCCAATACATAGTGTATTATGTGTGTGTAGTTCACAGGTCAACGTGTTCAGCGTTGCAAGTTTTTACTCCCAATACATAGTGTATTATGTGTGTGTAGTTCACAGGTCAACGTGTTCAGCGTTGCAAGTGTTTACTCCCAATACATAGTGTATTTTTTGTGTGTAGATCACAGGTCAACGTGTTCAGCGTTGCAAGTGTTTACTCCCAATACACAGTGTATTATGTGTCTGTAGTTCACAGGTCAACGTGTTCAGCGTTGCAAGTGTTTACTCCCAATACACAGTGTATTATGTGTCTGTAGTTCACAGGTCAACGTGTTCAGCGTTGCAAGTTTTAACTCCCAATACATAGTGTATTATGTGTGTGTAGTTCACAGGTCAACGTGTTCAGCGTTGCAAGTTTTTACTCCCAATACATAGTGTATTATGTGTGTGTAGTTCACAGGTCAACGTGTTCAGCGTTGCAAGTTTTTACTCCCAATACATAGTGTATTATGTGTGTGTAGTTCACAGGTCAACGTGTTCAGCGTTGCAAGTTTTAACTCCCAATACATAGTGTATTATATGTGTGTAGATCACAGGTCAACGTGTTCAGCGTTGCAAGTGTTTACTCCCAATACACAGTGTATTATGTGTCTGTAGTTCACAGGTCAACGTGTTCAGCGTTGCAAGTTTTAACTCCCAATACATAGTGTATTATGTGTCTGTAGTTCACAGGTCAACGTGTTCAGCGTTGCAAGTGTTTACTCCCAATACACAGTGTATTATGTGTCTGTAGTTCACAGGTCAACGTGTTCAGCGTTGCAAGTTTTAACTCCCAATACATAGTGTATTATGTGTCTGTAGTTCACAGGTCAACGTGTTCAGCGTTGCAAGTTTTTACTCCCAATACATAGTGTATTATATGTGTGTGTAATTCACAGGTCAACGTGTTCAGCGTTGCAAGCTTTTACTCCCAATACATAGTGTATTATGTGTCTGTAGTTCACAGGTCAACTTGTTCAGCGTTGCAAGTTTTAACTCGAAATACAAAGTGTATTATGTGTGTGTAGTTCACAGGTCAACGTGTTCAGCGTTGCAAGTTTTTACTCCCAATACATAGTGTATTATATGTGTGTAGTTCACAGGTCAACGTGTGCAGCGTTGCAAGTGTTTACTACAAATACATACTGTATTATGTGTGTGTAGTTCACAGGACAACGTGTTCAGCGTTGCAAGTTTTTACTCCCAATACATAGTGTATTATGTGTGTGTAGTTCACAGGTCAACGTGTTCAGCGTTGCAAGTGTTTACTCCCAATACACAGTGTATTATGTGTCTGTAGTTCACAGGTCAACGTGTTCAGCGTTGCAAGTTTTAACTCCCAATACATAGTGTATTATGTGTCTGTAGTTCACAGGTCAACGTGTTCAGCGTTGCAAGTTTTTACTCCCAATGCATAGTGTATTATATGTGTGCAGATCACAGGTCAACGTGTTCAGCGTTGCAAGTGTTTACTCCCAATACATAGTGTATTATGTGTGTGTAGATCACAGGTCAACGTGTGCAGCGTTGCAAGTTTTTACTCCCAATACATAGTGTATTATATGTGTGTAGTTCACAGGTCAACGTGTTCAGCGTTGCAAGTTTTTACTCCCAATACATAGTGTATTATATGTGTGTAGATCACAGGTCAACGTGTTCAGCGTTGCAAGTTTTTACTCCCAATACACAGCGTATTATGTGTGTGTAGTTCACAGGTCAACGTGTTCAGCGTTGCAAGATTTTACTCCCAATACATAGTGTATTATGTGTGTGTAGTTCACAGGTCAACGTGTTCAGCGTTGCAAGTTTTTACTCCCAATACACAGTGTATTATGTGTCTGTAGTTCACAGGTCAACGTGTTCAGCGTTGCAAGTGTTTACTCCCAATACATAGTGTATTGTTTGTGTGTAGATCACAGGTCAACGTGTTCAGCGTTGCAAGTGTTGACTCCCAATACATATTTTATTATGTGTGTGTAGTTCACAGGTCAACGTGTACAGCGTTGCAAGTGTTAACTCCCAATACATATTGTATTATGTGTGTGTAGTTCACAGGTCAACGTGTTCAGCGTTGTAAGTTTTACTCCCAATCGGAGTGTATTGTTTGTGTGTAGATCACAGGTCAACGTGTTCAGCGTTGCAAGTGTTTACTCCCAATACATAGTGTATTGTTTGTGTGTAGATCACAAGTCAACGTGTTCAGCGTTGCAAGTGTTTACTCCCAATACATAGTGTATTGTTTGTGTGTAGATCACAGGTCAACGTGTTCAGCGTTGCAAGTGTTTACTCCCAATACATAGTGTATTATGTGTGTGTAGTTCACAGGTCAACGTGTTCAGCGTTGCAAGTGTTTACTCCCAATACACAGTGTATTATGTGCCTGTAGTTCACAGGTCAAAGTGTTCAGCGTTGCAAGTTTTAACTCCCAATACATAGTGTATTATGTGTCTGTAGTTCACAGGTCAACGTGTTCAGCGTTGCAAGTTTTTACTCCCAATGCATAGTGTACTATATGTGTGCAGATCACAGGTCAACGTGTTCAGCGTTGCAAGTTTGTACTCCCAATACACAGTGTATTATGTGTGTGTAGATCACAGGTCAACGTGTGCAGCGTTGCAAGTTTTTACTCCCAATACATAGTGTATTATATGTGTGTAGTTCACAGGTCAACGTGTTCAGCGTTGCAAGTTTTTACTCCCAATACATAGTGTATTATATGTGTGTAGATCACAGGTCAACGTGTTCAGCGTTGCAAGTTTTTACTCCCAATACACAGTGTATTATGTGTGTGTAGTTCACAGGTCAACGTGTTCAGCGTTGCAAGATTTTACTCCCAATACATAGTGTATTATGTGTGTGTAGTTCACAGGTCAACGTGTTCAGCGTTGCAAGTTTTTACTCCCAATACACAGTGTATTATGTGTCTGTAGTTCACAGGTCAACGTGTTCAGCGTTGCAAGTGTTTACTCCCAATACATAGTGTATTGTGTGTGTGTTGTTCACAGGTCAACGTGTACAGCGTTGCAAGTTTTTACTCCCAATACACAGTGTATTATGTGTCTGTAGTTCACAGGTCAACGTGTTCAGCTTTGCAAGTTTTACTCCCAATACATAGTGTATTGTTTGTGTGTAGATCACAGTTCAACGTGTTCAGCGTTGCAAGTGTTTACTCCCAATACATATTGTATTATGTGTGTGTAGTTCACAGGTCAATGTGTACAGCGTTGCAAGTGTTAACTCCCAATACATATTGTATTATGTGTGTGTAGATCACAGTTCAACGTGTTCAGCGTTGCAAGTGTTTACTCCCAATACATATTGTATTATGTGTGTGTAGTTCACAGGTCAATGTGTACAGCGTTGCAAGTTTTAACTCCCAATACATAGTGTAGTATGTGTCTGTATTTCACAGGTCAACGTGTTCAGCGTTGCAAGTTTTTACTCCAAATGCATAGTGTACTGTATATGTGTGCAGATCACAGGTCAACGTGTTCAGCGTTGCAAGTTTGTACTCCCAATACACAGTGTATTATGTGTGTGTAGATCACAGGTCAACGTGTGCAGCGTTGCAAGTTTTTACTCCCAATACATAGTGTATTATATGTGTGTAGTTCACAGGTCAACGTGTTCAGCGTTGCAAGTTTTTACTCCCAATACATAGTGTATTATATGTGTGTAGATCACAGGTCAACGTGTTCAGCGTTGCAAGTTTTTACTCCCAATACACAGTGTATTATGTGTGTGTAGTTCACAGGTCAACGTGTTCAGCGTTGCAAGATTTTACTCCCAATACATAGTGTATTATGTGTGTGTAGTTCACAGGTCAACGTGTTCAGCGTTGCAAGTTTTTACTCCCAATACACAGTGTATTATGTGTCTGTAGTTCACAGGTCAACGTGTTCAGCGTTGCAAGTGTTTACTCCCAATACATAGTGTATTGTGTGTGTGTTGTTCACAGGTCAACGTGTACAGCGTTGCAAGTTTTTACTCCCAATACACAGTGTATTATGTGTCTGTAGTTCACAGGTCAACGTGTTCAGCTTTGCAAGTTTTACTCCCAATACATAGTGTATTGTTTGTGTGTAGATCACAGTTCAACGTGTTCAGCGTTGCAAGTGTTTACTCCCAATACATATTGTATTATGTGTGTGTAGTTCACAGGTCAATGTGTACAGCGTTGCAAGTGTTAACTCCCAATACATATTGTATTATGTGTGTGTAGATCACAGTTCAACGTGTTCAGCGTTGCAAGTGTTTACTCCCAATACATATTGTATTATGTGTGTGTAGTTCACAGGTCAATGTGTACAGCGTTGCAAGTTTTAACTCCCAATACATAGTGTAGTATGTGTCTGTATTTCACAGGTCAACGTGTTCAGCGTTGCAAGTTTTTACTCCAAATGCATAGTGTACTGTATATGTGTGCAGATCACAGGTCAACGTGTTCAGCGTTGCAAGTTTGTACTCCCAATACACAGTGTATTATGTGTGTGTAGATCACAGGTCAACGTGTGCAGCGTTGCAAGTTTTTACTCCCAATACATAGTGTACTATATGTGTGCAGATCACAGGTCAACGTGTTCAGCGTTGCAAGTTTGTACTCCCAATACACAGTGTATTATGTGTGTGTAGATCACAGGTCAACGTGTTCAGCGTTGCAAGTTTTTACTCCCAATACATAGTGTATTATATGTGTGTAGTTCACAGGTCAACGTGTTCAGCGTTGCAAGTTTTTACTCCCAATACATAGTGTATTATATGTGTGTAGATCACAGGTCAACGTGTTCAGCGTTGCAAGTTTTTACTCCCAATACACAGTGTATTATGTGTGTGTAGTTCACAGGTCAACGTGTTCAGCGTTGCAAGATTTTACTCCCAATACATAGTGTATTATGTGTGTGTAGTTCACAGGTCAACGTGTTCAGCGTTGCAAGTTTTTACTCCCAATACACAGTGTATTATGTGTCTGTAGTTCACAGGTCAACGTGTTCAGCGTTGCAAGTGTTTACTCCCAATACATAGTGTATTGTGTGTGTGTTGTTCACAGGTCAACGTGTACAGCGTTGCAAGTTTTTACTCCCAATACACAGTGTATTATGTGTCTGTAGTTCACAGGTCAACGTGTTCAGCTTTGCAAGTTTTACTCCCAATACATAGTGTATTGTTTGTGTGTAGATCACAGTTCAACGTGTTCAGCGTTGCAAGTGTTTACTCCCAATACATATTGTATTATGTGTGTGTAGTTCACAGGTCAATGTGTACAGCGTTGCAAGTGTTAACTCCCAATACATATTGTATTATGTGTGTGTAGATCACAGTTCAACGTGTTCAGCGTTGCAAGTGTTTACTCCCAATACATATTGTATTATGTGTGTGTAGTTCACAGGTCAATGTGTACAGCGTTGCAAGTTTTAACTCCCAATACATAGTGTAGTATGTGTCTGTATTTCACAGGTCAACGTGTTCAGCGTTGCAAGTTTTTACTCCAAATGCATAGTGTACTGTATATGTGTGCAGATCACAGGTCAACGTGTTCAGCGTTGCAAGTTTGTACTCCCAATACACAGTGTATTATGTGTGTGTAGATCACAGGTCAACGTGTGCAGCGTTGCAAGTTTTTACTCCCAATACATAGTGTATTATATGTGTGTAGTTCACAGGTCAACGTGTTCAGCGTTGCAAGTTTTTACTCCCAATACATAGTGTATTATATGTGTGTAGATCACAGGTCAACGTGTTCAGCGTTGCAAGTTTTTACTCCCAATACACAGTGTATTATGTGTGTGTAGTTCACAGGTCAACGTGTTCAGCGTTGCAAGATTTTACTCCCAATACATAGTGTATTATGTGTGTGTAGTTCACAGGTCAACGTGTTCAGCGTTGCAAGTTTTTACTCCCAATACACAGTGTATTATGTGTCTGTAGTTCACAGGTCAACGTGTTCAGCGTTGCAAGTGTTTACTCCCAATACATAGTGTATTGTTTGTGTGTAGATCACAGGTCAACGTGTTCAGCGTTGCAAGTGTTTACTCCCAATACATATTGTATTATGTGTGTGTAGTTCACAGGTCAACGTGTTCAGCGTTGCAAGTTTTTACTCCCAATACATAGTGTATTATATGTGTGTAGATCACAGGTCAACGTGTTCAGCGTTGCAAGTTTTTACTCCCAATACACAGTGTATTATGTGTGTGTAGTTCACAGATCAACGTGTTCAGCGTTGCAAGATTTTACTCCCAATACATAGTGTATTATGTGTGTGTAGTTCACAGGTCAACGTGTTCAGCGTTGCAAGTTTTTACTCCCAATACACAGTGTATTATGTGTCTGTAGTTCACAGGTCAACGTGTTCAGCGTTGCAAGTTTTAACTCCCAATACATAGTGTATTATGTGTGTGTAGTTCACAGGTCAACGTGTTCAGCGTTGCAAGTTTTTACTCCCAATACATAGTGTATTATGTGTGTGTTGTTCACAGGTCAACGTGTACAGCGTTGCAAGTTTTTACTCCCAATACACAGTGTATTATGTGTCTGTAGTTCACAGGTCAACGTGTTCAGCGTTGCAAGTGTTTACTCCCAATACATAGTGTATTGTTTGTGTGTAGATCACAGGTCAACGTGTTCAGCGTTGCAAGTGTTTACTCCCAATACATATTGTATTATGTGTGTGTAGTTCACAGGTCAACGTGTACAGCGTTGCAAGTGTTAACTCCCAATACATATTGTATTATGTGTGTGTAGTTCACAGGTCAACGTGTTCAGCGTTGTAAGTTTTACTCCCAATACATAGTGTATTGTTTGTGTGTAGATCACAGGTCAACGTGTTCAGCGTTGCAAGTGTTTACTCCCAATACATAGTGTATTGTATGTGTGTAGATCACAAGTCAACGTGTTCAGCGTTGCAAGTGTTTACTCCCAATACATAGTGTATTATGTGTGTGTAGTTCACAGGTCAACGTGTTCAGCGTTGCAAGTGTTTACTCCCAATACACAGTGTATTATGTGTCTGTAGTTCACAGGTCAACGTGTTCAGCGTTGCAAGTTTTAACTCCCAATACATAGTGTATTATGTGTCTGTAGTTCACAGGTCAACGTGTTCAGCGTTGCAAGTTTTTACTCCCAATGCATAGTGTACTATATGTGTGCAGATCACAGGTCAACGTGTTCAGCGTTGCAAGTTTGTACTCCCAATACACAGTGTATTATGTGTGTGTAGATCACAGGTCAACGTGTGCAGCGTTGCAAGTGTTTACTCCCAATACATAGTGTATTGTGTGTGTGTTGTTCACAGGTCAACGTGTACAGCGTTGCAAGTTTTTACTCCCAATACACAGTGTATTATGTGTCTGTAGTTCACAGGTCAACGTGTTCAGCTTTGCAAGTTTTACTCCCAATACATAGTGTATTGTTTGTGTGTAGATCACAGTTCAACGTGTTCAGCGTTGCAAGTGTTTACTCCCAATACATATTGTATTATGTGTGTGTAGTTCACAGGTCAATGTGTACAGCGTTGCAAGTGTTAACTCCCAATACATATTGTATTATGTGTGTGTAGTTCACAGGTCAACGTGTTCAGCGTTGTAAGTTTTACTCCCAATACATAGTGTATTGTTTGTGTGTAGATCACAAGTCAACGTGTTCAGCGTTGCAAGTGTTTACTCCCAATACACAGTGTATTATATATGTGTAGTTCACAGGTCAACGTGTTCAGCGTTGCAAGTGTTAACTCCCAATACATATTGTATTATGTGTGTGTAGTTCACAGGTCAACGTGTTCAGCGTTGCAAGCGTTTACTCCCAATACATAGTGTATTGTTTGTGTGTAGATCACAAGTCAACGTGTTCAGCGTTGCAAGTGTTTACTCCCAATACATAGTGTATTGTTTGTGTGTAGATCACAGGTCAACGTGTTCAGCGTTGCAAGTGTTTACTCCCAATACATAGTGTATTATATGTGTGTATTTCACAGGTCAACGTGTTCAGCGTTGCAAGTGTTTACTCCCAATACATAGTGTATTATGTGTGTGTTGTTCACAGGTCAACGTGTTCAGCGTTGCAAGTTTTTACTCCCAATACATAGTGTATTGTTTGTGTGTAGATCACAGGTCAACGTGTTCAGCGTTGCAAGTTTTACTCCCAATACACAGTGTATTGTATGTGTGTAGTTGACAGGTCAACGTGTTCAGCGTTGCAAGTGTTTACTCCCAATACATAGTGTATTGTTTGTGTGTAGATCACAGGTCAACGTGTTCAGCGTTGCAAGTGTTTACTCCCAATACATAGTGTATTATATGTGTGTATTTCACAGGTCAACGTGTTCAGCGTTGCAAGTGTTTACTCCCAATACATAGTGTATTATGTGTGTGTTGTTCACAGGTCAACGTGTTCAGCGTTGCAAGTTTTTACTCCCAATACATAGTGTATTGTTTGTGTGTAGATCACAGGTCAACGTGTTCAGCGTTGCAAGTTTTACTCCCAATACACAGTGTATTGTATGTGTGTAGTTGACAGGTCAACGTGTTCAGCGTTTCAAGTTTTACTCCCAATACATAGTGTATTATGTGTGTGTAGATCACAGGTCAACGTGTTCAGCGTTGCAAGTTTTACTCCCAATACATAGTGTATTGTTTGTGTGTAGATCACAGGTCAACGTGTTCAGCGTTGTAAGTGTTTACTCCCAATACGTAGTGTATTGTTTGTGTGTAGTTCACAGGTCAACGTGTTCAGCGTTGCAAGTTCACTCCCAATACATAGTGTATATATGTGTGTAGATCACAGGCCAACGTGTACAGCGTTGCAAGTGTTTACTCCCAATACACAGTGTATTATGTGTGTGTAGTTCACAGGTCAACGTGTTCAGCGTTGCAAGTGTTTACTCCCAATACATAGTGTATTATGTGTGTGTAGTTCACAGGTCAACGTGTTCAGCATTGCAAGTGTTTACTCCCAATACATAGTGTATTATGTGTGTGTAGTTCACAGGTCAACGTGTACAGCGTTGCAAGTGTTTACTCCCAATACATAGTGTATTATGTGTGTGTAGTTCAAAGGTCAACGTGTTCAGCGTTGCAAGTGTTTAGTCCCAATTCATAGTGTATTGTATGTGTGTAGTTCACAGGTCAACGTGTTCAGCGTTGCAAGTGTTTACTCCCAATACATAGTGTGCTACATGTGTGTATTTCACAGGTCAACGTGTTCAGCGTTGCAAGTTTTTACTCCCAATACATAGTGTATTATGTGTGTGTATTTCACAGGTCAACGTGTTCAGCGTTGCAAGTTTTTACTCCAAATACAAAGTGTATTATGTGTGTGTAGTTCACAGGTCAACGTGTTCAATGTTGTAAGTTTTTACTCCCAATACAAAGTGTATTATATGTGTGTAGTTCACAGGTCAACGTGTTCAGCGTTGCAAGTGTTTACTCCCAATACATAGTGTATTATGCGTGTGTAGTTCACAGGTCAACGTGTTCAGCGTTGCAAGTTTTTACTCCCAATACATAGTGTATTATGTGTGTGTAGTTCACAGGTCAACGTGTTCAGCGTTGCAAGTGTTTACTCCCAATACACAGTGTATTATGTGTGTGTAGTTCACAGGTCAACGTGTTCAGCGTTGCAAGTTTTTACTCCCAATACATAGTGTATTATATGTGTGTAGTTCACAGGTCAACGTGTTCAGCGTTGCAAGTTTTTACTCCCAATACATAGTGTATTATGTGTGTGTAGTTCACAGGTCAACGTGTTCAGCGTTGCAAGTTTTTACTCCCAATACATAGTGTATTATATATGTGTAGTTCACATGTCAACGTGTTCAGCGTTGCAAGTTTTTACTCCCAATACATAGTGTATTATGTGTGTGTAGTTCACTGGTCAACGTGTTCAGCGTTGCAAGTTTTTACTCCCAATAAAAAGTGTATTATATGTGTGCAGATCACAGGTCAACGTGTTCAGCGTTGCAAGTTTTTACTCCCAATACATAGTGTATTGTTTGTGTGTGTAGTTCACAGGTCAACGTGTATAGCGTTGCAAGTTTTTACTCCCAATACATAGTGTATATATGTGTGAAGATCACAGGTCAACGTGTTCAGCGTTGCAAGTTTTACTCCCAATACATAGTGTATTGTTTGTGTGTAGATCAACTTGTATTTGAAACAGTCACACTCAACGGTACACTCGTTCTCTCCAAAGAGGTTCATCCTTTCATTGAGAGGTAACTTAAAGGTGCATCCATTGTGTTTAATAAAGTTGAGTTGTCTTTAATACGTTGCAACTCACCATATCTGTTGTTTACAGTACAAATACATTCACTCAGCTTGCATATTCATCCCAAATCGTCAAATATATCATAATTACTAGTTTCAAATTAAAATCGAGTAACATCATTATACATGGGTGAAACCGAAGCTGCACGTCCCATTTACATGTACCGTCGTTATTTGACCTATTAACCATTATCCACCAAAGTTTGTCATTTTATCTGTTGTAAATAAGATTCTAAAATTACGTTTGACTCATTGGCGCGCGTCAATAACTACTTGTACCTTCATATCGTCAATATACTAAGTCGACTATCATGAAAATGGTAGTTTCCGGTAACAATCGGTATTTCTCGATAAAGTAAAACATTTTATAACGTTTGGTATATGTGACCCCTAAAAACACAATGGATGTACCCTTAAGTTACACTCAACCGCAAAAGAAACGTGATCATATGTTCAACGAACTACGGATATACGGGCACGTTAATTCTAATGCTTTTTTTGTATTGAGATGATTTTTGTAAAGAGTTAGCGGTAATTAACATCAGAGTATAACACTTGTATGTTCATATGTGTTCAAGTACAATTGGGGTGTTGAAATCGCTTATTCAAAATGGTTTTTGGCAAGAATTTTTGGTATTTAATGAAGAAATTCATAACAAATAAAAGACGTTTGATGTATAGAGGATGACTTCGGCATGGATAACCTTCTTGGACTATGGCGTCATAAAACAAGCCACTAAATCCCGTGTTGACTCTCCGATCCAGTTTTAAAGATTCGAAAACCACGATTTTTAAGACGTTTGTTTCTCAGAAACATGAACAGGTGGTTAGGGGGTTAGGGGGTTAGGGGGAGGGATTGCTTATACAAGACATCGCATTAAAAATTAACCTCAATTGGTCTTTAGGGACAACAACTCTCCGCCCAATCGAGTCCACCAATGAATCCCTTTTATCAAGATACCAATTGTCCCCACTCTCTCGTCTCACTCGACTTCCAGGATACTCTACGTGTGCTATGTGTATCTTAACAATTAAATGACCCTGACTTATATACTATGTATATCATTGTAAGGCCCTGTACTGTACAACTGGTCGCTCCCGACATGGGACACTGGTTTTTATATGCTCCCCTTGTTGCCTCGTATCACGGTTGAATGGTTTCGGACATAATCTAGGTCATTTCGATTGACATATACGTGTAATAACATCCGCGCTTTTTGAGATTAGAATGTGGTATTATTTACAACTGTACGGCCAGAAGACGTGAGCTTCTATCTCGAAGAGCGCGGTTTTGACCTTAGCGGAAAGTTGACATTTGACATCAGAATATGATATTAGTACTTTTCAGAAATATTATTATATACGGCTTTGTTCCGCGTGACCTATTAAAGAAGGTTACAATGCTGGACCTGAAGTGAGACAAAGTACGAGGAGTGACTCTTACCTGATGGCTGGCTTATTATTTAGTATTATTTACTGAGTGTGTATTTGAGTTTATTTGATTTAAAAAATCATTCTGTACTAATTATCATCGTAAATATAATTAACTTAATAGTAATGACGTATCTTTTTGCAAATTTTATAATTTGGTCAACGGGGTTCCGTTAGATCTTGGATGAGTGACAACCCAAATAGGTTTAGCCTTAGGAACGAATCAAAGGTATGATTTTAATGAGCTTGGAATTATATGAATTGTTTGTAGAACATGTATCATTGCAACACAATCGTTCACAGAAGTCGAACACCGTATATATCCTCTGAATGGGGGAAACATGTGACAGTGTTGTCAAGCAGACAGCCACTCTGTTTGGTTGTCGTTCAGCTCTATCCCAAAACCTTTCACATCTATATTTAGAGAAATTCAACACCACTTAAGAACATCCGCACATTGTACAAGATCAAATAAGGCCGGGTCTTCTTCCACAATTAGAACCACAGCGCCGGTAACGTCATACGGAGTTTTCCCCGTCAATAATGTTGATTAAACTTCTCAAAAGCTCTTGTTCAAGCAGCGGCCGGTCCGTACCCTGAATCTTAAAGGTATGAAGGATCCAAACGCGATTACGCCGAATGAAAAGCAATCACTTAAGTCTCCGCCCCCGCCTCCAAATAATATCCTTATTGACGAGTCCTCTCTGGACGTCTTCCCTCTAAAGCTTCTACTTTGCCGAGTTGTGAAGAAATTGGGTGTTATTTAAAGATTTTTTTCTCTGCGTGCGTCTGGTTTTGTGTGAGTTCGATAGCTAACCATGCTTAGAACTGGTAAATGCTCCTTCAGACGATCATATTTTCATCACGGTCTTTTGGTAACACGACGTCTTCTGGCAGTTCTGACAAGAGGAATTGTACTGATTGCGACGAATTCGGATTGAATGTGAAATATATTTATCGTGTGAGGTGTAATGGAATATGAATGGCATAGATACGTTTATGTTTGATACACGTGTACCACTGATTTACAATCAGTGTAATTCTATAGAAGACACATTAACTAGTTTATAGGGCAAGAAGGTAGGTTTACATGCAACAATAATTGAAGCCAGATACGTGGAAAGTTTCCGATGCTTCCAATATGATACTCCTTGATTTTGTACTGTAGCATTTCCTAAATAAGTCATTTCGTAAAAATAAACATTTCACAATAACGTAAAATGTCTCTCCGATATGTCCGCCTACAGCCGTCTACAGGTGTGCCGCCTACAGGTGTGCCGTCTACAGGTGTGCAGGAAGTGGAAATGATTCCAACTCGAGATGACTCCTGGGAATCAACTTACCTGCAACTTTATATAAAATTGATTTGTTCAGTGTCTTATTACTGTTATGGTTTACTTTTGTTTTTGTTTCGACCACGAAACACATGCAACACTTTGCATATTTTATTGGAAGTTGTTTATTAGTTCAAATCTGTTGAAGGGTACCTGAACAGGCCCTTGGTCATTGCTGTTAAAGAGCTAAACATTTGCGACATTATTGGCGGTAATTCAGGGTACGATTGAACGTATGTTTACACAACTATGTTACAATTTCCACAAAAAAAATAATAAATTATTTCATCAGACTGATCAACAATGTAACAAATAACATTTATGTATACATAAGTATGTGTTAATCGAATTTTTTTGAGTCCACAAAAATACCTCAATATAACTCTCCCTTTAAATATTTAAATCTTGATGGAGGGAAATATTCCATTTAAACTAATTGTTAATAATATTAATTCCTGTTTTCTAATCACTATCTGTTCGATCTCGCCAGATGACGTCTTTCAATGGCCCCTCGGAGTCCAAAACAGATGTCACGTGACCGGAAGCGGAATTGATGACCTCTGTTTACAGTAAGACCTTTTATCTTTTAAACTTTACCGAATATTTTGCTGGGAATATATATCTGATCTCCACAATTCTGTGAGATATCTTACATGTGAACCTCCAAAATATAAATGCAGGGTTAGCAATGTTAGGCTTCAAATAACGCGAAGCGCTCATAAAATATAAAGTATTAAACTGGAAAGTCAGAAAGAAGATCTGGTGATCGTTTGATTGTCCTCTGTGAAATTGTAATCAAACTGAGCACATGGAGCACTTAGACTCCGCGTTACTGGCTGGGTTCAGACAGGTGGAGCTAGTGCAGTGCGTTACCTGTGTTATAGCTTATGTATCATGTGCCATAGCTTATATCTCATGTGCTATAGCTTATATATCATGTGTTATAGCTTATATCTCATGTTTTATAGCTTATATATCATGTGTTATAGCTTATATCACATGTGTTATAGCTTATATCTCATGTTTTGTAGCTTATATCTCATGTGTTATAGCTTATATCTCACATGTTATAGCTTATATCTCACATGTTATAGCTTATATATCATGTGGTATAGTGCTATATCATGTGGTATAGTGTTATATCTTATAACAGTCCATCTGTCCAACTTGTCCCTCAATGGCAGAGGACAGTCGAGATGGTTCTCATCTGTACTGACTGAGAATAGAGGTTAACAGAAACTGGATTGCACATGAAGGGTAGGGGGTATTAGTGAGCCATGCTCACTTTTGTGCCCTTTTTTGACTAGCTTTAACAATGACGCGAGATTTGCCCATTACAACTTTCCGTACTTTCTCCACAATGTGTTGATCTTAAAATAGGCCGACAAAGGTTTCTGAACCTGTGCCAGTTTTTTTTTTAGTTTTAAAGAGACAGGTTACAAAACCAACCGAGTAATTTAAATGTTCAAATAATTCGTATAACGACGTATACAATGTCCTCTCTGCTGGCCCTGTTATGAACTAATCGACATTGTCTTTACAAGTTAGCAGTCAATGATAGTACTTAAAAACTTACAAATGGGGTGGTTAACAATTTCTTCACTGATGTTTAAACGGATCCGGCAAATTTAGAGGAGTTTCTGAAACTAAAGATTCATTTGATATTTTTCACCTGGTGAAAGTCACATATAGAATACTAAACGACGTCCCGTTTGATAACATGTTTATGAAACGAGTGGATGGTTTGGTATTTTAACGAGCGAAAGCGAGTTAAATACCGATGCCATTCACGAGTTTCATAAACATGTTATCAAACGGGACCGAGTTTAGTATTTTATTTATTACTCAATAATGTAAATAGTGCTGAATTGCAAGAAAGTCGTTTTTAGTGACGCTTACTTACGAATAGGTCAACCGCTATTGCGCGGCAAACATTGTGACGTCAACCAAAAACGACTATGACGTCACGCGCCGATTATGACGTTACGGCAGCACGCGGTGGTATCACACATGTGCGTAACCAACTCATTGTTATCTTATGAGTGATCTCACCACGGTTGAGTAATAAACTATCATAATGAATCGAGGTAGTAACTGTTCAAACTGTTATTAAATGCACGTTGATAGGACAACATTTAATTATTTGAACAGTAGACACAAACAAAATAGTCAAAAATATTTTGGAGTTTTACTTGACCGTGGTAAGTCCGACCACGGAGTGTACGCTCTTTTGAAGCATACCTGAATAGTCATCAGTACAAAAGATGTGGGGCAATAGAGGTGACTGAAAGCTATACTGGTTTAACCACATTCTCTCCCGAGGGCTGTCTCCACACGGTGTACAGTTTTATCACGGCTCTTTTTTTCAGGTAGGTCTTTACTAAAACCTTAAATAATGGTAGATATGACTTGTTGAACCTGTATCACGTGGTGTCCTGATGTAGTCGTTCTGATATAACGATTACAGGGCAGGTATATCATGATATAACGATTAAAGGGCAGGTATATCTTGACCTTTGACGTATCGATGCCTTCGACGACATACGGGTGCACAGCTCTGTGTGGTGTCTATGAATAAATTGGTTGTTTATCTCCTGAGGTCAAGAGAGGTCATCCTAACTATGGACGACATAAAGCTTGCTTTGTGATCATGCCACACAAGTATATCATACATGTGTATACAGGGGCGGATGCAGCAAGGGGGGGGGGGGGGGGGGGGGGGTATATATATGTTCAAATCCAATGATGTTTGCACCATGTAAAATACAAACAAACCTGTTAGTAATGTTAGTACGCGTTATCGGTAACTTGGCAGATAGAAGTTTGAATATTGCTAAGTTGCTGAATTCAAAATAAACATATCATTGTTTTATTGATTTCTATCACACGGCAAAGTGGTATTAACATAACAGTATCGTTTGTATTCTGCATCCTTGTATTGGAGTTTTATTCGATCATGATCTAACGATCACTTCACTATCACAAAGTGATATTTTGCCGTGGGGCATCGTTTTAAAAATATGAAACATGATATGCTGTGTATATGCACGAAATGAATATCAACTAAAACATCTTTTTATAAAACATTAGGAAATCATGCTGAAATACTTCTTTAATTTTATTTTATGAAGACCAATTCGCCACAAGTGTCTAAATTTTAGTCCTTGAGCTCATTACACCCCTCCCGAGTTTACAGACAGGTATGTGACCCGTCCATCCGCTAAACACAACACCGCGTCACCAGACTATGCAATGTTTACATGGGTGTACCACCGTCAGCGTGAAGCCATTCAACTATTTAAAGTCACATAAAGCAAATAGATTGGGATTTCAGTTTGACAAATGCCCGACTGAAATTTATTGATGTAGTTTTGTGAATCTGTGAGTGCGACAGTGCCCTGCATTGCTATGACCTTCCACTCTGCAATAGTGCAGTGACATAATGTGTGATGTAAGAAATGTACTGTACAACTCTGTAGCTGCAGTAGCGGTAAACCTTTACATTATATGCGTGTATAAATCAGATAATTTACAGTTCAGATGTATATTTAGTATGCCGTCTTAGCTTAAATTAGCTTAGTCTTAGCTGATATTTATACATCACATCGTTTGCACACTCAAAACAAACGGAGATAGACAGACAGATAGACATATATGTTATTCAAGTCTCACCACGATACATGTATACAGTGAATATATTTACATCATGATAAAAATAACAGGTAAAACATGTCGATCCACCTTGGGGTTATGAGAGACTATATCACAGATAAAACACATCGGCAAAACATTTTAAAACAATTACAATGAATTAAAAGATAAAATTATAAAACAAACTTATATATAAATATATAAATATATAACCAATTGTGTACCTGTAACACCTCAGTCTATAAGAAGACGATCATTTCGTTTAAATTTAAGATCAATGTCCTTCCAAGTTATCGTTCTTCACAAGAATAAAGGAAAGTAATATTTGTGTCATGGCGGTAGGATAAATATGACTGAGACCTGGCTGGACATGGTGCTTACAGCCTTGGTGTATATCAGACCGTGTTAACCTCGTGGTAGGCATGCAACCGTTACTATATCCCAATCTCTCCACTCTCGTCTTTTTACTATCCAACAGGTCGCTCACACTACCCCTCCCTCCCTCTCCTCCCTCCCCTCCCTAGTATTCCCACAACCACCCAGTTTATTCCGCCGGCGGTATGCAATCTTCAAAGCTTGACTACCACGAATCAAAGAATCAGTGACATTACCAGTATTAATACAGACATATGATAGTGGTTTGTTGTTTCGCAGTACCCCTCCAGGCACGGGTCCGAGTAGAATACAGTCATGTCGCACTTGGTATTTGCAATTAAATGCGTTTTATTTGTCAGGCGCTCAGGGCGAAACATTTACAGGTCTGAGAGTTCGTATGTCTGCTTACTTCTAGCAGTAAGAGTTCCTTATCGAATACGACAATGATGTTCATTGGATATGAAGTAACGGAATGCCACGTTTAATATCGTTCTCACCGAGATTTCGGTCGTTAAAGGGGCAGTAGAACGTTTTTCCGCCCAAAAGAGTTGATGAAATGTATTTGAAAAATAATGTCACCAATAGTAAAACGCCATTCTCTCTTCGGAAAAGCATGTAAAATATGAGTGTAGCCTTCATGTTTCGGTAAAGCCATGGGAATCGTTTTTGTAATTCGAAATAATAAAAAGTGTTACTTACCAACATGGTTAAGGATGACCCTATCACGCAAGACTGTAGACCAGTAATGGTCCCAATTTCTTGAATATAGGAAAGTATAACCTTTCACATGATCTATTAATCGTAATGTCATGTGTTTAATTGTACCTTTAATGCACTTCGGATAATCAGTATATAAACACATTGTAAGTATCATGCCTATCACCCTCAAATTGTCTCGTTGTTCATATCGTGGAGACTCTGTACGTGGCTAGCAAAAGTAAATGTATGTGTTGTTAAGCCGAGTTATGAGGTAAAATACTCTAAAAACAGCAATGATGAAATTCCTCGCGCGACACATTTAATATATAAAAATTATATCTGTAACAAAAAGATGTAAATTTTAATTTTGTTTGACCCCATGTATGAAAATGAAACCAAGGTATGTCCCGGTTAATCTGGAAACATTAGAAATACACATTTATCAGTGTTACCTCATCTCCAGAGTGACATATTCTCCCTACAAGTTTCATCTGTAGAAGAGCATGTCAGGCTTGCATTCTGGTTGCTTTGATGGCTCGGTGGTTTATCTTAAAGGGGCAGTAGCACGTTTTTTCGCTCAAATAAGTCGATGAAATGAATTTGAAAGATAATGTCACCAATAGTAAAACACCCTTCCCTCTTGGGAAAATCAAGTTAAAAATGAGTGTACATAGTTTCGTAAAGTCATGGAAATCGTGTTTTTCATTCGAAATAATAAAATGTGTTCACAATAAATTGGCCGCCATGAAATTTTTGCTTTTTACGCAACACCGTTATTACCACTATGAATAATTGGTTTGTGTGATAAGATGTTTAACCCTCTAAAGTGTTTATAAATGACATAAATTATCATTATAAATGGGAAATTTGAAAACATAAAATTTGCAAAAAACGTGCTACTGCCCCTTTAATGGATCAGGATGCCAATGTGATGTGCACTCATCCATAAATAACCATAACCACGTATTTTTATTCTCACGTCAAAAAGGCACTAAAGGTATATCCTATTCTCACTTTAAAATGGCACTAAAGGTATATCCTATTCTCACTTCAAAATGGCACTAAAGGTATATCCTATTCTCACTTTAAAATTGCACTAAAGGTATATCCTATTCTCACTTTAATATGGCACCAAAGGTATATCCTATACCCCCCCCCCCCCCCCCCCCCCCCCCCCCCCCCCTTTCAACATTTCTGGACCCGCCACTGTATAACTGGTACTATAAATATCACACTTTTCTTCAAGGCAGGTTATGTCACAGTAAATAAGACATACAAACAATATACAAAATGTATCTGAACGTTTTTGGACATACTAAAGTGTACAAAATTCTTTACATATCTGATTGTGGATTTGGGGTGTTCAATTGAATTGAACTTAATAAATTAAAGAGCAAATGACTTTAATTTCACTTTGATTTTCACAAAGATGTTAATGCATGTTCATAGCATAGCACAAAATAAATTTATGAATAATGACAATTTATTACCTACGGGAGCAATCATATCGGGGTTCATATTTTTCATACGATGCCCTAGGGCAACATATCACTTTGTCATGGTGACGTGACGTCATAAACAATACTATGACGTCACGTTTCGTCTATGACGTTGCGTTCTAAATGCGTGACGGCGGGTCGCCAGCCTATGGTTGAAAGTGGATTTTAGCGTGTTTTCGTTAATGTTACGACTTCGGTAATAAACAGAATATTATATTCGTGTCTATGCCATACTATGTTTACGACACTCGTGCCTGAATATCGGTATATCCCTCGCTCTCGCTCGGGAAATACTAATATTCAGGCACTCGTGTCGTAAACATAGTATGACATAGACACTCATATAATATCCTCTATATATAATGCTAGCACTGTAAATAGTGTGTATTCTCATAGCATAAGCAACAATGTAATGATTTTATTTCACTCGGATTTACACAATGGTGACAATGTAATGATACCATTGATGGCTAAGACTATACCACACAATAGGGGTGAGGAAGTGACACTCGAGTAGGCGATACGAGAGGTTTGTGAGGGGAAGGAAGTGACACTCGTGTAGGAAGTGACATACGAGGTTTTTTTTAAGTGTAGGCAATATGGGGTGTAGGCGATACGAGTGCAAGCCTCGATTAATTTTATAAGTTATGCGTGTCCAATTCTTTTCGAGCGAACATTTTAATGTGTTCACATTAAAATGACCGCTCGAACACCATTCAAGTATTCTGACTGATGTACTGATGCCTAAACACACAGAGTAGTGATTTCATTATGGCAGCATGATGGAATGGTCAACAATTTCAAAATCGCTTGAAACCTACACATCTCCATGTCACACTTAAGAGTTCAACTAAATTGTCGCTGTATACGTCGCACCATTTTCTTCCACCAAAGAAAACCGTTTTCTATGGATACGGCTTATCGGGTCGTGTAATTAGATGTTTCACCTCTAACGTAGCAATATATTCTATAATCTTTAATAATAAATGGCAAATTTGAGAAAACATGATATGCAAAAAAAGGACATATTAACCGAGGCGGCGTCCCGAATAGTACCGACGTTGAGGGTGGTCTGAAAAAAGTGGTGCCTGGGCCTTTAATCGAGGAAATAAGGTTAAGCTTTGTGAGAAACTGGCTGGTTTGTCTTCAATAACACCACGAAAGGAAGTGATAGTCTATACTTATAGTGATTTATTGACTGGTGTATAACCATGGTAACAACCTTACATGCGGCTCACAATGCGACACGTCAGGTTGGAAGTGTTGCATGAAACATGAACACCTAATTACTGTAACAAATATTTAAGAGAGGTTTCCTTACACGGGGCAACACCTACTAAAATTATGTGACGCTTTTCCTTCAAATGCTATTATGTGCAGGTAAAATATCAGCTGAAGTCCCATAACACCTGTATTGTGCTACTGTATGTAGGTAAAGAAGCAGGTATAGCACCTGTATTGTGGACAGTTGAAACCTGAGTATGGTGCGACTAGCGCCGCTATTGTAGAGCATATAACATATATCGAGTTCGGTTTATAAAGGGATCGTATTCGCTGATACGGTTCCAGGACAGAGAATAATCTCTTTTTTAAACATTTTATTTGTAAGCGTGTTATCTAGCATTTTAACAGTGTGCCCTGGCTGTTATAAGTGTCACGGTCTAACTGCTTCAGTGCTTAGGTTTGGAATTAAACTACTTTTGTTATCAGGCTGTTTGTTGATTCACGTAGATACTTTACAGTAACTGACAGTCATAAAAACATCGTGAACTATCCTGCACAATGGCGCGTACTGTGAAGTTTGTATTTTCATATAAACAAACGCAAGGGTTGTGAGATCAGAGGTAGTAATCTGGCCTGGCAGAGGGTCTCGCCTTGCATACATGTAGCGGCAACTTGGACAACACGTGCATTGGCAAACACGCTGATGCCTTCTGTGGAAGTTACCTTGATACACAATTTAAAGAATTTAAAGATTAACATTCTTATCGTCCTCGGAGCTAATTAATATAGTCTGGACGATTAGTTTAATTCCTATGGGATGGTACTAACATTGGGTTTGACTAACATTTGGTTTGGCTTACATTTAGTTTGGCTAACATTTGGTTTGGCTAACATTTGGTTTGACTAACATTGGGTTTGGCTGACTTTGGGTTTGACTAACATTGGGTTTGGCTAACATTGGTTTTGACTAATATAGGGTTTGACTAACATTTGTTATGACGTCACGTTCGTAGAGTCCAGTCATTGTAAAGCACATCACACATCACGTGATCGCAAGACTGTCCTTGATGCAGATTATTCGTAGACTTTCGCACAGTCAATGTGGATATTTTAAGACTTAATAATGAATTAAATTAATTATTACATTTCTTCTTCTTCTTCTTCTATATTATGACCTTTGTGAGTACGCAAATATAAACATCTAAATCGGTTCCAGATTAAACGAAGCGTTCACTAGCTCCTTCAGCAACACATGTCTCCGCCACGATTAACTTCACATCAAACAAGAAGTCGGATAATCTGATGTACTGTTATCTATATGATAAGATAAGTTCATTCTGCTTAACATATGACATCCAGAAATCGACAAGATCCAATCTGCACGCTGACCTAAAAACCTCGAATAACTTTAAATGATGTTTGTTTTTATCTCTATCAATTAACGTACTGCAATTAAGATAACCCCGTCTTAAGTGGCACCTAGCTCCCTGGCGGTGTAGTTCATACCTTGTCCATGTGCTTCCAATCTTCATTGAAATAATCTTGATGCAAAATTACCTGTACGCAATTAGTGTAGGATGCCCTATTCCATGTGGTCTTAATATATAATTATTGAAACATACTTAGTGTTGTCCATCTTCACTAGTGGTATTTATTGAAACATGCTTAATGTGTTGTCCATATTCACAAATCGATTTTTATTCAAACAAACTTAATGTTTCAATTGTCTATTGTCATAACGGTAACGGTGCTGAAAAGGGGTAACATATTTTGTAAAACATGATTTCATTTTAACCGACAGTTTAACTTCACAAAGTAACACATCTTGGCCAACCAAGTCGAGAAGTAGTTTAAAGAAAAAATCTCATTAAATGCCGCTACATACCCTTTATATAGTGAACAATTAAACCAGAGTTACATCTGGATTCGCCCTATCTGCAGAAGTACAAAGTATAGTAGTTGTTTCGGGAAGAGTCCCGTGCGGGATTCGAACCCACCCCTCAGAGTCAGACACCTACCTCCAGCGTTGGCTTGACGTACAACTGACCTACATGTATTGGGGCCTGTTAAATATTGGGAATCTTACTTAGCTTGACTGTAGGCTCTGTGACCATTTAAAGCATACGTGTATATAAACGAATAATCCCAAGTTTGGATTCCACTAACATACTGTACATGTACTGTACCTGTTAGCAAGTTGCCAGACTGTAAGGTTTCAGGTATGTTCAATTTCACCCCGATTTTTCACATGTGATAAGAACACTATTATCTTATGAACTAATTTGATCAGTCAGAAAACTATGAAAGTCAACAAATAGATGTCTGAACCAATAGGCCGCGTCTCTTCTGTGGAGCTACCCAGTGACTTCATCCCCCCTCCCCCTCCCCCCTCCCCCCTCCGCGTTCATCTCTCGTACCTCCCTCTCATTGCTAAGGATAATTTCCTGCCCACAGGTAGGTGTTGTTTGCTCTGTCAGGTGATATATACTATAACTACCCATGTAGTATACATGTACTACACATATCCAAGAGGCATTGACGTACTATATAGCCTCTTTCCTTGTGTTTCGGTATAACATATCTGATTTGACTGGATTTATTCGTACCTGCGAATTACGCTTATTTTGAATTTAGGATTTGACAGTTATGCATTTTCAGAGGGAGAAGTATAAAGTAATAACAGCGTCCAGCGTCCACAGTACTCAATATTTTCGTTCGTTCTTCCTCCATCCCTTCCCTACTATCTACCACATCTTTTCTCTCATTCAAAATCTGAATTATTTTCTCAAACTAACATTATTTCTTTTTTAATGAATGAAACTCTGCTCTTAACCAGTGTATTTTACCATTCTCTCTTCGCATTTCTCTAAATCTCTATTTGCTGCAGTTATGTCCATATTCAACTCTTCATCTCTCTTTATCTCTCTTCATCTCTCTTTATCCTCTCCCCACTCTCTCTCATCTCGGTATCGACATTATGTACAATCTCTCCCGCAATCTCCCTCTTTTTCTCTCCTTCTCTCTTTACTCTTCGATCTGTCAGCTCTCTATCACTCTCCTCCCCCTCTTTACTCCGTGGTCTCTCTTATCCCTCAAATTGTTATCGTTAATAGGCTGATGTCGACCATGAATGTATCTAAGGAGCAGCATTTACAGCGTGCATGGGTTGAACCGGACACCGTTCAATCATTCATATTGATAGACTGCACTGTGCTGTAGGAGACCCATCATTTTACATTGTGGCCAATTTGTGGGACAGTGTGTTACTTATGAATTACAGCTAGGAGATTGTTTGTTACACTGTGAATCAAGAACTTACACGTGTATATCGATGTATAACGTCATATCATTTAATGTTATGTCAGTGCCCATTACTAGACATACGTAATTATATAATGTTTATTCGGTACGATTCAATATCGACGCTTATATAGCTTATACCGATAGTAGGTGTACTATTTCTTCTTACTTATTCAAGGCATACTAGAGGACCCCATATATAGTTATGTGAGTTCATGTTATTGTGTTAAAACATGGTTAATAATACAGTTAAACCGTTTCTCTTTGAATTCCATGTTGGTGAAAAAATATATTTGAACTGCACCCACCACAAAACAAGAAACTCCTCGAGTTGTCCCTTCAGAAGAATCACTGTCATGAAACAGTCACTGCAATTTGTAAAAGAAGGACAATCGTCAGCTGATTATGATGTCGATGATGAGGATGTTAACAGCGATGATGGTCGTTGTGATAATGAAATGCGTGAAAATAGTGAAGCAGTGTTCGTTCTTATTTCTCAGGAACTATTAGCCTTTAAACGAATTCCATTTCGATGTCTTCGTCACACATACCTTGTGACGTATTTTATGTTCTAGGTCTTTCCACAGATGACAGTACAAGCACGGCAATTTTAAAAACTGTAGATGTTAATCACGCTATGACAAGAGCGTTTCTAACACACACTGTACGGATACCGGACTGAGCACTATACAAGCCTCGTCTCCGTACGCGTGTCTGTGCACTCAAAACTGTCAACACAGCTAATGTAAACACATGCAGTGTCTTCACACAGTTAGTATTTGTAGACCAGCCTGTCAACAGGCATCCTGCATCTAGCACATGCATCACAACTCCAGGCAGCAGTTATGAGGGAATTTCATATGTGACGGTTTCCCCCGGCAACGCACGTGTGGAGAGGGTTTGAGCGTTGTTATGTACATGCTCCTCATCTATATATTACATATCTTGGATATATACACGGCCCATGTTATGTAAGATGTAAGTAGAGAATACACTTAGTTATTACCACGACGCCACGGTATGCCACTGTGTTTAGTTGAAAGTGACGTGAATGTTGGAGAAGTAAAAGTTGGTTTACTAGTGCTCAAGCTTGCGGTGCAACTGTTTACTAGTACTCAAGCTTGCGGTGCAACTGTTTACTAGTACTCAAGCTTGCGGTGCAACTGTTTACTAGTACTCAAGCTTGCGGTGCAACTGTTTACTAGTGCTCAAGCTTGCGGTGCAACTGTTTACTAGTACTCAAGCTTGCGGTGCAACTGTTTACTAGTACTCAAGCTTGCGGTGCAACTGTTTACTAGTACTCAAGCTTGCGGTGCAACTGTTTACTAGTACTCAAGCTTGCGGTGCAACTGTTTACTAGTACTCAAGCTTGCGGTGCAACTGTTTACTAGTACTCAAGCTTGCGGTGCAACTGTTTACTAGTACTCAAGCTTGCGGTGCAACTGTTTACTAGTACTCAAGCTTGCGGTGCAACTGTTTACTAGTACTCAAGCTTGCGGTGCAACTGTTTACTAGTGCTCAAGCTTGCGGTGCAACTGTTTACTAGTGCTCAAGCTTGCGGTGCAACTGTTTACTAGTACTCAAGCTTGCGGTGCAACTGTTTACTAGTACTCAAGCTTGCGGTGCAACTGTTTACTAGTACTCAAGCTTGCGGTGCAACTGTTTACTAGTGCTCAAGCTTGCGGTGCAACTGTTTACTAGTGCTCAAGCTTGCGGTGCAACTGTTTACTAGTGCTCAAGCTTGCGGTGCAACTGTTTACTAGTACTCAAGCTTGCGGTGCAACTGTTTACTAGTACTCAAGCTTGCGGTGCAACTGTTTACTAGTACTCAAGCTTGCGGTGCAACTGTTTACTAGTACTCAAGCTTGCGGTGCAACTGTTTACTAGTGCTCAAGCTTGCGGTGCAACTGTTTACCAGTACTCAAGCTTGCGGTGCAACTGTTTACTAGTGCTCAAGCTTGCGGTGCAACTGTTTACCAGTACTCAAGCTTGCGGTGCAACTGTTTACTAGTACTCAAGCTTGCGGTGCAACTGTTTACTAGTACTCAAGCTTGCGGTGCAACTGTTTACTAGTACTCAAGCTTGCGGTGCAACTGTTTACTAGTACTCAAGCTTGCGGTGCAACTGTTTACTAGTACTCAAGCTTGCGGTGCAACTGTTTACTAGTACTCAAGCTTGCGGTGCAACTGTTTACCAGTACTCAAGCTTGCGGTGCAACTGTTTACTAGTACTCAAGCTTGCGGTGCAACTGTTTACTAGTGCTCAAGCTTGCGGTGCAACTGTTTACCAGTACTCAAGCTTGCGGTGCAACTGTTTACTAGTACTCAAGCTTGCGGTGCAACTGTTTACTAGTACTCAAGCTTGCGGTGCAACTGTTTACTAGTACTCAAGCTTGCGGTGCAACTGTTTACTAGTACTCAAGCTTGCGGTGCAACTGTTTACCAGTACTCAAGCTTGCGGTGCAACTGTTTACTAGTACTCAAGCTTGCGGTGCAACTGTTTACTAGTACTCAAGCTTGCGGTGCAACTGTTTACCAGTACTCAAGCTTGCGGTGCAACTGTTTACTAGTACTCAAGCTTGAGGTGCAACTGTTTACTAGTACTCAAGCTTGAGGTGCAACTGTTTACTAGTGCTCAAGCTTGCGGTGCAACTGTTTACTAGTACTCAAGCTTGCGGTGCAACTGTTTACTAGTACTCAAGCTTGAGGTGCAACTGTTTACTAGTACTCAAGCTTGAGGTGCAACTGTTTACTAGTACTCAAGCTTGCGGTGCAACTGTTTACTAGTACTCAAGCTTGCGGTGCAACTGTTTACTAGTACTCAAGCTTGCGGTGCAACTGTTTACTAGTGCTCAAGCTTGCGGTGCAACTGTTTACTAGTGCTCAAGCTTGCGGTGCAACTGTTTACCAGTACTCAAGCTTGCGGTGCAACTGTTTACTAGTGCTCAAGCTTGCGGTGCAACTGTTTACTAGTGCTCAAGCTTGCGGTGCAACTGTTTACCAGTACTCAAGCTTGCGGTGCAACTGTTTACTAGTACTCAAGCTTGCGGTGCAACTGTTTACTAGTACTCAAGCTTGCGGTGCAACTGTTTACTAGTACTCAAGCTTGCGGTGCAACTGTTTACTAGTACTCAAGCTTGAGGTGCAACTGTTTACTAGTGCTCAAGCTTGCGGTGCAACTGTTTACTAGTACTCAAGCTTGCGGTGCAACTGTTTACTAGTACTCAAGCTTGCGGTGCAACTGTTTACCAGTACTCAAGCTTGCGGTGCAACTGTTTACTAGTACTCAAGCTTGAGGTGCAACTGTTTACTAGTACTCAAGCTTGAGGTGCAACTGTTTACTAGTACTCAAGCTTGCGGTGCAACTGTTTACTAGTACTCAAGCTTGCGGTGCAACTGTTTACTAGTACTCAAGCTTGCGGTGCAACTGTTTACTAGTGCTCAAGCTTGCGGTGCAACTGTTTACTAGTACTCAAGCTTGCGGTGCAACTGTTTACTAGTACTCAAGCTTGCGGTGCAACTGTTTACTAGTACTCAAGCTTGAGGTGCAACTGTTTACTAGTACTCAAGCTTGCGGTGCAACTGTTTACTAGTACTCAAGCTTGCGATGCAACTGTTTACTAGTACTCAAGCTTGCGGTGCAACTGTTTACTAGTGCTCAAGCTTGCGGTGCAACTGTTTACTAGTGCTCAAGCTTGCGGTGCAACTGTTTACCAGTACTCAAGCTTGCGGTGCAACTGTTTACTAGTGCTCAAGCTTGCGGTGCAACTGTTTACCAGTACTCAAGCTTGCGGTGCAACTGTTTACTAGTACTCAAGCTTGCGGTGCAACTGTTTACTAGTACTCAAGCTTGCGGTGCAACTGTTTACTAGTACTCAAGCTTGCGGTGCAACTGTTTACTAGTACTCAAGCTTGCGGTGCAACTGTTTACTAGTACTCAAGCTTGCGGTGCAACTGTTTACTAGTACTCAAGCTTGCGGTGCAACTGTTTACTAGTACTCAAGCTTGCGGTGCAACTGTTTACTAGTACTCAAGCTTGCGGTGCAACTGTTTACTAGTACTCAAGCTTGCGGTGCAACTGTTTACCAGTACTCAAGCTTGCGGTGCAACTGTTTACTAGTACTCAAGCTTGCGGTGCAACTGTTTACTAGTGCTCAAGCTTGCGGTGCAACTGTTTACCAGTACTCAAGCTTGCGGTGCAACTGTTTACTAGTACTCAAGCTTGCGGTGCAACTGTTTACTAGTACTCAAGCTTGCGGTGCAACTGTTTACTAGTACTCAAGCTTGCGGTGCAACTGTTTACTAGTACTCAAGCTTGAGGTGCAACTGTTTACTAGTGCTCAAGCTTGCGGTGCAACTGTTTACTAGTACTCAAGCTTGAGGTGCAACTGTTTACTAGTGCTCAAGCTTGCGGTGCAACTGTTTACTAGTACTCAAGCTTGCGGTGCAACTGTTTACTAGTACTCAAGCTTGAGGTGCAACTGTTTACTAGTACTCAAGCTTGAGGTGCAACTGTTTACTAATACTCAAGCTTGAGGTGCAACTGTTTACTAATACTCAAGCTTGAGGTGCAACTGTTTACTAGTGCTCAAGCTTGAGGTGCAACTGTTTACTAGTACTCAAGCTTGAGGTGCAACTGTTTACTAATACTCAAGCTTGCGGTGCAACTGTTTACTAGTGCTCAAGCTTGAGGTGCAACTGTTTACTAATACTCAAGCTTGAGGTGCAACTGTTTACTAGTGCTCAAGCTTGAGGTGCAACTGTTTACTAGTACTCAAGCTTGCGGTGCAACTGTTTACTAGTACTCAAGCTTGAGGTGCAACTGTTTACTAGTACTCAAGCTTGCGGTGCAACTGTTTACTAGTACTCAAGCTTGCGGTGCAACTGTTTACTAGTACTCAAGCTTGCGGTGCAACTGTGTCCCTACATGACGTTATTTTGTCTTCACAACTTTTGGAACTAAAGATGCTTCTGTTTTTAAAACACAATTCTCACTATGTTGGCGTGTGTTAAAAGCAATTGTAATAAAAAGATATATGTGATGTAAAATTTAAACATATTTGACTCTCACCACGTTTCGCAGACAATGTGATGCAGTTCAAGGTCAGTCTACATTGTCATAAATCTGATCCATATATCATTGTCATCGATCTGATCCATATATCATTGTCATCGATCTGATCCATATATCATTGTCATCGATCTGATCCATATATCTGATCCATATATCACTGTCATCAATCTGATCCATATATCATTGTCATCGATCTGATCCATATATCATTGTCATCGATCTGATCCATATATCTGATCCATATATCATTGTCATCGATCTGATCCATATATCATTGTCATCAATCTGATCCATATATCATTGTCATCAATCTGATCCATATATCATTGTCATCGATCTGATCCATATATCATTGTCATCGATCTGATCCATATATCATTGTCATCAATCTGATCCATATGTCATTGTCATCAATCTGATCCATATATCATTGTCATCAATCTGATCCATATATCATTGTCATCAATCTGATCCATATATAATTGTCATCAATCTGATCCATATATCATTGTCATCGATCTGATCCATATATAATTGTCATCAATCTGATCCATATATCATTGTCATTAATCTGATCCATATATCATTGTCATTAATCTGATCCATATATCATTGTCATCAATCAGATCCATATCTCAGTGTCATCAATCTGATCCATATATCATTGTCATAAATCTGATCCATATATCATTGTCATTAATCTGATCCATATATCATTGTCATCAATCTGATCCATATATCATTGTCATTAATCTGATCCATATATCATTGTCATCGATCTGATCCATATATCATTGTCATCAATCTGATCCATATATCATTGTCATCAATCTGATCCATATACCATTGACATCGATCTGATCCATATATCATTGTCATCAATCTGATCCATATATCATTGTCATTAATCTGACCTATATATCATTGTCATCAATCTGATCCATATATCATTGTCATCAATCTGATCCATATATCATTGTCATCAATCTGATCCATATATATGAAGATATGATATGCTTGTATTGACTATATAATCTATCGGTTTACTGTAGCCTTAATACGACTGACACTGACCCATGCATGGCTAGTTCCAATTCTAGAAAACCACATACTCTATACAAAAAGAACAAACAGGGGTAATAAAATAAACAAATATTTAAAATAAACATAAAGTTATCACCGGTATGAATTGTCTCTGCTATGGTCAAGTAAAAGCTTGCAGAGTTTGGTACCAATAAAATACATACAAGGGTTAGACATTTTAAACATTTTAATATTTTTATTTTTTTATTTGAAGATTTGAAAAAAGAGCATTTTGAATGAAATTGTTCAATTAACATAATTAACACACGCATAGTTTCATAACGTTTACAAATATAACCTTTACTACTGAAGAGCATATATATATAACAACACAAACACATGAATCACAACGAGCGGACCCAAAAGTAAATGAATACTATCGAGTCCCATTCCTCTTATTTGAATAAATCCAAACCTAAATAAATAATATAGAGCCTAATTCTGACTAGTACGTGCAGCGCATACCGTATTAAGTAGAGCCTCGCGTTAAAGCCTGTTGCCATCTGTACACATGAAAGTTCGTTAATTAGTGTATTTACCTGCAACTCTTCCCTACAGCGTTAAGTCTGCTTTCAAGCGCTGTTTGAAGCTACTGATTAAGTCACTGTACGATTAGTTTCTATTCCTAACATAGCGACACATGTAAACACTTTGATACTAGCCTTACAATTGAATTATAATTATATATATATATATATATATATATATATATATATATATATATATATATATCTTGGCGCGACAGGTCCAGTCGGAGAATGAAAGACTTTAAAACGCTAAATAAGTTCCCTATGAGTAGGTATGAGAAGCCGTGTTTCTCTAAGAGCCTGTAGCAATGTAGCAATGAAATGAAGAACTTTCGTATATTTGTAACATTTGTTTTCTTCATCATACCAATTTTACCACAAGTTCTGAAAGACTTGGATTCACTTAGCGTTTTCAAAAAGCGCTTGAAAACATTCCTATTCACATATTTGTGTAGACTTATGTAATGTGGAGTTCAGCGCTATATAAGCATCCTTATTATTAGTATTATTACTACTACTTTTACTACTACTACTACTACTACTACTACTACTACTACTACTACTACTACTACTACTACTACTACTACTACTACTTCTACTACTACTACTACCACTACTACTGCTACTACTGCTACTACTACTACTACTACTACTACTTCTACTACTACTACTACTACTACTAAGAGAGATACATGTGTTTAAAGGGACCATGCTTAACAAAGCGTATTAATGTAAAGAAAAACGTCAATAAATACTACAGACCCATACAGCTCCATCAGTTCAACATGCCTTATTGGGTGGATCCTTGTGTTGAAGCCTGTTGCCATCTTGTAAACATCAAAGCCTCACTAATTAGTATATTTACCTGCAACTCTCACCTCCAGCGTTCATCAGCGCGTGCACTTCAACCAGGAGACCTTGTCTCTAATTACGTATGTGAGACATCTGAAGAATATATATTGAGTACATCAGAAAGATGGGCACGATAAGAACTTGAATAATTCGTCTCTGTTTGTGATTATACCATATGTGTGGATCTGTTGGGTTTCTCTGCGTTATCCTGTCTCCCATTACCTGTGTACAGAAATGAAATTAGCACATGGGTCATGTCGAAAAGAGTAAGAAATTGCCGACTCTGTTTTGGATTATACTATTGTTACTGGAGTGGTTTAGACGATAGATTCTCTAATGTGTATTTATCCCAAAGTGATTTAGTTTATAATTGTTTAATAACACAGTCGCCTTTTTTCTCTTCTTCCCCTCTCTGTGAGGAGGGTTGAATGGAAGTGATAAGTCTTTAAATGGATTGTTGAGTTGGTGCTTCTTATTTTTGTTGATCTACGCTATTCACGTGTTTGTCTTCAAACATTTTACAAACGGCTGTGGGTGAGGTCTGTAAAAGGGTACGCGTTCAGACTCAAATGTTTGCTGATACGTTTATGTCTTTAAAAAGTTGAATATATATCATCTCTGTCATTTTCATTCTACACGGAGAAATAGCATGTTCTACCGTTGATTAAAAGCGGATCAGTTTTCTTGATATAATGTGGTAGATGACAATAAGGAGTTTGTGCACTACAATAGTTTGATATCGCTTCCACATCATAGTGTAAATCACGCGTGTCATCGCCGCTACGTTAAAGTGCAACAACGGTATGACGTCACCCCGACTCAATTAAAACACTACATTTCCGGTCACAGAAGCTTATAATACACATATATTTTTTTGTTTCATTTTTTATTATCACTTATTTCCTTATGACAGTGCATTGAAAAAAAACACTAACCTTCATATAATCCATCTTCACAATGCCAGTGTTCAAACAACTACTGACATCTTTGAATAAATAAGAGTAGATTGCCGACCGACATTAAGATAACTAGGAACTCCTGTGTTGACAGACAGACAGACAAAGTATTTTTCATTTAGGTTTCACATGTATAGCACATCCAATCTCTCAGCGATTTATGAGAGACAATATAACAATACAATACTAATACATGCAGCCACATAAAAGAGCAATAAAACATGTATACAAAACTACATACTAATTATATAAGAGATTTCCCCTTAAAGTGAAAATATTGTAATAACATGTTCATCATTACACTAAGTGACCATTTCTACTTATTAGTTCAAGTTGCACCCACCCCAAGCTGACATCACTCAGACTCAGTTCAGTTGATCAGTACGTACATCTGCTCCTAACACACCTGTACAGGTGAGACACTGAACTGGCTCCAATAGTCGCCTCCACTGCAGGTAGGGTCAGCCCCTACCATATCTTTTCATAGTAAGTGACGAGGACAGTGTTTGGTAACAGTACATTTATTACATAACGACAAACATGCTATAGCAAGATAAACATTCTATTGCAATGAAATAAATACTTTATTACAATACGATAAACATTCTACTGCAATACGATTTTGTAGTGTGAAATAGCTGTATCTGTTAGTTTAAATTTATAAATATTTGACTTACATATTTTTATATGTTCACGATATATTGTTTAATAGAAAACGTATTGAAATGTATCAAAAAACCTTATCATGGTTACCAATGACAAATAGGTGTGCATATATTGCTACTCGTCTCTACATCAGTTAAACTTGATCGTTTAGTCATAACGTTAGAGATAACTCCCAACTTCCCAATAGTGTACAGTAAGGAGTGTTACTAGTCGTTATCCTCTCACCTCTCAGCTTTACACATTACCTTTATTTATCTGATGCTTCTACTCTCAGGTAAGATTGAGAAAGTGTGAGCAGAACATGTTCATGTGTGGCATTTGACTTTTACGAAACAAGAGAGCGATAGTTGTATATAGCGAGATAGAGGAGGGTTATAAACACATATGCTCGAATTTCGTCAATGTCATATGGCATATTTCGCGTTTAAATATTACAACATGTGATGAAAGCATTGTGAATGGGACGTATACATAGTGTTCGAGATTATTCACTGTTCAAAACTGAGATACAGTTCTCTCACTAAGTTTTACCAATGGCTCAATAATATTCCTTGATCGATAACAAGAGTTCTAATTTTAAAAGCGAGTGTACATGGTTCGGTCCATTTCCCTTTGAGTGGTCATTTTAAGGTGTTCACAATAAAATGGCCGTTCGAAGCTAATAAAAGTGATCTGACTGATGTAGCTACATTCTCGTACTCAAGAGTAGAGTTATAAATATAGCTCCATTCTGGAATGGTCAACCATCTTGTTGTTTGAACTCTCAACATCGTGTCAGACCTGCAAATGTACCTTTCACACTGAAGAGTTCCAAAAAGTGGTTTCATTCGCCGCACCGTTTTCTACCAATAGGGATAACCGTTTTCTTTGGATACGGCTTATCGAGGCAGCTAAAGAGCTGTTTTACTCTCTAACGTAAACATATATTGTATAAACTTTAAAGGGAAAGTTCTATCACCGATCTATCGGCAGCATCCGTCATCTTGGTTTCTTGGCATTACGTGAACTAAAACACGCTATATGGTAGCATACAACTATAAAACAATATGATGTTTGGTCGTAGCGAAGTTTTCCGCAGGCTCAGTGCCGATGAATGGTTTCAGTTATTGTTTTTATTTTTCAACATGTGTGCGGTTATCTTTATCAAGTTGTGAAATATAAACTCATCAAAATATCAGCTTCATTAATATGTTTCAATTTGACTCTGTTTTAATCATGTATTAATAACATATATGTGTAGACGGGGACATCCTCTCGAATTTCGTTTCCACAAAACATATCCAGATAAAACCAACCTTTTAATAATATATGGCAAATTTTAGAAGGACAAAAGTCACGTATTAAAACACCTTGATACAGCGCCTTTAAGGCATATATCAGTTAGTGTAAAATGCTAAGCACTGACGTAATTAAACAAACAATTTCGACAATTATTAAACACAATCTGATTTATTGTACTGGTTCTAAAGTCAGTCTTCACCTTGAATATCAATAATGTAAATTATTATCCCGCGTCCGCACATAAATTTTGAGATCCCACACGCTCACACACGTGTTAACAAGGAAACCTTTGGTTTACACAGAAGCAAGCAGACTTAGTGATTTACCGGCTAGTTACAACATGTACGAGCCGCCAGAATGTGAGCTGTAAATCGAGATCTCATGTACGTCCCTGCGAATCTTCTCACCAGTGTCTGAAATCTAATTACACACGCCACCTGCCGGATGTTCAATTAAGAGTTAACTCCCCTTTACAGCTGGGACAAGATGGATTCTAGTTTCCGGTCGTCGCTTTTCACACCTGCGCAGTATAATACTTCCGCTTTTAGCCTCGTTGCTATCCTGAGCGACTGGGGTTATGACACTGATTATTGGAGCTAGGGAACTGGTGTATTTAATTAAGCAGTTTTCCTCACAAACATATATTTTTATTCTCTTGTTGCTGATTCCGTAGACTCATAAATCCTTCTGTGGCTAATTAAGCAGCTGGAATCATCTGGACATAGGTATCCTACATCATAGGGTTCAGCGTATATCTGCTTTTGTCGAGAATCATCTGAAACGTGCTCAATTACTCACCGGAATGTATTTTTAATTGCTTAATGATTTATCGACGATGCAGAAAACAGAAGATATATGGGGGCGAGGAGGTTCACTAAGTCCATCAATGGTTAAACATTTTACTGTGATAATGTCAATAAGCAAAAAAAAAATCAATCACGAACATCCGAAGCTCTTTCATATGAAACGATAATTGCTTTGATGTCAGTACACAGAGTTCTTCCGTTTTCATCGACTGGTTGAAAGAAAAAGGGACGCAATATACTTTGTGTAGTTGTCAGCTCAGTCGACTTCACACCAAGGTAACCACGGGTTCGATTCTTGCTGGGTAAGTTTGTCTGCAGTAAAGAACTGAAGCAAGGTTAGGGCGAAATGCTGCAATATTATTCAGTACAGTGTCACATGGGTTTCGCCTGTTCAAGCCTACGTATGTGAGTTCCATCGCAATGTAGCCACAACTGTATTACAGGACAGTTTCTCCATATCAGTGTTACTTTAATTTAACAACTCTTCACATATGTGTTTTCTCAAATATCGCATGCCCTATACTATGTAAACTGTGTTGTATTCACTGCCATATGTTCTTCATTGTATCGCATCTGACACTACAGCTGAACAATCTACGTGTTTGGTTGTACACGGTTGTGGGAGTAATGAGTGCTCACGGAAGAGTAGGACATGTTTTCAGTTTTGGGACATGCATATGTGACTTCTGCTATACGTTGACAGTTAAACGTAATACCTTTCTAATTTCAGTTTTTCATGCGTGCGATTAGACAGGTGTTCGACTTTCGGCTTTTTATGTCCCCCGAAAAATTTTTCGGGAGACATAATGTTTTCGCCTCCGTCCGTTATTCCGTCATTCCGTTATTCCGAAATGAATTCTTTTCCGGGCCATATCTCAAAAACCGTTCAATAGTTTTTCAAGAAACTTGGTATGTATTTAGAGACCTAGTGGTGGAGTGGTGCCTTTTGATATTTTGGTTATTCTGAAAAAATAATTCTGCTTTCCATGGAAACAATTTGAACTTAGTGCATATTGGGGGTAGGGACCTTTTCCGGCCTTCATCTCCAAAACCGTTCAATATTTTTTTCACCAAACTTTGTATTTGCTTAGACCTAGTGATAGAGTGGTGCCTTTTACTTCTTTTGCTATTCTGAATTTGTTATTTCTCGTTATTAATGCAGTATTGAACTTAGTGCTTAGCATAAGTGAAAAATAAGGGTAATATGACTAGGTTAGATTGAAAGTTGGAGCGGGGGACATCACAGTGCATCACATGCACATATTTCTAGTTTTTTACCGTTATCGACCGTCAACATTCATACCAAGGACGACTTTTGCCTAGATTCTGACGCATTATTTAGAACTCTACCGCCAGGCCGACTGTGTAATGTAGACACACTATTATGTGGCTAGGGAGCACTAGGAAGGGATGGGAACAGGGGACAGCCTCCACCAGTTTATAGCTATTGTTGAGGAGACTGGGTCGAGCTCTTATATATTCATAGCTCATATTTCTTGTTAGACAAAGGCTAGAGATGTGTTTCAATTGATAGAAGTAAGGACGGTAGGCTAGTTGTACACTTTCACCCCTAGGGCATGTTGCTAGAAGCTTGAAATATAGCCTTCATGTACCAGAGCTACCTTGAAATAAACGACTTGAGCAACTTCTAAGGGAAGAGAATGGGTGTCTCATTGGACACATGGCTTTAAACCGCTGCAATGCCGACGATGAAACGAATATGTCATGTATGCACAGACAGTATATGGTTTTATGTCTATACGTTGGAATGACGATTGAAGCCGAACGTAAATACAATGGCGGACAAAAGAAACGACACACATTTCAACAGAGTAGCTTGTCTGTGATAGGCACACGTATTGTAAAGGAGCACTCAATTGAAAACATCAGAGTTTGGGACGTTTATCGCTGTGTCTGTTCAAATACACTTAGAAAATGAAATCGCCTTGTCAAAATAGGTTTTGGCCAAAATGTTTGGCATTTAAGTTTAAAATCTAAACAGAAGTAGAAAGTTAATTAATACATAATTCTTGGACTTAAATTTGTTGACGCATCATTTGCATATAATGTATACCCATTAACATACAGTCTCGCCGTAATGGCATCACTCAATCCTTCAACTGCCACAGGAAGTGCTTATCTCGTACATTCTCGTGATGCCACACGAGAGTTGGTTTGGTAGTATTTTCCCGACAACTGATTCAATATATCACAACCATTTAGCACACGTGACCTTTGATGTATTTGTAGATGGTATTATTTACTGCTTAACACTGTTGGTATCAGGTTTTGTTCTCCAAGGGTTTGCACCTGTGACCAATTTCAAATGCTTGGTCACCACAATCTAACTGTATTATTCATACATATACGTATATACATAGCGTTCCGTCAGAGGCCTAAACAACTTTAGCAATTATTTCTTATTTATTAACTAAGTTGACGAAGCATGTCATATCTGCCGGGTGTAGGATTTCCAAGTTGTCCAAGATAGTCGTTACTACCATGGTGCTAACATAATTGTTGCTTCGTTATATCAGGCAAAAGAGAGCTCCGAAAATCAAGACTTACGGGAAACCTTCAAATAGCCTGTGACTTACAAAATGAGGGATACGTGAAAACTGGTATCATGTTCTGTATTTGCGCTTAATGCGTGAAGCGTCGAAAGACTTAAGATTTGCCAAACTCCGTTTGGGCAGTATTGCAGCTGTTGAATCGATGGTGTTATATAACTTATAAGAACCTATAACCTTTGTAATGTTTACAAGCAAACGCTAAGACACTTTTGTAATGGAATGTAATTTGTTACAGTTCCAGCGTGCAATGATTGAGCTAACCCGGCTGTCACGATGGATCACGTGCTTCCTCATGCTGGTCAAGGTCACAAAGGGAGAATACTCTGTCGTGGACACGTTACTCGGTCCAGTCCGCGGAGTCAGGACGACCCTACTGGACAAGACTCTGGATATATTCTACGGGATACCATTCGCCAAGCCTCCAGTCGGAGACCTCAGATTCAAACGACCTGTACCCGTTGACCCCTGGAACCAGACGCGTGATGCCGTCACCATGCCAAACTCCTGCCCGTCGCTTATTGACGAAATGTTTGATAAATTCGAAGGTATGTTTCAATATCTAGATAAGGTCACATTACGAAGTCACCCTCTCGGCCTCTCCTATGCCAATATATAGAGATTATTACCCGAGGAAGTGTGTCATATGACTTTTACGAAACGAGTGTGAATTTTTGTATTTCCCGAGCGAGAGCGAGGGTTATACATAAATTTGTACGAGTTTCGTAAAAGTAACATGACACACTTTCGAGTGTAATAATTTCTTTATTACCCATTTTATTCAATTTCATTCGCTTAAAATTAGCCAGAAAACGACCCACTTCTCTTGCGACGGCAAGCTACAGTGACGTCACGAACAATCGTTTTATGACGTCACAGACGGGAAGTCGCGGTGAAACAATGGTTGCTAAGCAAACGTGATACGTGCACATGTGCTTATATCAAGAATATTAACTCGGTTATTTTCAACCATATGGGTAATAAAGATCATTACTTGACAGATAAATCACCTGGTTACCCGTGTAACATGACATATTTGCATTGTTGGTAAATATATGTGTGTTTGTCCATACGCACATACGTGCGGGCGTATGAACTGTATTAACTAGAGTACTATTCAGTAAACTCTGTTCATACTGTGTAGGCATTCTCACAATAGTGAGAGAAATGTTGCAACAAAGACGTTGTCATTTTACACTTGCCAGCGAGATATCTCCAGAACCGTCGACTGCATTCTCTTCATATCGTATACATACCTTCTCTTAGAGAAGACAAAGAGGTGATTAGGTGATTTTGGTGACCTTGACATTATTCTCAAGGTCAGAGCGGAACTTGGAAGTTTTCGGCATGAGGCCATGCATGTTAAGCGGGATATCTCAAGAACCGTTGACCGTAGTCCGATCATGTCTTACATCATATCTTACGCATAGCTTCTCCTGGGGAAGACAAATATAACGGTTCGCTCAATAACTGTTCACTGGATTCAAATACGATCTCACACCAATGTTGCTGTAGGAGACATTCAGGGCCCAGTCGATTTGTTTACCATGACCTGGGTGACACTAGCTTGTTGTATTTGGAGACATTTGAGTGGAACTCGATGTATAAAAAAGGACCAACTTTTCCCGCAAGGCAAAAACCGGACCGGAAAACTGATGAAATGCAGCAAGACTGTTAATTAGCCAGAGACTTACAGGGGATGTTGTAATATGACATGCGTGCTATTACTATTTCCGGAATTCTCAAACATATGTACAATATTATATGCTGTTGTGAATTAACAACTATTCAATATGATAATACAAAATTTAATTAAAATAAAAAACTACTACTGCAATCTTGTAATATCTCTCATTCTCTCTCCAGGCGTGGATATGTGGAACCCAAACACGCCCCTCAGTGAAGATTGTCTGTATTTGAACGTGTGGGCGCCGAGGGATGGACAGGCAAACAAAGCCGTCTTAGTGTGGATATATGGCGGGACGTTTTCACTGGGCACGTCTACACTGAACGTCTACGACGGCAAATACCTCGCAATAGCCAATGACGTCATAGTGGTTTCAATGAATTACCGCATGGGAGCGCTAGGATTTCTAAGTTGGGGTGACGACGCGCCAGGGAATGTCGGCTTGCTGGACCAAGCAATGGCCATGAAATGGGCCAAGGAAAACGTTGAACGTTTTGGCGGCGACCCAGGAAAGATAACTCTGTTTGGTGAGAGCGCAGGCGCCGCAAGCGTCTCTGTGCACATGCTCTCTCCTATATCACGTGACCTGTTCAACAACGCCATTATGCAAAGTTCGAGTTCGCTTTGTTACTGGGCCCTCCATACAAAGCAAATGGCGACCGAGAGAACTTTAAAACTAGCTAAGGTGATGAACTGCACGGACAGAAGCACAATGATGGAGTGTCTGCGAGAGAAAGATGCTAATGTACTTTCAACAAAAGCCTGGGGTGTTGTAGAGTTCTACTTCGACGTCCCTTTTGCACCGATCGTTGACAATCATTTCTTGTTGGATACGCCTGCTAATCTGGTTGCCAAGGGTGACGTGAAGAACACAAGTGTCCTCCTAGGAGTCAACAGGGACGAAGGAACGTATTTTCTTCTGTACGGTCTAGGCGACCTGTTCAAACTAGATAACCCTGTACCTTTGACTAAGAAAAACTACACATATTGTGTGGGTGCAATAGCCGCCCCCAGCAATACACGGACTAGAGACGTGGTGGCGGCAGAGTACGAGCATGAACAGGTGCCCGCTGAGAGGCCCTCCTACAGGGACATCTTGGATGATGTTTCTGGAGATCGCGCATTCAAATGTCCAACCATTGAATTTGCCAAAGTAATGTCTCAAATTAATCAAAACGTGTATCTGTATTCTTTCGAGCACCGTGTATCGACCAACCCGTGGCCCCAGTGGACCGGGGTGCTGCACGGCTATGAGATTGAAGTGGTTTTTGGTCTGCCTCTCGGGAATCGAACCCGCTACACGCCGGAGGAAGTCACATTTAGTGAAGACATTATGCGAATGTGGACAAATTTTGCAAAGAAAAGGTAAATCTCTAAATGTTCTAGCATTTCTGATATTTCAGGTTCTTCGAATACCTCAATTTCTGTCATTCTATCCAATCATCGTTTTGTAAAATGATAACTATTTTACTTATATGAGCACACATCAAGGATGGGCTTACTCTAATCTATAGATTAGACAAACAAACGTTTATCCTTTTACGTTCATGCCGTCCATGTTATCACACCTTCGCCGTCCTCGTTTAAACACTGAAGACTAGATTATAACACGTTTAAACACTGAAGACTAGATTATAACACGAGCACTCCCTCCTTAGAATAAGAATAAGAATTTTGGACAATGGAGATTTTAAGTTGTAGATTTGCTGAGTCTGTGTCCCCTAAAATTTTCACAGGGCCAATGCAGTATTCAAAATGTATATCGTCGTCTTCTCGTGTTCTAAAAAGGACTACAGGGTCCACAACTTCTCCAGCACTAACATACTTGCATAGAAAGCGTTCGAGGAAACTCATTATACATCGTGGATAATTATAAATTCATAATTGTGAACCATCTGACAATCGCATCTAAAAGGTACATCCATTGTCTTTTATAAAAATTCATTTGGCTTTAATACGCTCCAATACACAATATGTGCTGTTTACAATACAAACAAATTCACTCAGCTTGCATATTTATCCCCAATCGCCAAATATATCATAATTACTAGTTTCCAATTAAAATCGAGTAACATCATTATTCTTGTGCAAAAACCGAAAGTGCACGTCCTATTTACATGCGTAGTAGTTATATGACCTATTAAACATTACTAACCCAAATTTGTTATTTTGTCTGGTCTAAATAAGATTCCAAAATTACGTTTGACTCATTGGCGCGCGCCACACGCGGTGCATTGTCCGGTTTTCGATCAGAAATCGACACTTTTACCTTCACATCGTGAAGATACTAAGTCGAATATCATCAAAATGGTAGTTTTCGGTAACAATTGGTACTTCTCGATAAAGTAACACCATTTATAACGTTTGGCATATTTGACCCCCAACAACACAATGGATGTACAATTTTATATACCGAAACAGAAAGACTCATGCGAGTGCAATTTGTCTAAATGGTGTAACTGCAAGTAAAATAAAGCGCACATAAAATATCATCAAAGTTCTCGGACATCAGAATAGAACTCCACAATCAACTCCTGATAGTCGCCAATAACCTGGGGTCTGATGGTGGAGTCTTGGGCTATAAGACGAAGGGTTGTGGATTCGATTCCCGCATTGTCTGTTAAGAACATTTTGAGTTACCTTACTCAATGGGACATAATTTATTGGTTGTAAGGACGCCTATTTGGAGGGCCTTATATTGTATAATACCCTGTTGGACGGGCATTATACTGTACAATTCCCTCATAATAAGGTAAAGTTTGTAAGGTCGTGCTCCTTTTTCAGCGATGTTCTTTCGGAAAAATAACTGAGATCAAAGAGTGTGATCATGAGTTGGGCCTTGAGGTATATAAGTATGAGGATAAACCATGACCCCGAGGATATGGTGTGGTTGTGGATTTGATTGGAATGAAAAACCGATGATGCGAAACATCGGAGTCGTTTCCTGACTATCAGGGTCCACAACCTTACCATATCCGAGGTTGAATGGTTTCTCCATATTATCAAACGTTTTTAAGTCTAGATACGCTTTGTTATCGGAGAATATTCAAGATTTCACTTGAATAGAGTCGTTCATAAAATCTTTGTTTACACCCTGAAATCCCTGTTTACATCAACGCTATAGAACTCCGCTATGTTATTCCCATGTGTCTAAGTGGCGCAGGAGGCTAAAGTATTAGCTCACGTACAACAAGTGATAGTAGATCGGTGTTTGAGACGTAACTTCGTCAACACATTTTCAGTTCACATCTATATATATATATATATTAGACATTTTTCAAAATTAGTCTGAGATAGTTCTTACACCATATTCTTAGGTTTGGCTAGCAGCTTGATACTATCCTATAATACATGTTCATCTATTCCTATATTCCAGTAACCCTAATAGGGATGGGGAGGACACATGGCCTCGCTATGACGTCACCACACAGTACTTTGTTCGTCTAGACACAACGAATACCATCACACGTGACCAGGGACTCAGGAGGCGTCAGTGCGCGTTATGGCGGGAAATAGTCCCACTGCTAGCTGACACAGGTGTGTACATTTCAGTCTTATCTGTCAAAATAACCAACGGCACAGAGGTCGACACTCTATTATATCTATTAAACAGTCAAGTTCAGAAACTGCATTAACTTCGACCATATGTATAGTTCATTCAGTCACGTGATCTGATGAAAATGTGATTCGAGTAAATAACTGTTAATTAAAGGATAGATGAAATGACATATGGTCCAAATCGGATTTATTAAAATGGGATGTCAATTTGACAATTGCTCGGTTTTAAATTTCTGAAATCGGTCCATAAATTACTTATATACGGCTTTTTAAAAAACCGCCTGATTTAGCCCCGGCGATCAGAATGAAAGTCTGCGGGGGTGTGACCCGTGAAGGGATGACTTCTGTGACGTATGTGGAGGAATTTGATTTTCGGCGATAGTCACAATTCAACGTAATTTCGCAACATTTTGATTGTTAATTTCACAAAGAAATCTTCAAAAAACCAACTTAAATTTCCCATATATCGAATGTTTAGATATCCAACTAGGTAATTCCGCAGATGACAATTACACAATTAGTACATAAACATATCTTTTTGGCGATTAATACACCTCATAAATTCATTTAGCGCCAGTGATAATCATCATCATTAATTAACCAGAGTCGGCAGAGTAGCTATCGAGCCGGCCGCGTCTGTCGCTTATCACAGTCACGCCTCAGTGAGCATTTTCAAAAGGATTCGCCGAACAAATTGCGGTAGTGTTAAAATGGGTGAATTAAAATCGTCTTAATTATCAATTGCAAGTGTATATTGTCTCGATGTTATGCTCAATTGATTCCGATATACAATATACGTAGAGGTAATCATCTGTCATTCTTGAGAAAAATGCATTTCATCAGATCACGGCCCATGAGGACCGCAACTTCCCGTATATTCACGTGACCACGTACATCTGCAGCGTCATCGAGCGCGTGCCGGTATTCCTGTTCGTGGTTGTTTGTAAATCTGTTTCAAATGTCAGTTCTGAGAGTATGCGCTGATCGAATACTGAGCAGTTACTCTTGTCTTATTTATTCGCCATTTGTTTGTTAAAACTTTGGAAACTTCGAAATTTTGTGCAGAAATGATGCAACATATTCTATAATCTGATAAGATAACATATCTGACAGGCGTTTCTTCTGCCCGACAGTGTAGACCTGCTAGGACGCCCGATCGTCGTATAGTTATCAAGCGCGCAACACTAGTATATATACAAACATAAATTTCATGCTGTTTTTGTTCACTACCTAACCAAACTTCCAAATGCAAGGCATAACTCTTGCTGCAGTCTCCATTACTGGCTGATTTAAGTCTTGCAGTGTTTCCCTCGATTTTGATAGTGGATCGCTGCACCTAAAAAGCATAGTGAGCTCCGATTTCCTAGCGCGGAAACTTTAAGGAAATGCGGCAGAGCTTAATTCAGCCAGTGATGGAGAGTGGCAAGAGTTGCGCCTTGAATTGGTAAGTTGGTTTAAATACAGACGAAAATGACCTTATTGTTGTTTCTAATGAGTTTATGCAATGAACCAAACTTTTATCATTATGTCTCGTCATGCGAATTCAAATTCTGAATTTAAAACATCTATAACATCTATAATGCGTGAGTAATATATGATTTTGCACGGGCCACGCATCCTATCAATTAAACAAAAAGTGTCAAATACAAATTGACAAATGCACGTAGAATGTACGGTTCTCGGTGAAAACCTTGCACTGAACAAACTTCGATCGGTTGATATGTATATTCTAAACACGCTGACAACATCACTAGGTAAAGGTTGGTGTGGAATCCGAAACGCAGTCTCTTTTTCCGAACCTACGAATGAATAATGGCTGAAAAAACTTTGGGTGATTTATTTCTGTTTTTGAAATGACGCCATATAATGTTGTCATTAATGTATATTGCTTTGAAACTGGAACTATGGTGTATACTATATAATTCATTTAATAATGCAATATCAGCAAGTATTATTTAGTGTTGAGTCTTCAAGAATAATGGGGAATGTAGGTGTTTTAAATACTGAGTGACAGTAACTAATATAACACGTGATGCTTGAAATACTTATGTAAAAGGGACACCGCGTCGAGAATAAAAATCAGCTTCTGTGTATCTACCTGTGCTAATTAACATGTCTGCTAACAAGTCACAGACACCGTATTTCAGACAATTGACGAAATTGGTAATAAAAACTACTGCATATAGACAGTGAAGTGAAGCGCAACTCGTTAACAGACACTTTAATCAGCTTAGTGAGATAAAGATGAGACTAATTTTTATCCTCGACGCGGTGTCCCTTTAATGTGAGTTAATGGAGTAAAATGACAAATCCTTATAAGGAGGGTTTTATCCGGGTATTTTTGTGGAAAGGAAATTCGAGAGGATATTCCCCTTTACAAATATATGCAATAAATATTTGACTAAAAGGCAGCCAATTTCATAGATATTAATGAGGTAAATTTTTTGATGACTTTAATTTCACAACTTGAAAGACAAGAGCAAATTAGTTGAAAAATAAAAAAGTGAGAACTGGAACCATTCATCGGCGCTGCGAGTGGGAAAAACTTCGCTATCAATACACAATCAATATTATTTTGAATATAACAAGATCAGTGTCATCTGAAGTAATTAAAGGTACATCCATTGTGTTGTTGGGGGTCACAACATTATAAATGGTGTTACGTGATCGAAAAGTACCGACTGTTACCGAAAAATACAATGTTGATGACAGTCGACTAAGTATATTAACGATATGAAGGTAAAAGTAGTGATTTCTGATCGAAAACCGGACAATGCATCGCGATTGACGCGCGCCAATGAGTGAAACGTTATTTTGGAATCTTATTTGTAACAGACAAAAGGACAATTTTGGGTTGATAATGTTTCATAGGTCATATAACTAATGTGCCTGTAAATGGGTCGTACAATTTCGATTTCTACACATGCTTAATGATGTTTACTCTATTTTAATTGGAAACTAATAATTATGATATAGATAGGCGATTGGGGATGAGTATGCAAGCTGATTGAATTTATTTGTACTGGAAAATGCATATATGGTGTGTTGGAATGTATATTTAAGCCATATAAAATGTTATGAAACACAATGGATTGGCCTTTAAGAAACATATGAATGCTTTGTATTCATCTCTTTGGTCAAGGATTGCGATGTTTCATTATGATTAATAGATTGATATAGTTTGAAAACAGTATACATTGAACATCCATCATATGTTTTTTTCTCAAAACAACCTGCTTGGGATTAATAGGGATCGATAATAATTAATAAGGGTTTAAAAAAACACAACATAGACAAGTATCAAGGAATATTGATTTATAATGATATGGCACACTTTCTTTATTGCCAATTCTATTCCATTTGGTTCGGGTAAAATGTTTAGTAAACGGCCGACTTCTCTTGCGACGACAAACTACAGTGCCGCCGGGAAACAATGTGCTAGGCAAACGTGATATGTGCACATGTGCTCATTTCAATAATATTAACTCGGTAATTTCCATTGTGTGTCAAATGACTTTTACGAAACGAATGTGAATTATGTATTACCCGAGTGAGAGCGAGGGTTATACACAAATTTGCACGAGTTTCGAAAGGTCATATGACACACTTTCGAGTGTAATAATTTCTTTATTACACATTCTATTCGATTTGAGTCGCGTAAAAATAGCCAGGAAACGGCCTACTTTCCCTGCGACGGCAAGCTACAGTGACGTCACGAACACTCGTTGTATGATGTCACAGACGACGAAATACGGGAAGTCGCGGTGAAACAATTGTTGCTAGAAAAACGTGATATGCGCACATTTGCTCGTATCAATGATATGAGCCCGGTCATTTTCAACCATATGGGTAATAAAGTTCTTTATGTTTGCATTTCAGAAGTGACGCCGACACCTAAGCCGCCCTGTTTGAACGGAAGTAACGCTGTATTGCCGAACTATACAATCCTTCTTATAACGGGGATTGTTATAATAGGGCATCAACTCAGACAGCTATGTGCATGACAGGAAGTCGTGCGTAGAAATACACTGTGATCATCAAAATGTAAAATCGTTACATGTCATAACATTTGACTGTTAGTTCCTTTCCCTGTAACTACCCTGTATCGAAAACCGTTATAACTTGTTACTCTTTAACAGTATAACGCCATTGACTCATTAACTCGTTAAATGTGATATTGCTATGTCAAATTCGTGTGATTGAGAGTTTTAGAAATGAAAAAAGGTTAGATGTGTCTTGTATTGTATAACAGTTTACCTGCGATTGCATATGTTCATGTTTCAATCAAAGTAGAGAGCTTATAATGTTTCCAACCATCGTAATGCAACGATACATACTGTACAGCCATATATGCAATAACATGACGTAGTTCCCTCTCAAAACCATGTAAATGAACTTAACATTTGACTTTTCTCGTCCAATATCATGTATATCTCATCGATTGAAGCCGGTCACGAATGTACATATATCATTTCCACTTCATGAAGTGAAATATACGATGTATTGGATACAATAAGTGAAATGTTATGTTTGGTATTTTTTTCAAATATTTGCAAAAAGATGAATGTGAGCTTGACTAGCGATTGATCAACGTCGCATTTATTATGCATAGCAAGTACGACGTCATGTCGTTGTTATATAACGGTAACCATAATGTCATGTATAGAGGCTACTAAACGACAATCATTTGTATTACCGACCTAATCCTTTACCACAAAATCAATCACGAGTTAAATAAAAGTTGTAATTTATGGAAGGGGGTTTGCTATTCAGTGAAAAACCAACACTTCAGACCATCCAAAATTCATAAAAGCAATACCGAGAAAACGAATGTAACGCCCAAACCATTCTTGCGATTGTGATTTGATAAATATCTACATATACTTATGTTTAATTGAAATTAATGAAGCCGAGGAATATTACTGACCCAGCACAGATGTTAACCATTGGGATATACACCAATACATATTCCGAGATCCCGGACTATTACTGACCTAGAATTAGATTTAAGTTACTGGAATATGCACCAACTAGCATAGATGTAAACCACTGAGATATACACCAAGGAATATTCCGGGATCCGAAGGCAGCGCCAGGTATATGCATATAATGGACGTTTGATAATTATGGAGGTATTTACCATTAATTTGAGAATTTGAGAATTTGGCAGACTCTGAAATCATCGCCTTTTGATAGAATTATAAACAATGCCAACTCTATGTTTCTGAAACTATACATATTATGGTATCTGAATGATGTGCTTATGTCACGCTGTCTATCTATTTCTACTTCTTGGCTTGGTAAATTCACACGCTGAGTTCCAAATGGAATATTGCCTGATAATACTTGACAGTCACAGTGCCATGACAGCATAAACTACATGACGTCACAGTGCCATGACAGCATAAACTACATGACATCACAATGTCCTGACATCATAATGTTCATGACTCACAATGTTGCGTTGTCAAAATACCGTCGTCATAATGTTTGGCAGCACTGAATTGCAAGGCCTGTGTTTTCGAAGCTCCCTCAGCGATAGGACGACTTCCAGGTGACACAGGCCAGTGTAAATGTATGCTGTTTATACGACTGTGGTACCTCGGCCTCCTTAGTCTGTTTAGTCCTAGGCTCCGGAATTCGCATTCGTATGTCGACTGTTAATCGTTATATCTTTCTAGGGCAGATATATGTGAGCGCAGCGAGTGGCAGCTCAGAGATATGAATGTTCACAATTCTATATGAAACTTTACTTTGTTTTATTTTGGACGAAACACCCGATGTGTGTGACATACTTGTAGATGAACATCCTTTAAGGTATACTTGTAAAATGTAATCTGTAGAATTTAGTTTTGTGCAAACATTTACAACACGAGGTGTATATTTCTACAAAATAAACTTTAAATATTAACCTAAAGATGTGTGATTGTTTTCATTCTGATAGATTGTGTGACTCATGTCTTGTGTTTCTGGTCATTCTGATAGATTGTGTGACTCATGTCTTGTGTTTCTGGTCATTCTGATAGATTGTGTGACTCATGTCTCGTGTTTCTGGTCATGTTCCCCAGGCTTCTATACAGACAGGAACTGCTGCACGTGCAGCCAGGTAGTTGTACATGTCGGGCCATATACATATATATATATACAGGATGGTTCAAGGGGCTGCACAACTCCGACTCCACCCTCCAATGGTGAACTCCGGGATAAGAACGTAAACAACGCTTCCATGATGCACTGACAGGAATTAAGAAACTTCTGAATTATGTGAGTGAAGCTGCCCCAAACTGTTTCACCTATTTCAAGGTGGTGATGACGCCTTCAACAATGCTATATGCTTTGTCTGTGCGGCATCGGTCAGTCAGCTTATGGGGAACAGTCCGAACTATCATTCACCTACACCAACAAGTTAACCAATTTAATTGACTAGGTGAAATATATATGTTATTGGATGAGAATATACTATATCCTTTACCTATTTTTAATAAATCCATATTGTTATATAACATGATTGTTGTTTCACAGACATATACTTTCCATTTGCATGATCTATGTCTGTAGTAAACAGAGGATTCTAAAAACGATCTTCCAGTTTGTACCATTTTCAGAAAAAGAGTTAATGAGTTGGTATTCAACCAGCAAAAGTGAGTTTGATATCAACTCCATCACGAGTTATAACATGGTATTGTACACGAGTTATAACATGGTATTGTACACGAGTTATAACATGATATTGTACACGAGTTATAACATGGTATTGTACACGAGTTATAACATGGTAGTGTACACGAGTTATAACATGGTATTGTACACGAGTTATAACATGGTATTGTACACGAGTTATAACATGGTATTGTACACGAGTTATAACATGGTATTGTACACGAGTTATAACATGGTATTGTACACGAGTTATAACATGGTATTGTACACGAGTTATAACATGGTATTGTATGAAAGGACACCTGGTATACAGTGTGTTGAAACTAATATTTCCGCGAGTCATGTACACTTTGTGATGAAAAGCCTGTTTTTACTCTCTATCTCGTCTAGATTCGAAAACGACGATTTCGTAAAACGTGTGTATCTCAGAATATTTAAGAAATAGAAGACGAGTTGGAGTGCTTTATCGTTGAATAAAACATAGCAGGGAGCATCAAACACGAAGGGCGCAGCTATGTTTTATTCTACGATAAAGTACGACAACGAGTCTTCTATTTCTTATATAAGATTCCTTTAAACAGTTACTCGCTTTTATATACAAACTGTGGAGATATCATATTGTTTGTATACACTATATTTTTTAAAAGATTAATGCCTCCCGTCATAGAACACATTCACGAGCATTTAACAATCAAAGTGACTTAAAATATGCCGTCTAACTGACGACTAACATATCACGAGCATGTTTTATTGTCTCATAAAGCACGCTGTCGGTCCCATTGACCGGCTGTGTTTTATTGCCGTGGGTATCTTATATATACAGATAAAGCTTCGATACTTCGAACTTATTCTTTGTTCGCTTTTGAGGACATTATATAACTATGTTTCAGTCGTATACGTATCTCTCACGGGTTGAACTATCTTGTAGTTTACATGGGGCGTTTCTTTTGCACGTGAATGTAATTTTAATGTTTTGATTTATTCATGATGGAAACCATTTGTAAATATATCTCGTTGGTATATGTTCGATTGTCAGTACTCACTCGTTGTGTAACTATTATATCAGTGTATGTGCCAGCAGTCTGAAGGTAAAGACTTCATTGCGATGCAGGAGAAGTCTGTTGTATACGCGCCAGCAAGCACTTCATGTTACGTCAGGACGTCAGATCGCAGTGATGGGTCATGCTTCACGTCTGTCATGTACTACGTCATCGTCTGTGGTATGGGATTAATTCCAGTGTCAAGTGATGTAAAACAAATATTCTAGTCGCTACGTAAGTCGACAATATTCTACAGTAAAAGCACGTCAACGTGCATTGAAGTGCAAGAAAGAGATTGGGCACATGCAAGTTATACAACTTATAGATAAAAGCCCTCTGCACATAATCAACATATTACTTGACAAGACTAACATACTTTACACATGCAGAAGAGAAGTTAAAAACGCACAAGGGAAGGCAATATATTATTATATGATTGCAGGTTAAATACCGGGATCTATCAATGAAAATAAATCGTGTTATCAGTCACTAGTGAAAATAACAATGGAACGTGTTATCAGTCACTAGTGATTGATATAACAATGACCTGACGTCATAAAACAATGCTCCGTCGTCATGACACGTTCATGACGTCACATTGTTGCTGAGGCGACAGGCTCATTCTGGAGCCTACTTAACGTAAATGCAAGTCTATTTCGGTGAATATGCAAAGATTTGGTCATATAATAAATAGAAAATTTGTCTTTTCTTGACAAATACCATATCTATCTCATCTCATCAGATAGAAAAGTTATATATTTTCACTCGTGACTGCGCCACTCGTGAACATATAACCTTTCTACCTCACTCGATGAGATAAACATGGTATTAGTCAAGAAAAGCCAAATATCCTCTAATTATTTCATTGGGTAGACATGTAATATAATTCCCCAACGCATTAGAAACTAGTATCGGTATGGCAAATACATTATGAATATACATTAATATATATTTATGTATTTACTGAACCGTTAACTCATTTCAATGAATTTTTAAACATGGAACAAACTGTTTGCGGTTGTGTTGGATTGCCATACAGGATAATGTTCAGATCTAATTCTGCATTTAAATTTTGATATCCTTGCTTTAATTCTAAACGGAAATTCGCATATCGTGGACATCATAAGAGGACAATATAGACATCTTTCACCAAAACACCACAGATGTAAGGTATACTTTCAGATAAATTAACACGAAAGAAATAAGCGTTTAGGGAATTTTAATTTTCTTCAGATAATTTACCTTTAAATAATTTGAACATCTTATTAGCGAGGAAGAATTATTAATTAAAGAAGCACAGTTGTAGATAAAAGACTGTTGAGGACTGAAGTTAAAAGATTAATAGATAAATTAGATTTGCTACCCAAGCTGTAATAATAAATACTTTCAGTGACTTGAAGTTAATTAATCAGATAATCTTGAGCTTGCATGTTAATAATTTTGTAAAAAGTACAAAGTTTCTTATATTCACGTTATGTTTTTAAAGGCATCCAACCAGTTTCTTTGTATAAGCTGCCTTCCCTTGAAGCAAACTTAAGCGGTCCAGTTAAAATTCTTGCAGCTTCAAGTTGCACTTTTTCTAAGTTTGCCAAACAGAATATCAGACCAGTTTATCCCAGACCTTAGAAGCATATTCTAAAATGGGTCGAATATATATTTCATACATGATTCTATTCAAAACGTACTTAAACACACACGTAGAGAAGAAATTAGTTTTGAAACCTTTTTCCATAGCAAGATCAACATGATTAGTATTGTCAGAGAAGATAATGCCAAGATGTTCATGTTGATGTATATGCTCCAGTTGATCATTAATACATCATTGATTAAATACTGTTACAATGACATATGTTTGGAACAATTTACCTTTTTTTAAGCTACTTTCTTACGATGTATGTGCATCTTTCACTATAAAAATCTGACTTGTGAATAAAATGTTATTTTTGTATTTTAAAAAAAAACACGTCTTAGAATATTGGTAACAGAACCTTTACTGACATGATCACAACCAACTCTGTTATCAGGAATGACACGGCGTTTGTGCAGGTATGATGGATCGTATATTAGGATCGCTAATTGGTTGTATAATTCACGTACTGTTTATATCAATGACGACGACCGTTTTCAAGTGCCACAGGTATAAAACCATCAAGGTAAAATTGATATAAGATAATTGAAAGGCACTACCATGATAAACACTTAGACATGTTTCTAAAAATCTACCAGTGATTGAACTTAATTGGTATCCTACCTGCAAGTTCAGAAGCAGTGGTGGAGCAGTAAACAGACTGTAAGATAGGTCAATCATCAATATGACATGACATACTTTGTCAATAAAAGCTGTTTAAGCTTATCCTAGTTCTTACTATAACCCATAATTTATAACACACATGTGTTACGTTATGTATTTTTTTGATTCAGGCCGAATGAATACAAGATTATCTTTTGGGATAGGTCTGTCAAATTTATAATAATTTAGATGACTACTGCTTAGGTGAAGCATGCACTGAATAATTTGATAATCGGCCATTAATCAAATAAAATCCAAAAACATCCCAATTGAAATTTTGTTTGATGTTTGTAAAGGCAAGCTGGTACATCAGATGAAATGCTCAAACTCTCATGAAACAACACCTCACATTTATCTCAATAGCTTGTGTATATCCATTTAAAGGGGCAGTAGCACATTTTTTTTGCTGAAATAAGTCGATGAAATATATTTGAAAAATAATGTCACCAATAGTAAAACAACCTTCTCTCTTCGGAAAATCAAGTTTAAAATGAGCGTAGATGGTTCCGTAAAGCCATGGGAATCATTGTTGTCATTCTAAATAATAAATTGTGTTCACAATAAAATGGCCGCCATGCAATTTTTGCTTTATACGCAACACCGTTATTACCACTACAGATACTTGGTTTGTGTAATAAGATGTTTTACCCTCTCAAGTAAATATTAATAACATACACTATCATTATAAATGGGAAATTAAAAAAAATAAAATTTGCAAAAAAACGTGCTACTGCTCCTTTAATGTTCTAAATGTTGGTGAGCATTCGGAGTTTTCTGGATATAAATTAGACGATATGAATGAACATGACAATCTCTCATTCATTCTCTCTTTCGTTCCATCGTTCAGTCAATTACTATATATATTGATGTCTTTTTTAAATGTACGCTATAATGTTCTTATTAAACTTATGGAATAGATTATGGAATAGATTATGGAATAACAGTAGTTTGCCAAACAATTCAACATTTTTCTTTAGATTAAACTTTGAGCTTTCAACTTCATATTCGTGTAACTGCAGACCTTCTGGAGAATATTTTCTAGACTGTATACAAGACCATGATAACGTACATTATGGGTGCACCACTATACCCTAGCAATGTGTACCAAAGGTTCGTTGTATTTGTAATTCTAAAACAAATAACAGTGAGGAGTGTTTAAAGTCTCATTGTTAACTTTCAATTTCAAATACAGATTAATTTGATACAAATAACTGCATCTGTTAATATATTTTCTTTTAACGATTTAATTTGTAGAAGTGTAATTGTTTTTATAACATGAGAATAACAAACATTGGTAAAACTAAATATATCGAAATACATATAACTATTGCTGTGCCTAATACATACAAAACGTATATCGTATTGACAGTAAACATCCTGAACACTTTAATCGTTGGTGTCGATCTGACTTACATGTATTATTGATCTAGTCTTTTCACGTCAACGTGGCAGAAAGGTTTTCAGAAACTCTTTTGAAACTTTAGAGAGTCGTTCCAATAACGTTTTCAAAAACGTTTGTGTGAGGGTGAGAGGTTTCTCAATTCTCATAATACCTTTTCAAATTTGAATGAATAATAATCAATACAGAACTTGTATTATGAACGAACTTCACGTTTACGAAATCAGTGATCCATTTCGCGTTTGCATGTGGCAACTTGCCATTATCTTGCACACAGCGTTGTGTCATTTTTGTGTCATGAGATATCTTAACACACACAATTGTTGATAATGCAAGTACAACCAACAGTCAGTTTAGGATTCATTTGACCTAACAATATATAAATTCAGTTGAAGATAGCGTCGCGTTCTCGTCGGGTCTAATGTCAATACCTGATTGGATATGTACTAGTACTAGAATCTTTTGGTAAGTATTACTTAACTAGGAAAATAATTTTGTAACATTATCGATTTACAGATACAAGTAGTTCATCCTTGTTCATGTATAAAATGGTTACATTTGGGATAACACTACAATGGTACAAATTATTGTACTTTTTCGGGCCGAGTCTCATGCGGGATTCGAACCCACATCCTCAGAGTAAGGTAACTATCGCCAGCACTGCACTGGAGAGTTCCGAGCCTGGAGTCGCCGCCCTAGAACATCCAACAAATGCTCCAGAGGGTTCAGATCTGGGCGTGCTGCTGGTCAAGGTAAAGTTGTCACTGCGTTGGCTCGCATGTAATTGACAACGGCATGTGATCGTTGAGGCCACGCGTTGTCGTCCATGTATTGTGGTCGTGTATCAAGCACATGGCTATCGACATGAGGAACAACGACTGGCTGTAGCACATCCCAGATATATTGAACTTCCGTTAAGTTGCCCCTGATGGTGACTACATACAGCTTGCAGTCATGAGACAGGCATCCCAAAAACCATAACAGAGCCACCTCCATACGCAACAGTTGGCTGGATGTTCCTGGGGGTATAAGCTGTATTCTTCGGTCTCCAAACACGTGAACGCCCATCAGTAACACCGACTCTCGTCAGAGCAATGGATTTTCCGCCAGGTCCTCAGATTCCAGTGTTGTCTGTCCAAACCCCATGCCAAACGTGCACGTTTATGATGGTCTCTCAACAAGGGACGTTTAAATACCTTTCTTGCCTTTAGTCCTGTCGATTTGAGGCGCTTTCTGACTGTTCTGGTGCTGATGTTTCGATTTGGTTACCACAGTTGTTTCAACTGAAGACTTGTCAGTAAGGGTTCTCGGCGTACCTGTCGAAGAAGGTGCCGGTCATCTCGAGTAGTAGTGATAGTAGGTCTTCCAGACCTTGGACGGTCCATTGCGCTGCCTGTCTACAACAGTGGCAGCCCGATTTCGTCTTATCGCCTTAAAGGACATTCCCGCAGAGTGCATACCAATAATTTTATCTTTGTTCCCCAATAAAATATTTAAAGAAATGAAAATTACCTGTAATGGTGTTCACGTGCAAAGGTATTCTTTTAAAGATACACGATCAGTTTTGCATGATATTTTATTTGGTTCTAAAATGTACATATTTCAGTAGATGCAGGTTTAAGTTATATCGTCTTACTCTACTTTCATATTCACCCCCAAAAGCTTAGTATATCAATGCTATAGACCGATTAAACACTATATCTGTCTTCCTATCTACTTTATGAAAGGTTCCTAAATTACGTTGGGCTTAAAGATCCACAAACCCCGACCATATCACTTTTCGGTTTTTATTCAAGCACATTCCAAGATGACGAGGATTCCACTTGATATTTGTCAATTCAACCAATAAACACCTTTAATAACGCCTTTTTAAAACGCCTCTCAATTACGCCTCATAAAACTTTAGCCGAGTGTTTGGTCTGTGACGTAATACACAGGAGTCGCTTGGCGTCTAATGACAATAATCCACTAGATTTAACCTTACATAACTTACTAAATAACATGTTTACTTGTGTCCTTATACCACAAAATTACATATATACACGCCCCGTAAAACGTACTACAACTGGCAGCAGATGTCAACACTGTTAAGTACTGGATGTGACCATTGCGGGACCCGTAATTCTGCAATGTGTTTTGGAACAATTCTTATCGTTGCCCAATATGGCGGCGGCACGCATGTCAGATGATGAAGATGTTCAAACGTCACAGAGATCTATTACAAATTTCAAAATACAAAATATATTTTCAGTGTTTTTGTTTATCAATGTAGCAATATGTTATAAGTGATGTAGTTGTGTTATTGACACTCTAACTTACATAAATATTAAATAAGAGGGGAAATCTACACGACTGAACTATAGCCGGGGTAATATTTGTTTAAATTGAGAACCAAACAACACATGTACACACGGCCATGGTGGGTTGATCAAAGTTCTATAGTTCCAATACTTTCATTTGAAATTGGGAAAGATACGTTTTCCATATTTTTATCCGAAGTGATTTAAACATTATTTTATTTCCACAAACATATGAATTGACCATCAAAAACTACATGTAATATAAAATGCAAGGCCTTTTTTATAACATGCTAGGAAAATGGTAGTGGTATTACACTGAATCTAAGTAATTGTAAATGTACACGACTATAGATTTAAAGATAGCCCGAATATGTTCTTCTAAAAAGTGTAAACCAGTAACATTGATGAAAATTATAGGATTTTCTTAGTTGTAATGAAACTATTCTATTAGCACCATGAGAAATATTGACGCAGTAGATTTCAAGCTATAGACACTCTTCAAACACAAAATCAAGCACAACAAAAAATTAACTAATTAATGGCGTCTATAATATAAAAAAAATTGCATGATCTTGTTTTCTTTTTGAATTGTCAGTTATTCATTTCAAAACATATTGTAGCTTATAAGATAACATAACATTCCACTCGATTGGGAAAAGAACAAATCTAAAATCAGCGGTTGAATATCGAAATATGCTCCTAAAACTCCGAAATTACTCCCTACGGACGCACAAATACCCATTCTATCGGAAACTTGTAATGTCAAAACGTTCTTATCATGTTTTAAACGAATTATCGACGAAAATCGACAAATCGCCTAAGGATTTCATTAAGCAACTCCTGTGTATGACGTCACATCGCTAACGAAGGTTATGCTGCACTGAGGGGCCGCGGCAAACTGCATGTTTCAAGAATGAGATAATGAGCAGGCTAAATTTACTCACTTTGAAGGGCTATATCTTGATGAGTAAGTGACGCTTCGAAATAATCGTTTGTGTTTTGCTTACTTGAAAGTATTGTCTATATGAATAAACGAATTAACATCGAAAGAAACAGAGAGATGATATTATCTTTAATGGCTGCAGCATGCCAAGGTTCATTGTCCGGTTTCCGATCATAACCACGATTTTGAATGGTTGTAGTTTCGTTATAATGAACTGACTGACTTTAAAATGGCTATTTTCTGTTCATTTTGATAATTCTCAAATAAATAACCCAAATTATAACATTGGACATACATGTAACATGATTATGTCCCTTTAACATGAAATGTCATCAAATTTGAGACCAAGTTTAAGTAAAGGAGCGTTAGTGACTTTGAATTACATAATATATATTTGCGCGAACTGCATAACAACTAAGTAAGCAAACTGGATTACTGACAGAAATAAATAAATAGTTAAATTGTTCAATGATAAATTTCCTTGGTAATATGAAGGCCATCCATGTTTGACTCCACCGTTGTAATTAATCCCATGTTTACATGTCACAAAGTGCATCAGGAGGGATGGCTAGTCGGATAGCATAATTTAGAAATGCTAATTAAGAAGAATTTCCAGAAAAACACACCTCTGGTGCATTTTACATACACGTATGTCTTGTCAATGTTGAACGGGATATAAAATAGCACAATATTAATTAATCAGTCAATGTCAAATCAACCTTTTACGTTCAGTTTTTTCACCTAAAGAAGGATTTGTAAAACATTCAAGCAAGCTTGTTTCTGGTATGTGTTTGTAGACTGATCACATTCTATTTAAAGTAATGCTTACGAATTAAATCAAAATAGAAATTAATGAATTTAAAAAAAAATCATTTAACCAAAATGTATTTTTTAAAATAATATTAATTTTATCTAATTATTGTGAAAACCGTGTACATTTTTATGTTTTAAAACTAAAATATAACATTTACTTTTCAGCATGATCATTTTTGTTATCAAAATACATATCAAAATATTTTCATTATTTTCATCATTTTAACAAAGTCAATATATTCTGCTGTCTCATTTTATTTCAAGGTTACTCTCTTGTTAGAATATATCTAAAATCAAAGTTTGAATTTAGTATTCAATTAATATTTAATCAAATCAAAATAATGTATAATGAAAATGATATGTATCATCTTATTCCTTATGACAAAATAGTTACCAAAGTCTACAATTTTCCTAAATAAATATGACATTTAATATGATACGTACATCAAAGGACAATCTGGTTATAAACGATATTTCTATACAGGTCGCGCTTCACAAGGGGACATAACTCGTCGTCAGGAAAGTAATTATCTCATTATTGGATGGCTGTGTAAGGCCGCCTTTCAGTCGTTATTTCCAAAGGGATTCTGGAAAGGTCGTTCTTTCCGTCTTTGGAAACGGGTGGAAAGCTGCCTCCTTCCACGGGTGGAAAGATTGGAAAGGTCGCTCTTTCCTCTCTGAAAGAACGCCTTTCCACTAGTGGAAAGAACGGTCGTTCCTCCAGTGCATGATATGTGTAGAAGGAGGTTGCGCCTCGTTTATATAGCTATATTACATCCTTTTATTCAATTTTATATTCATATTTACATTGTATCTATATTTTAATATTAATGGTGTCTCATAGGACCATATTTCTATCTTTTCTCCTGCAATGTTTTTATATCATATGAATATTGTTTAATTATGCCATATGTGAAATTAATGTAAACACGTGACTTTTCTTCTCTTCTTCTTATATGCCAATGTATATGTAACTATTATCTGTAAAGCTCTCTCTTAATTTGTTTTTACACTCTAATCTTATTTTAAATCATGAATCGTTATCGTAATGCTTGTCATTAATTTTATTCATATCTACCATCCTCCCATTTTGACCTTGTACCTTCATGTTTATTTAAAATGTGAGGTGAGGTGAGTTGTGGTTTAACGCCGCTTTCAAGAGTATTTCACTCATATCGCGGCTGCTAGTATTATGGCAGGGAGAAAGCCCGCAACGCCATGTTATTGGCTATGCATTGCGGTGAAACCTGCGAGCATCGGCTGGAACTAGCGAACCATGGTTGGTACTGCTCTGAAATTCAGTGTAGCATTGCACTCAAACCTTACTGCACGTAGAACAGTTCTCTACTGCAGACAAAGTTGGCGGGATTCGAACCCCGGACCTCTTGATCCGAAGCCGAACGTGCTAACCACTGTGCTGTCCCGCCCCCTATTTAAAATGTATTCATTGTAATGCTGAGTGGAGACTTGAATTGTAAACCATTGCCTGTCATACATGATGCATTGTGAATCGCGACCGTTTGTGCATCAACAGTTAGATTATGTACTCTCTCCCTATTGGCTGCAGGTTTACGCCAGTATATATGACAGTAGGTAATATGGTACAGTCAGTATATATGACAGTATATAACATGGTACAGTCAGTACCAATAATTCTCGCCATACATATAGCTAAGATCCACGGTCGGCTAAATCGGATGTCTAACTCCCATCAATATCACGCGGATACACAGGAGGTACATCACCATCACGCGGATACACAGGAGGTACATCAACATCACGCGGATACACAGGAGGTACATCAATATCACGCGGATACACAGGAGGTACATCAACATCACGCGGATACACAGGAGGTACATCAACATCACGCGGATACACAGGAGGTACATCACCATCACGCGGAAACACAGGAGGTACATCAACATCACGCGGATACACAGGAGGTACATCAACATCACGCGGATACACAGGAGGTACATCAACATCACGCGGATACACAGGAGGTACATCAACATCACGCGGATACACAGGAGACAGTAAGTCACACACACACATATGTAGAGGATATTTGAAATGATATATACATGGTATACGATGAAACATGTTAAATGTTTTTTAATTCGCCAAAATGAGACCTTTTTAATAACCTTAAAGAATGTGTAGTGAATATGTAAAACGCATGTGTTGCGTTTAATAGTGTTACATTCGTCAGAATTATTTAATAAAGTATACATTATGTACAATTCTATTTCTAAAGGAAGTATGCTTATCAAATATTGTTGTCAATTACCTTAAAGGCGCTGTAGCCCTTTTTTGGCAAATTTTGTTTTCGCAAATATTATATTTATCATGAAAGTTTATACAAATTGAATATATTGTAACGTTAGAGCATAAAACATCTCATTACACGACCCGACAAATCGTATCCATAGAAAATAGTTATCCGTACTGGAAGAAAATTGTGCGACGTATAAAGGGACAGTGGTGTGGAGCTCTTCAGTGTGAGAGGTAAATTGTGCGACGTATAAAGCGACAGTGGTGTGGAACTCTTCAGTGTGAGAGGTAAATTGTGCGACGTATAAAGCGACAGTTGTGTGGAGCTCTTCAGTGAGAGAGGTAAATTGTGCGACGTATAAAGGGACAGTGGTGTGGAACTCTTCAGTGTGAGAGGTAAATTGTGCGACGTATAAAGCGACAGTTGTGTGGAACTCTTCAGTGTGAGAGGTAAATTGTGCGACGTATAAAGCGACAGTGGTGTGGAACTCTTCAGTGTTAGAGGTAAATTGTTCGACGTATAAAGCGACAGTGGTGTGGAGCTCTTCAGTGAGAGAGGTAAATTGTGCGACGTATAAAGGGACAGTGGTGTGGAACTCTTCAGTGTGAGAGGTAAATTGTGCGACGTATAAAGCGACAGTTGTGTGGAGCTCTTCAGTGTGAGAAGTAATTATGCGACGTATAAAGGGACAGTGGTGTGGAACTCTACAGTGTGAGAGGTAAATTGTGCGACGTATAAAGCGACAGTTGTGTGGAGCTCTTCAGTGAGAGAGGTAAATTGTGCGACGTATAAAGGGACAGTGGTGTGGAGCTCTTCAGTGTGAGAGGTAAATTGTGCGACGTATAAAGCGACAGTGGTGTGGAACTCTTCAGTGTGAGAGGTAAATTGTGCGACGTATAAAGCGACAGTGGTGTGGATCTCTACAGTGTGAGAGGTAAATTGTGCGACGTATAAAGCGACAGTTGTGTGGAACTCTTCAGTGTGAGAGGTAAATTGTGCGACGTATAAAGCGACAGTTGTGTGGAACTCTTCAGTGTGAGAAGTAATTGTGCGACGTATAAAGGGACAGTGTTGTGGAACTCTTCAGTGTGAGAGGTAAATTGTGCGACGTATAAAGCGACAGTGGTGTGGAGCTCTTCAGTGTGAGAAGTAATTGTGCGACGTATAAAGCGACAGTGGTGTGGAACTCTACAGTGTGAGAGGTAGAGGGTGCGCTTTTGAGAATTCAAACAGCAAAACGGTTGACAATTCCATCATGGTGCCAAAATAAAAAATGTTGCTCTGAGTGTTTATATTTCGGTATTGCTACTCCAGTCATATCACTTGAACTACCTTCGAGCGGCCATTGTAATGTGAACACATTAACCGAACCATGTACATTTTAGAACTCCCTTCATTGATTGAGGAGTTTTATCTAGCCACTGGTAACGTTAATTTAATTTGATTTAAATATATTTTACAACGGTGGCTTAAAACTACATACATTCACATACAAAAGCTCTTTTCTAAGAAAGAAAGTAACAATAATCAATAATTAATCAGGGGGGACTCTAAACCCTGGTGGGCGCTAGTGAACAAGTATATCAAAACAGAAAGTCATTACAAGAAATATATTCCGATTGTTCATAACGATAATTTGATCAATGTTGACAAAGCCTTAGCAAACATATATAATGAGCTGCTTGTCGAAGGTGTTTGAAAAATGTGTAAGCCCTTGCTTTTAGCCTCCTCGGCAGTCTAGATGCAGAGCCTCCGGTTTGAAGAGCAAAGGGTTACGAGTTCAATTCCCGCCATTTACACTCTGAAAAAAGTATCTTTGACCACTTTTCGATAAGGATCAGGCCCCCCTAAGTAATTGAAGGAAATGCATCGAAACAGAAGGACATCAGTGCATAATTGAAGGAAAGGCTTCATTAAAGACAGAAAACGCAGCATTTTCCCGAAACAAACACGTCAATGTCGGAGATTTTCGTCACTTATCGAAATTTTCAGTCCCTAACCGAAGGAACCTGGGTCGGAACTCGAGGCAATCTCGGTAATTTCCGTGAATTTCCGGTCGACTCCCGAAGCAAACGCTTCACAAAATGGCGTCGCAAGATGAATCTCCTGTCAACGTATGCGAGAAGCGGTCGGAGTCCGCCACTTTCATAAATTTAATGAAACAACTTTAAATCCACTCATTAGAGCAGGGCGAAACGTTGGAAATAAAGAATGATTTCTCAATATGAAAATATATGTTTCCAAGTGGATGTATTTTTCCAATGTTACTGGTCATTGAAATTCATTGCTGGTGGGTGAATGCTTGAAAGTATACAAGCTCAGTGTTATTTATTATTTGCTTGAATTCATTGGTCCTGTCAGTTACCTACATAAGTGAGAATCTGCCCCAGTGGTAAACAATAGGATACACAGAAACCTGCTTTTTACCGTTCCGGGTCAGTTCGTACCAAAACCGGTTCGTACCAGGGTCGGTTCGCCCCAGTTTTAATAATAAAGTTTGTAAAGGGTTCCGGATCAGTTCGTACCAAAACCGGAACGTCGCAGGGTCGGTTCGACCCAGACTAATTGTAGATGTAGTAAAGATGAATAAAGAGATGTTTTTACATTACATGACATTGTTTGCGTATGCACTCAGCCGCTTGAAGATTTGATGCGTACTTAACGGATTACGAAAATTGAGGTAGGTGAGTTTCTGTTTGTTTGTGCAGACTTCATGAAATAATTAAGAGTTTGTATGAAATTGACACATCCGTGAGTAAACCCCTCAGTTGTGAACACAGATTTATTCAAGGAAGCCTACACTGAGTTGGGTAACTGCATGCAGTTAACCACTCCAAAAATGGCGGCTGGTCAAATTCATGCGCATGCCTTGGTCATTTACCAAAGAACATGTAGATGCCATGTTAACCTTTATGGAGTGTGTAAATACAACATAATCTGCGTTTGCAACATTGAAGCGGGAGAAGGGTAATCTGTTGACAGAATTGAACACGAAGAAGGGTAACTTTTAAGTTTACTTTGTACAACGACGATAGAATGCCATGGGCAAACACCTATTGCTATTGCACATTCACAGTAGAACACAGATAGCCCCAAATTCAATCCAATTTGGTCGCTTTCTCCATAAAGAAATAGACAGACAGACAGTAATAGTTTATTTAAGTGTCACAACATACTTTTTACGGTTAAAGCTATATTTTTCCATTTTGTAAAATCAACAGAGGTAAATCAATTATTAAGAGTATTGATAAAATTGCATGTTTTCTTTTCTTCTTTTGCTGTATTCTAAATTGCGTTTGGGTAATCTTAAATCACTCATTTTGGTTATCTTGATAAAACTTCGGATAACTTCGACCCTCTGCTTAGTGAGGCATGCCATCCATCCCATTTCACCGCGTACTGCGCAATTTGAGGTACAATGTATTCCGGGGTACTCCAAGGACAAATCTGCATGCTCTATTTTGCACATTATATATCTCTTGGTGGCTGGTAAGTCCCCAGAGGGGTGCTCCATACATCAATATGGGTTGAACTGTGGACTCATACAATTTAGTAAAAAACTTCATATCCCATGTCACCACACATGTAGTATTTCGATATTAATAAAGATAAAGCACGACTTGCACTCTTTGCTATTTCCTTGACAGTGAACTTCGTGTTAAGATGCTCCTCAAACCACAGCCCTTTTCATATTACTTATTTTACAAATTATTTGAATTGGACGGAAAAACCTACTAATTCTGAAAAACACCCATATAATTACAAAAAAGCGGTAAATATAACATTCATATATGTCAAAAGTGGTAAATATAACATTTATATATGTCAATATTTGATAATGAAACAGAAATTAGATACATGTAACATATATTATAGTTGGGGCGAACCGACCTTGGGTGAACTGGTTCTGGTGTGAACCGCCCCTGGGACGAACCGGTTTTGGTACGAACTGACCCGGAACCCATTTTACAATGGTTTTTTTCCTAATGAATCAAACACATTTTGAGGTTGAAACGAGTCAATGTGAAAAAATGTATTGCTATAGTGATATATCATTTATTCAAATGAAATTATGTTTGTAGCTTTGTAACAATTGGTTTTTAAAGTAAACACTGTAACATTGTCATGATTTTCTCATATTGATTATTACTCCATAATAATGATGTGTATATATTTATATGTGTGTGTATGTGTGAACCAAATTGTACAGTATCAACCGTTTATGGATGCAATGTTTTAGTTTCACAGTTTTCAAATTTAAATTAGTCGTTGCATAATGTTGTATCATCAGCAGGTCAAAAATCTCATTATGATCACATTATGAAGTAGAAACCATTGAGAGCCATTGTTGTGTGAATGCCTTTGAATTATAAAAATTTAATTGAACACGGTAACTGAAATTGTTTGTACAATCTTGTTTTCTTAAGACTCCTTTTGTTAAATGTTCTACTTCCCTAGAAATGAGGAAAATACATTATACTTTAGGCTAATAATGGTTCCCCAAAATACCAATGAGAGAAATTAAGATTCTGATTGTAGTTTTTTTCCAAGTTAGAATATGTAAAAATGTATGGACTTCCTTCTGGTGTGTTTTGAATAATAAATATGTACCTCTTATGTTAGATGAACAAATCCTCATGGTCAATACTGCACATACACTCATAATTCTCAGTGGGACGTACTGGTTTTGGTACGAACTGATCCGGAACCCTTTACAAACTTTATTATTAAACCTGGGGCGAACCGACCCTGCGACGTACCGGTTTTGGTACGAACTGATCCGGAACCCTTTACAAACTTTATTATTAAAACTGGGGCGAACCGACCCTGGTACGAACCGGTTTTGGTACGAACTGACCCGGAACCGTAAAAAGCAGGTTTCAGTGTATCCTATTTTTTACCACTGGGGCAGATTCTCACTTCTGTAGGTAGCTGACAGGACCAATGAATTCAAGCAAATAATAAATAACACTGAGCTTGTATACTTTCAAGCATTCACCCACCAGCAATGAATTTCAATGACCAGTAACATTGGAAAAATACATCCACTTGGAAACATACATTTTCATATTGAGAAATCATTCTTAATTTCCAACGTTTCGCCCTGCTCTAATTAGTGGATTTAAAGTTGTTTCATTAACTTTATGAAAGTGGCGGACTCCGACCGCTTCTCGCCCGGGTTCATTGGGATTTGACAGACCCTTTGGTTCTTTTCTTGCCAAACGCAGTCTCTCCCTTGCATCAAAAAGGTGATCCTATAAAAAAGTATATAGGCTATTTTGAAAAATGGAATTTTCCATATATTCATCATATCAGAGGTCACAGATTTAAATGCATTGATTTAATTACAGCATATATATTCTGATAATGATAATGTGATATTTATCATGGTTATCAATTATTCGTTTATTTATCATTTATCAATTTTCGTTTTGATTATATGCCCACACATTTCTTGTCGAGATGCAAAACTTTACATGATCTAGATATAAAATACTGCACATACACTCATAATTCTCAGTAATAAAGTCTAAATAATCTTAAACAGGTCTGAAATATCTTATCATCTTTATAACATCACGCTGCTGACAAGCTATACGGGACCCGATCTACTAGCGCCCGGTCAAGTGTACCAATCGCGATACGGCTTCATTTGTCCGAACTTTTCTCAAATTATCATCGTAACTATTGCATAATAAGAACAAACATAGATCCCATCGTTTCGTTATTCAATTACGCCTTCAACCCTTGTATGTATAACTAAATACACCAAAAAATCGCACAGTATGAAATAAAAACAATACTCACGTTGACAGGAGATTCATCTTGCGACGCCATTTTGTGAAGCGTTTGCTTCGGGAGTCGACCGGAAATTACCGAGATTGCCTCGAGTTCCGACCGAGGTTCCTTCGGTTAGGGACTGAAAATTTCGATTAGTGACGAAAATCTCCGATATTGACTTGTTTGTTTCGGGAAAATGCTGCGTTTCCCGCCTTTAATGAAGCCTTTCCTTCAATTATGCACTGATTTCCTTCTGTTTCGATGCATTTCCTTCAATTACTTAGGGGGGCCTGGAGTTGTCCAAAATGGAATTTTTTAGGGAGGACAAAAACGTTGTCATTAGAATAATCTGTGGTATCATCATAGAAATAGCCGGACTCTTTCCTCTATGTTCAGGAACAGCTTCACGTCAGTATGGCCAGCTCCAAGGACGAAACCCTGCACTTCGATTACGTACGCTTCATCTTCTGTGATATCCTGGGCAGGTCCCGAGGGCGAATCGTACCGGCAAGAGAGTTTAAAGCTTTCCAGTCGGGAGTGGGGCTATTCGGAGGTGAGGATACTGCACTATTTACAAGTCTGAGTTTTACATTGTATTTCATTAAATGTATTTAAAGGTCTGATAACTAACACAAAACCTCATGTTTCGATACAGCTACACTTGAATGATTGAATGAAGCACGCACATTTTGATTAATGAATGATGAGTGAATAAATTAGATCATGTATATGCCTGTCAAAATATTTGTTGATAACGTAATAATTCACTTTTTAAATTTTACCGTCTTAATTATTTTCCAATGATATTTCAAGGCCAGTCCCATCTTCAGATGTTGATGCAGATGTAGATGTAGAAAATAATAATAATTAAGGCGACCCGATTTTAGTATGGAAACCCGACCAACTGACCAACATAAATAACATAAGTGAGAAGTTCAAATTCTATCAAAAACCAATTTTTATACTTTAACTAAGATATTGATAATAATTCCAACTTTCTACCCCGCAACGTACGTGAGATACAGACACCCTTGCCCATGGGTAGGCCCATGGGAAAAGTCGCCCATGGGCGAGAGGCTGTTCAAATTTGTGTTACACAAAAATTATATTCTAATTTTTAATAATGGGTCTAGCAGTAACATATTTTAGGTATTTATGAACTCCCCCCATGGAAAGGAATTTTTTCCCCTTGGGCGAGATTTCCCATGGGCGAGATTTGCCATGGGCGAGACCTCGCCCATGAGCCAGGTTTCCAATGGGCCAGGTTTCCCATGGGCCGGATTTCCCATTGGCCAATGTTGACTTTGGCAACCATATAATGTTTGTGAAATGTTGACTTTGCAAAAAATAGAATGTTTGTGAAATGTTGACTTTTGAAACATTGACTTTTAAAACATTTATTGATTTTGGTGGAAGTGTTACTTTGATAAAATATGGACTTTGGTGACATGTTGATTTTAATACATATTTTGAGTTATATGAATGGTTGACTTATGAAATATTAATTTTAGTGAAATGTTGTGTAGTTTAAGTTTAACTTATATAAAATGTTAACTTTGGTGACATGTTGACTTTGAAAAAGATATTTTGAATTTAGTGAAATGTTGACTTTAATCACATATTGACTTTGATGAAATGTTGACTTTTATAAATGATATTTTGAGTTAAGCGAATTGTTGACTTATGTTGACTTTGGAAATATGTATTGACTTTGGCGAAGTTTGCTTATATCATGAAATATTAATATTTCTATTTTATTGACTTTGGTTTAGTTTAAAATGTTGACTTTTATAATAGTTTGTTATTTATGGTTTGACTGACCCTTCACACAAGAAATAGCTACAACGGGTTATTAGTAAACGGTATGTGCATCAATTAACATAATTGAATACACATGAGTGTCAATGACACGCTAATAATACGCTAGTAAAGTAAATATATGTATAAACGTTTATATCAAGTAAACACACATTGTGTTAAGTGTAATTCAGCGTCGTGTAAAGTACTTACACAATAAAGAATAACAATTTGTATTTGTAATTGTAATTCACTTTCATTTATAATGAAATAGCAAAATATGCTAGCCGTGCACTTGGAGTACATGTAATTATATAAATAGAAACTTTTAGGGGTATGCCTTTTGGTGTTTTCCTGCTTTTCCTGAGTTAATTATGCTTTGGCACTTTCTTATCTCGAAATCGAGTGTAAAAATGACATTACAATCATATGCTTATGTTATTTTACTTTCTGGTTATTGATGTCATATTTATTGTGAAACACGGATGTGATAAAAGGTAACATATATTTCGTACAATGTGTACATGCATCTGCATGACTAAGTCTTTTGTTTAATGTAAGGAACGAAGTATATGTACCGTTAAAACAATATTCTGTAATCGCCGAATCTTGACTTGTATCGAGCACCTTCATTGTTCAAACAAGTTTTGTAAAGAGCGCGTTCCCGGGCCATAAACTATGCGTAGAATGTAGACATCTTTGATGGGCATTCTAGAAGTAGAATGTAGAATGTAGAATGTAGAATGAAGAATGTAGAATTTGTTTTGATTTGGCGATACGAGGACATACCATATCAGTAAAAGCTACTATTGAGTAGGATGCCCTATTTCACTGTTCCATTTCAGTCATGGGTGTTACGTTAATTAATGCGATGATTCTGGAGAATGGGAGATATGAACCTTCTGTATGTTTCTGCATATGTTTCTGTTGGCACTATGATATTTTCATTGACGAATAAAACTACAATTGGTCGATCTATGAGTCAAATCCTACACTTCCAGATCGCGATGCTGTTCTCAATTCGAGTTTACTTGTGGGGATATTTATTTGCATTACTGAGACTCCTATAAGTACCTCGGCTTTTGGTTTAATGAACACCTCGATTTTAAATTAGCCATAAATCAACTGGCAAAATCGGCCGGTAGAGCTCTGAGTGCTCTCTGTACTAAGTTTTGTGATGCAGGTGGAATGGCATATGATGTGTTTACAGCCCTGTACAACTCATCAGTACAACCTATTCTCAGCTACGGAGCGGCAATATGGGGGCTTTATGAACATAAAGTAATTAATACTGTTCAAAATCGAGCCTGTCGGTTTTGTCTTGGAGCTAACAGTAAATCTTCAAATATCGCCACTAGAGGTGATATGGGTTGGACCTCGTGTGTTACCAAACAACGCCTGGAAGTATACAGGATGTGGATGAGAGTACGTCATATGTCAGAATCATGACTTCCACACGAAGTACACAAGTGGTCACTCAACCGGAACAGAACATGGGAACACAGAGTTAAGAAACTGAGTAAGTCGTTAGATCTTGAGGGATACTTACTTTTAGACAAATCTTCTATTCCAGTTTTACGACAGAAATTGAATATTTTAGACGAGTAGAAGTGGTTTACTGAGCTATGGAACGATAAAGGCAATGCAATCAACGGAAACAAACTAAGGACATATCGCCTATATAAGAAGGATTTAAGCCCTGAACCTTATGTCATCAACACATTGTCTAGACACCACCTGAACTTCATACGACTGAGAGCCTGCAGTTTGCCTCTGTGTATAGAGACTGGAAGATTCTTTTAGCCGCCTACCCCAGTTCAAGACAGATTGTGCCCTCAATGCCCCAGGGATATTATGTACAACGTTTTAAAAGCTGCAATGGATATGGATACCTCTTTTACGCAGAAAATGTCACGCTAATGTCACTTAGGATCTTGCAATAAATAGATGTATTTGTTCTATCAACCTGGACGCCCTTTGAAAGTTTAATCCATGATTTGGGTGTTAAACCAATCAGTTTGAAATATGTAATAAAATTTGCATTCAAATCGAAGTCATGTTTCAAGGCATTAAATTCTTTAAGGTGACCAGAGTCCGTCATCAGATCTCGAATGTATCTTATTCCACATTGGTGCCATTTATAATAGGTTTTAAAATCATCATAAGGGAGATAACTCATGATTTCTGAATCAATATTCTCAATTTATAAAGGTTTGCAGATTATTATATATAGTTAGAACATCTTTCCAGAAATCATTCTTGATATGTTTAACTAACCTTTTTAATTGATCTTTTGGGAAGTTCAAGATGTTGATATTTTCTGGGTTTACCATTGAACATCTGGCTAAGTGTTGCCATAATCCATCTTTTTGAATCATACGCTTAATCCATTTCAATTTCATGTATTTACAAAAAGCTCCAACGTCAAGCATGCAAAGTCCTCCTTCTGAATAATCATTCATCAGCATCCGTCTTTTTATTTTATCTCTTTTTCCATTCCATATGAACTTAAACAGAATTGTATTTAGTGATTTAAAGAACGCTTTGTCCGGCATTGGAAGGCCTAAAAATAAATGTGTAAATAATGGAATAATTTGGCACTTGATAATTGTAATTTTGCCATTTAATGTTAATGAGCGTTTTGACCAAGAGAAGCAACTTTTTCTTGTTTTGTCAATTTGTTTGTCAACCTTCAAGGGGATAATTTGTTTTAAGTCAGTTGAAAACATTATTCCTAGGATCTTGAAAGGTTCTTTAGACCACTGGAGGGGTAGATTGGGGCATAGTTGTTCATTTGAATTCTTTTTTTAACCAAACCAACCAGCCTTGGTCTTGTCACAATTTATCTTTAAACCAGATGCAAAAGCAAAGTCTCGTAGCGTTTTGATAAGTTCTATTAAACCCTCTTGTGTTCCTTCTAGAGTGAAGTTCGCGTCGTCAGCGTATTGAAAAGTTAAATATTCAACGCAATGGACGTCTATACCTTTTATCTGGATATTATTCTTGATGGAGATGGATAATAATTCTATACAAACGATAAATAGATATGGGGAGATGGGGTCGCCTTGTCTACAGCCTCTTTCAAGTTTGAAATAATTTGAAATATGCCCTGTACTTATAATTGCGCTATTACTATTACATTGAAACAATTTTATCCATTGTGTGAGAATTGGACCAAAATTAAATGCTTCCAATGCTCTATCTATAAAATTCCACTCTACAGTATCAAATGCTTTTTCAAAGTTATAAGCAGTCCTGTTTTTTTTATGTACTTCACAATAATTCATAAAATCGTATAATATTCTTGTATTTTCTCCAATGAAACGGTCCTTAAGAAATCCCGTTTGTGTTTCATTAAGTATATTTGGAAGGACATTCTTCATCCTATTTGCTATTACTCCAGACGATATTTTATAGTCCACATTTAATAAAGTTATTGGTCGTCAGTTCTTGAGATATCGCCTGTCTCTATTTTCTTTTGGAATACAAGTTATTATATCCTGATTTTGAAAAGTTGACAAAGTTCCAGTATCGAAAGCATAAATTATAGATCTGAGGAGAATAGGTCCGATATCTACCCAGAAGAACTTATAGAATTCTGCTGGAAAGCCGTCTGATCCCGGACTCTTTCGATTTTTCATACATTTTAGAACAAGTGCACATTCATGTAGGGTAATTGGACCTTCACAGTTGTTTCTCTCGTTTGGATTTAATTTGATGTTAACATTTGTAAATTGACGTGCATAGTCTTCCCACTTTGCGTCATACTGGGTAGTATACAGGTTTTTGTAGAATTGTGAAGGTTCATGAACTATGTCATTAGTACCAGTCACACTCTTACCATTTGAGTCGATTATTTCATTCAAATGCTTATTTATATAATTTCTCTTATCAAGATTGAGGAAATATTCTATATTTTTTTCACCTTCTTCGTACCATTTTGCTTTACTTCGAAATATAATTCCTTTCATTTTTTCTGTACGAATGGTTTTTAATCTTTCTTTTTTAACGTCCAATTCATTAGAGAGCGTGTCATAGTTTGATTCAAGCTTATTTATATTATTTTCCAGTGTCTTTTCTTCTTTGTCAAAATATTTCTTTTGTTTTATTGTATATGTTATTGTCTCACTTCTATTTTTCATTTTTAGCATTTCAAATACGAACTGGTCGTTCATTTTGAAAGTCATATTGTCGAGATTACAGTATTTCCCGATTTCTTGATTTCATTCAAAGTATTTTTTATAGTTTCTTTTATTGTACCTACATAATCTTTATCATGCAGTAAATTAGAGTTGAATTTCCAATATCCAGGGCCTCTTTCGATTGGGTTAACATCTAAATCAAGGATTATATATGAATGATCAGATTTGTAGCTTATTCCAATGGATACAGTTTTCACTAGTGATAGGATATCTTCTGAAATTAGGAAGTAATCTAGTCTACTCTGCTTTAATGGATTGGGTTGGCGCCATGTGTATTGTCTACTATCGGGATTAAGTATTCTCCAGGGATCGACCAGTTCTAATTGTTCCCTAATATCAAGTATTTTGTCATGTGTTTTCTGGTTGTTTTTGTGTTTAATATTATAAGTGTCGTTTTCATAGTCTTGCACCACATTCCAATCTCCACCCCAGACTATTGATCCTGAAAGTTGACTTAATTCATTGGCGAGATCCTCAAAAAAGTTTGGCGAGTCGGTATTTGGCCCATATATATCTATAAGTGAGAAACGTATATCTTCTATAGTGATATCAAGAATTATGAAACGGCCGTTATCATCTACAATTATTTCATGCATGTGATATTCAAAATTATTATTTATTAAAACCATAACTCCTGCATTTTTACTAGTACCGAATGAAAAATGGAACCTAAAACCCCATTCTGCGGCCCATGTGAGTTCATCTTCAACTGTACTATGAGTTTCCTGAAGAAATATAATTGACGCTTTCTTACTACGGACTAAATTAAATATGTCTCTGCGTTTGGCTGGATCGGTTTTTAAGCCCCTGGCATTCATAGACAATTATCTAAAATTATCCACTGTCTATGTTTGAGATATCTATCATATGATAAATATTATGTATATGCTTGACCGAAACCAATGCTTGTAATGAGAATTGTGAGAGAAAGAAAAGATAAAAAGGTGAAATAAAGATTTTGAAAGAAATAAGAGATAGAAAGGAGGAAAGAAATGAAAATAAAAAAGGTGAAATGATGCTTTTTGCTGACTTTTAAGAGATTGACTTTGGTGACTGGAAACTATTTTTTGGCTTATATCCTTATATAATGAAGGAAACGTGTTTCTAAATCCATCTAAATGTGTGACGTCTTTGCCTTTCTGAAAGGTTTAACACTTTCAACTGGACATCAAAGGCTGATTGTTTCAATTATGTCCAAACCCATGGACATCACAACTAGGCTGATGGTGGTGCATTTTATGTGAGATCCAAAAAATCGCCACAACTTTGACAGGTATTAACTAGTTATAGACCTCTCATGTGTATCAGATGCATACTAAAAAATTTGAATAAACATCACATTTCATTAGACATATTCCAAGCAAAAAACATGGAGTGATTTTTACAAATGAAGAAGAAGAAGAAGAAGAAGAAGAACATTATTTTATTTGTGTGTCACCAGGTTGTACAATAAACGTTGGAGCAGTGATAATACAGATAAAAGTACACCTGCCGGCCTCATAAGGCCTACGAGACACATAATATACATAATACACATAAGATACATTAATGCGATAATATAATGATTTTAACGGTTTTTAAGTGTGCTGTGTATTAGAAAGTCCCTGGTCTTACATAATGTGCATGAAGCAGAGGAGCGTCACCCTTCACTGGCCATGGGAATTCGCGAGTTGATGTAATTACAGGTGGCGGGAATGACCATTAACTAATTATCATGTACCCGCCCTCATTTAATTGTTTGTGTATCTCCCACCAGACCATTAGGGGTGGCCAACTTCGTTCAAATGTTCTTATAGATCTAACGCACAGTATTATATAACATGCGATATTACAAAGGCAGTAATGAAACTTCAATTATCATGTACTGTAACAGTTTGTCGATTATCGATTATCGTATCAATGTACATAGGCAATCATATATGATTGTCGTATTGTGTACTGTATAAATCAACACAGAAAACACATACATTCGCTGTTGGAAAACGTTATTTAGTAGCTCCACATGTAAGGTGGTGATGTATGATGTCATTTAAAGGTGCATCCATTGTGTTTCATAAATTTTTATTTGGCTTTAATACAAATTCACTCAGCTTGCATATTCATCCCCAGTCGCCAAACATGTCATAATTACTAGTTTCCAATTAAAAGTAACATCATTATGCATGTGCAGAAACCGAAACTGCACGTCCTATATACATGCACATGCAGTAGTTGTTTGACCTATCGAACAATATTACCCATACGGGCGAGAAGACACAGGTGATTATTTTTGTGATATTTCCACATGTGCTTTCAAGTGATTCTAAACGTTGATTGGTCGGTTACCCGGAGAAAGAATGACTATGACGTCATAAGACAATGGTCTGACGCGACGAATTTTCTTATGACGTCACAATGTTACTGTGGCGACGGGTCCTTCACAGCGGCCGCCCAACGTGAAAATGTAATAACCAAGCGTAATTTGGTCAATTTAATTGCATAATGGGTAATATATAGAATAACCAACTCGGAACGCGTGATTACGGGGAATATCCACTCGTCTAAATAATGTCCAGAGCAACTCGCTAAAGCTCGTTGCTGAACATTATTTAGACTCATGGATATTTCCCGTAATCACTCGTACCTCGTTGGTTATTCTCTAAATATCAACCCAAATTTGTTATTTTGTCTGGTTTAAATAAGATTCCAAAATTACGTTTGACTCATTGGCGCGCGCCACACGAGCTCGCGGTGCATTGTCCGGTTTTCGATCAGATATCGATACTTATAACTTCATATTGTCAATATACTAAGTCGAGTATCATCAAAATGGTAGTTTTTGGTAACAGTTGGTACTTCTCGATAAAATAAGATAATTTATAACGTTTGTCATATTTGACCCCAACAACACAACGGATGTACTTTTAAACCGCTGCCTTTGAAATCTGTCAACTTCAACATAGACATTTTCACAGAAATATTGATATAATAAATAGAATATCTGTCAATTCTTGACAAATAACATGTTCACCTCATCTCGGTATTGTATGATAACTTGATAAGATACATGCTTTCAAATCATTTATTGCAATATGAATACGAAATACAAACGTGAAGCAAGCAATGTTTATGTAACTACATGAACATTTAGATATTATCACACTTCCAACAACTGTACCAAAATATTTGAAACATAATATATCATAAACAAAGTCATGACATCTGCCTGTCTATTTTACTTGAATCTCAAACTTGTAGCAAACCTATTAAACTATTACCACGCTCAGGCACGCTGTATTTACGCTTACATTATGCAACATTGTCAACTTAAAATTAAAAACAAAGAACATGTAAATTTTGAAATGAACCAGTATGTATGCAGTACAGTACTGGAGTATCTAATTACCATCACTAGTCATCCTATGAGGAGCCAAGTCGCGCTCTTAACGCGCTTAATGGAATATTATAGCCTGGATATACTGGGATAAGTGTGTATTGCAAGGGGGCAGTTTGTTTGGGTATTACCATAAACCAATTAAAAAATACGTATATATGTGTATTGTCGCCAATACTGTTATTTCAATCCGAGTAATTTGACACGTGTGTAGTCTACTCAGAGATACCCGTCAAAATCGTAAGATGTCTTTGATAATCCCTGTATCGTATTGAGAAAGCGGCCGAAATTGTAAAAAAATCAAATGATTAAGAACCTTTAATATAGATTTTTCATGTACCCCCTTCACTGCTGTCAACAGTCTAACAATGAGTGGGTCATCCCAAGATCTTTATTGGAGACTAATTGTAAGAGTTCGAATTAATTAAAATTTGTAGGGTACTGGCGAATTTGATAACGCAAAAAAATAAGGACATTCTGAATTCATTACATCACTATATTTCTAAAAGTAAAACGTTTCGCTGATTATTGATACAAACGAATATTGAATATATTAGATCTGTGTTCATAATATTTGTAAGAAACCCCTTGTTCAAAGGAGGCAATGCAATATTTTGACGCTAGGGACAACTGAGCACTACCATAAATGCATGTATGTATATACGCATGTATGTTCTGTGCTATTCAATGATTAAAACCGCTCGAAATCAAATGAAACAAGTGATGTAAGAAATGGACTGGGTTTTTTTTGTAATTGACAACAATGGGTTAGTTCCCCGAATAGACATGTTACGTAATACCACGGCACGCTCGTTACATAGACATGGTGTTATGATATATCATATAACTGTAACCTGCACTTGGTTGAGTATAAATCATCAGTCTCGGTGACTAGTGTATTGTGGGCAACAGCGTAGTCAAATGATCTAATACTTACTGTTTGAAACGCGCTCCTTTAGCCAGACCGTAGTGTTTTCAAAACGTCATTAAATTCAAACTTCAACAACGCCAATAAATATTTCAAAGTCAAACTATGTCACAAAATCTTTTAGAAGTCAACAATTCACTAAACTCAAAATATCTTCTCAAAGTCAATATGTCACCAAAGTTAAAATATCATTAAAGATAAACTTTCACCAAAGTCAACCAGTAGTTCCAAAGTCAACATGTCATCAAACTCGATATATCTTTTCAAAGTAAACTTCCACAAAAGTCAACCAACCGAAGTCAACATTTCACCATCATTATAATATTTTCAAAGTCAACATTTCACCAAAGTGGTATCAATTTCAAAATCACCATTTCACCAAACTCAATATATATAATCAATATATATAATCAAAGTCAACATTTCAATCTTCACCAAAGTCAATAAAATAGAAATATTAATATTTCATGATATAAGCAAACTTCGCCAAAGTCAATACATATTTCCAAAGTCAACATAAGTCAACAATTCGCTTAACTCAAAATATCATTTATAAAAGTCAACAATTCGCTTAACTCAAAATATCATTTATAAAAGTCAACATTTCATCAAAGTCAATATGTGATTAAAGTCAACATTTCACTAAATTCAAAATATCTTTTTCAAAGTCAACATGTCACCAAAGTTAACATTTTATATAAGTTAAACTTCAACTACACACAATTTCACTAAAATGAATATTTCATAAGTCAACTATTCATATAACTCAAAATATGTATTAAAATCAACATGTCACCAAAGTCCATATTTTATCAAAGTAACACTTCCACCAAAATCAATAAATATTTTAAAAGTCAATGTTTCAAAAGTCAACATTTCACAAACATTCTTTTTTTTCCAAAGTCAAGATTTCACAAAAAATTTTTTTTCAAAGTCAACATTTCACAAACATTATATGTTTGCCAAAGTCAACATTGGCCCATGGGAAATCAGGCCCATGGGAAACCTGGCCCATTGGAAACCTGGCTCATGGGCGAGGTCTCGCCCATGGCAAATCTCGCCCATGGGAAATCTCGCCCAAGGGGAAACAAATTCCTTTCCATGGGGGGAGTTCATAAATACCTAAAATATGTTACTGCTAGACCCATTTTTAAAAATTAGAAAATAATTTTTGTGTAACACAAATTTGAACAGCCTCTCGCCCATGGGCCTGCCAATGGTCGACTTTTCCCATGGGTCTACCCATGGGCAGGGGTGTCTGTATCTCACGTACGTTGCGGGGTAGAAAGTTGGAATTTTCGTCAATATCTTAGTTAAAGTATAAAAATAGGTTTTTGATAGAATTTGAACTTCTCACTTATGTTATTTATGTTGGTCAGTTATGGAATCTCGGGTTTCCATAATAAAATCACGTCGCCTTAGATGAAGATGTAGATGTAAATGTGGATAAGACGAAACGATGAAATGTTATATTAGGAATTAAAGGTTGTTTTATTAACCGAAAAACTGATACACTAATAATTGAATGAGTAACAACGATATCCGTTAATTTGCAGGTACAATATGCACAACATCAAAGGACACATTTATAACAGTGAAACCCACCAGAGTAGACCTGGATTTGCAAGAGCCGGCGGTGGCTGTTCCGGACTTGGAGACTCTCCACATCGTGCCCTGGGCTGGTACCGAGGAGTTCAAGGTCGCTGACGTTATCTGTGACACCCACTGGATATCCGACATGACACCTCAGCTGGCTTGTCCAAGACACGTGGCCAGTCGTCAGCTTGACCGCTTGCACAGCCTCGGCTTCCAACTGTTCTCTGGCTTTGAAATGGAGTTTGCTATGCTAGACCCAAATAACAGACTATCCGAATCGAAGTACATGAACAATGCAATACACACCAAGTACAGGTCCTTTATCTTCAACATTGAGAGCATGATGCACAAGGCGGGAGTTCAGATCGAGAGTCTCCACTCAGAACACGACCCGAGTCTCTTTGAGATGGTCCTCAAGGCGCAGGTCAGTCTCGCCTCCGCAGACGCTGCCTTTGTCTTCAAGACGGGAGTCCAGGAGATAGAACATGAAGGGGGCCTGGAGGTTTCCTTCAACTCGAAGGTCAACAAGTCGTACATAGGCAAACATTTCAACCATTCTCTTTGGTCTGATGGAGAGAACATGTTCAAGAGCTCCAACAATGAATTATGTGAATTAGGCAAGCATTGGCTGGCTGGTTTGTTGTTGCATGCAAGAGCTCTGTCGGCAATCTTTAGTCCTACAAAGGTGTGCTATGAACGTCTGAACAATCCCCACGTGCCTGGAGGCGTGTATTGGGACACTTATGACAGAAGTACAAGCGTCAAGCTGAAGGAGAGTCCATCAGGAAAGGGAAGTTACTTGGAGAACAGGATGCCGAGTGGTCAGAGCAACCCGTACCTCGTGCTGGCAGCAACAGTAGCTGCAGGGTTAGACGGACTCCAGAGGAAACTGACGTGTCCGCCTGCAGGCAGAGACAACATTGTTGATAAACTTCCAAGCAGCTTGTCCGAGGCTGTTGAAGAACTGGTAGCTGATACAGTCTTAGTGGAGTCGCTTGGACAGGAGTTTGTTCAGTGCTTTGTGGCAACCGTCACTCATAAGGAATAACTGGTGAACTGGGGATCTTATAAGAAAACATTTAAACATTAGCTTTCATTCACGTTGAGTCACCCAACTTTTTTCACAAGTTTTCGCGCTCCAGTCTCAGTCAATGGCTAATCTAAGCCTAGCTGTATTTCGATAACTTTTTAGAGCTAGCGCAGCAGCGCACTACAACTGAGCTTAATTATGTGCATATCAGCCAGTGTTGGAAACTAGAGCGAGATATAAGTTGGGGGAGTAGTTGCTTTGCACATGGAGCTTTAACTAATTCTCTTGCTCCATATCCATTTATATATGCACAATACAGATGAACCATTACACAGCACATAAGTACAACGTATTTTGGCAATGAGGTAGAAATATATCCATGACAAAACTATGTCGATATTTTATATAACCCTACTTCCCCACGATTATAATGTCTGATTGGTTGCTTATAACGAGTATCATCTCGGTTTATTCATGTTGTCTAGCCATTTCATATCATTATTTCATTACCAAAATAGACTGTGCAGTACTCCTTTATATCATATTATCCACTGATCGAACTTATTGTTACTCTCTTTGTGTAAACATTCATATTGGAATAAACGTTTAATCTACATGTTTGTTTGTGAGTTCAAACCTTCCTGTCGTGGTGATTGGTCGACATTGTCAGAGGCTCTTCTTTGTCTGCACAACATTTCATTTCTAAGAAACTCATTGTTAATCCATATCGAAATGGGCTCCTTCCGTCTGTCAGTAGCATAGCAGGACTAAAAACGCAGGGCATAGCTAAACAGACTGTCTGTAACTATCATACATTTTGTAGATGTGCCGTTTAGTATATATTACCGACGTCGTTATGTTCCTTAGTTTCCGTAGCAGATCGTAGCAAAACCCTAAGTCAACGTTCAGAGCGACTTTGTGTGTGTAATAATCACCATATGTATTTGTGCCTCTTGGAGTATGTGTTGCCTTTGTTGTTGTATTTATGTTTATTACACTCTCGTTGAAGATACTACTGTTGTGAAACATCGAAATGTTATTCAACACTGTTGTGAAACATTGCACGTGAAAGCGATCGTAGTCGGGACTACTTTCCAGTAGTCACATGGCCTTTGGGTTCGCATTGGATTTCTTGGGACATGTTTTTTTCACGCAACGTCGTAACGATTAATATTGTACGGACGCTTCTATCACAATTTACCGCCAACCAGTATCACTTGGTTGATTCAGAGTTAGTTCCCTTGAATCTCGTTAGCGTTCTCGCGATTTGACAGCCATTTGCATGGCTTTGTCATGCAACTTGACGTAGTCTAGATTCTAAATTCATAAGGAATAAACTTCATGTTCAACCCACGAATCATGTGACAATCGTCAGTTGAGTATTAATGCGACTACATTGTAATCATATAAGGTACGTTTTGATATTTTCTTCTTTTTTTTGCGGAATGGGTTTGATTGTTTAGAATGTAAACAACTGTAACTTCGTGTCGACACGTAAGTTTTCCAGGTTGTGGAGGCATTGTTCATGTCTGCCTGTTTTTACAGAGGATACCATACCAAGATATATGAATAAAAATGCTTCAAAGTAACTGTCAATGTTTATATAGCCTAGGCCTAACATTTTAACGTTCACTAAAATGTCGGAACTCCATTTTGATAACCTCTTACAGTCTGTTTACTGCCCCACCACTGCTTCTTAACTTGCAGATTTGATAATCAATTAAGTTCAATTACTGGTAGATTTTAGGAACATGTCTAAGTGTTTCTTTACCATTAACCATTTCGTTTTCAAAGCTATGTATAAACGATCGTAATGACCAGGTATACATTTTAAAGAAGACATTTTCAAAGAGCATGTATACTTCTTTGAAGTTAATCTAGAAGTTAATGTGATGAAGAAGAGAAAAAAGATCATGTACATTAACATATGTTTGTTATGTCAAATCTGTTCTCAACTGTTCACATCGACATTCACACCAATGGGTAACTTGCAGTCATACTGTATTTAATTTTTATAGCATGTTCCATAGTGAATATTGTAAATATTATTAAATGTTTGTAAATATCATCTTTAATCTGTATTAGATATTTGTAAACTTCATCTTTAATCTGTTTTAAATATTTATAAATATCATCTTTCATAATGTTGCAAAGGTTTGTAAATATCACCTCTAATCATGTTGTAAAGGTTTGTTAATAGCACCTTAATGTATGTAGTAATTAGTGAAGGTGACTGATACCACGGGAGATGGGTGAGTGGGAAGAGTCTGCACGGGGGTAGGGGGAAGGATGAAGGTGTGGGTTGGGATTTTGGCTTTTGGAGTCGGGTTTTTTTGGGTCGGGGTCGGCGAACTGCAGGGATTGGAGAGGAGGGGGAGGGGAGAGGGGAGAGGGGAGAGGAGGTGTCTGTTGGTTAGGGGTTGGAGGTATGGGGTGACTGGTGTGGACTGAATAGAGATTGAGGGTAAGAAGAGGGCGTGTATGTTGGAAGTGGGGGTGGTTAAGTTGTGAGGTTGGGTGACTGGGGTTTCGTTGTGGTTGGCGTTTGTGTGTGGGGTGGTGCAGGAGATACCATTTTGTCTGTGTTGAGCTGGAGCGGTGAGAGCTTGGATGTCTATGCTGAGAACATAGACAATGACTTAGACATAAAATGTAAGACATGAATGGTTTGTTTAGCGTATAGTTGTATTCAGTGAAACTTATAGATGATTATGGATGTGACACGTGATTGAACAGTTATATCAGGGTCAAAAGACAGTAAAACATAGTCATAGTCAAGATGTATCATAGATTTAGCGATCAATGTTTGGGTTTCAAACATCATTTTAATTTCGAAAGTGTTGCATTGCATTCTTGTATAATTCCAAAAAATAGAGACGCATGCTAGATTTACAATACAAATACGTATAAAAGCTTGAAATATAGTAAATGTGATTAGTCTTAACATAGGAAGATTAATAAATATTATTATTAACCATATAAATGGTTTGTTCATACTATTTTCCTCGGTTTATGCGTGAGTGGTTGTATAGTATATGTCATTCCAATGTCATTCTGTTCTCAAATACAAAGCTGTACTACCATATTGTATCAAATGTATCAAGTATCGTTACGGATAACAATATTTAACGAACCCTGTTGGAATTGTGAACTGCATTGATTATGTAGATCATTTTGAAGAGCGAGTTTATTGGGGCAATACATTAATCAGGGTATGGTTGTTGGTACCGATAACAGTGATTAACGATCCGTAACAGAAATGTGAACTGCCTAGATTCTAAACATCCTTTTGGATAGTTTGTTAATTGTGGCAATAAATTAATTACAGAATGAGTACTAGCTTCATTGCTAAATTAACTGTGTGTTATTCATTTTAGTAAATTGTGTGCAGAAATTAAAAATGTCAGTGTTTCAGTGTTGAAAATCTATATAAGCTATATAATATAAAAACCACTTGTAAAATGCACTGAAACGTGCTTATGTGTAAATATTAGTATTTCAATCAAAATGTGTACTTCCTTAAGATTTAGTTTATTTCATTTGGGAGCATATTCCTCATATAAACATTAGTATAACGACTTTGATTTAACCACTGTGTTACTTTTCAAACATGAACTCTTTTGATATTAAGTCATGTGTAGCCATGTTTAGAGATATTTTAATTTTATGTTTGCATATAACATTTATAACTGTACATAAACGAATTTAAATATGTGAGCGAATACAGACAGAGTCAACAAACAGGCAAAATGATAATCAAGGGAGAGTTAAATGCGTTTAATATTCCCTCTAATTACAAAATAAGATAAGCATATAAGCATATAACGATATGATTCATACAGAGCTTAGTCTAACCCGAAAACCATATTTCACATTTAACAATATTTGTCTACTGCTGTTAAATTCACTTTCATTGCGTTGTTATATATTCCTGTAAATGGTCAGGTAAATTTAGTTTCTAAATAGCATAATGTATTAACTAGTAATTGTAGAAACACCCTTGAAATTGTCTAATTACATACGAGAAGCGCTTGCGCAAAGAAAATATGTCAATTCATAATACTTAATTAACCCATTTATGCATGACGTCCCATAAATGGGACGCTAATTCAATGATCTGGTTCTCTGTTGATATATAAGATAAATATTTGCTGTAAGCTGTTTTTGAAAGGGAAGATGTTGTATTTATATGTCAACCAAGTTAAATAGTTGTAGATTTAAATATGGTTAAATCTGACAACCTGAAACAGAGGAGATACTAATTTAGCAAATTGCCAAAGTTTGAGGTACTACTGAATAATTGAACTTTCCAGTTGAACCCAATTGATTTGTTTTTATGGTTTTTCAATGTTAATAGTTTAAGTAAAAATACGAGTTTCTGTCAACTATATTTTTTTCCTTGCTCAAAGTTTTGTCAAATTAGCGTCCCACATATGGGACGACATGCACAAGAGGGTACAGGTTTTTTGGTGATTATTTTTGTGGCGAAATATAATTTCTTGTCTTGATATTTATTGGAAAGGATGAGTGGAAGGGTAATAAACAATTTTTATAAATGACTGACTAACCCTCTGCTGACATATATCTATATTGACATATCGGATTTTTCTGGTGCCACAGATTATTTTGAAGATAAGGACGGTTTTAAGGAGGAAATGAGTAAATCAGAGCATTGCATGTGCTAACAGTATCTCATGAAGAAACAAAAGTGGTGGTCAATATTCCTTTTCCCGCTCTCTGCAGACATTTTAAATGTTTGAATACGATATATACTACGTTTTTCACGCAAAAATCGATTGATTACTCTGCTGTAGTACACCTGTAATCTGAAATTCAGAAATGGTTTGCATTTCAGAAAGAGGAAGTCCCCAAGATGTTGTCCAACCAAAATTTATTATCTGTCAAACAATTTGGTTGTTTCATGTCATGTACCCTCTTGTGCATTACGTCCCATATATGGGACGCTAATTCTATCATCAAAATAACATGAACAAAATTATGAGGTAAAAATAACCATTGATTCACTTCTTTGCAAGTTATGAACTATAAATTCTCACAATTAAATGAAAATCTGAGAGGTCATGCATAAATGGGTTAATGTATTTGTAAAATGTTATTGTTTACTCAACAAAATTGTAATGTTTAGATGCATTGTACATGGGCCGAGGGCCTATAAACCGAAATAAAAGAATTGAACAATAATTTACCATACAACAGAAACAGAACACTATTTATAGACAGGTAAGTAAATAAACATTCGTTCGGTGTCATTATAATTGTGTCATTTCGCAATGATATTCTTTATCTTACAGATTTTCCTTTTCTAGGGTCGGCCAATCAATAACATCTTTAATCTTAAACGGAATTTCCAATCGACGTCAATTAGCAAAGCACAATACACACAGTGCAGCTTCCTCAACTTGAGACATCATTAGACAGTAATTACTTAACAACTAATACACATTCTCGCGGGATGTGTATTCAAACTTGTTAAACATGAATTTAAAGCTGTTTCGCGGTTTCTCCTATGATGTTTATACTACTTTATATAGAAAATTGGTCCTGCCTATCTTATATGCAATATGGGGCACCAGACAATTTAATATTATCAATTCTGTCCAGAATCGGGCATGTAGATTATTTCTTGGTGTTGGTTGTAAAACTCCAAATTTGGCTGTACGCGGAGAGATGGGTGGGTTTTGCCCTTTACAAATACAAAAATTGAAATTATGACCTTTTGGAGCAAGCTTCAAAAAATTTATCGTTCTAGATTACCAAGTTTAATTTTCAGATGGTCTGATCAGTTCCCTAAGTCCTGGAATAATGCAGTCCTGAAACTTGTTGAAAATCTTAATTTGCCATTTGATTTTAGTAAAATTTCTAGAATTGAGCTTTCCCATATCAGAATTTGGATGAAATCCCTTTATAGCCAATGCTGGTGTAACGATTTATATAATGACAGAGGTCATCCGAATGGTAATAAATTACGTACTTATAGATTATTCAAGAAACTTTTGATTCCGGAATTACATGTTACTACTTTGTTAACAAGATGTCAACGTAGTGTAAGAGTAGGTTACGCTGTGGCACATTACCCCTGGAGATAGAAGTCGGCAGGTATACCCGCCCTAAAACACTTTTAGAAAATAGGATCAGTAAAGTTTGTAATAGCAATGTAATTGCAGATGAAATACATTTTCTCACTGAGTGTGTGACTTTTATTCTGATCTTAGGTATAAATTATGGCAAGATATTTCTCTTGTTAACCCTTTCTTTACACAGTTGTCAAAACCAGCCCAATCTGTATTCATATTACGCAATGAGAGGTTTATGAAGCCTCTTGCCGCTCTTTTTATATAATTACCATAACAATCTTATCTCTTGTACATGTTGGTGTTGTAAAAGGGGTAACATTACTTTTTTTATATATGTGTATATTTTAGACATGTATATAATAACAATATTTATGTTTCTCATAGGCCGTGTGGCCGGATGGTACGTTCTTTTATTGAATGTATTCTGTGTTTTTTACTGGATATATATTGTACCACGTGACACAGAAATAAAACAAGTTTCTTTTTTTTCTTTCATGAATTTTGCGAATATATGTTAATAATTACTTTCACATGCTAGATGTAAATTTTGTTATGGTTAAAATGAATATTATAAAGTAGAAACTTCACATACCACAAACAGATAAAGGGCATCACATACGACAATGAGTTCGCTGTTAATAAACAAATAAATGAAATAAATAAAGTCCTGATTTCTACAAAAATGTACAGGTTTAATAAAGATTGGTGATCACAGTACTGTCTGAAATGTTAGGACTTAGATAATCATATATCGAGATAAATAAATTACCGATGTCGACTAACCAAACATCTACCTATTCTAGCCGGTTGTCAATTTCCCTGCAATACCGCCAGATACATATATTTACAGCTAAAAATATGTAAAACTTACAGGCTTTTGACACAATCTGAAACGGGTAGGAACGTTACTTGATTACAATCATGACCACATCTTACCCGACTAGCACACGGGTACAGGGATTATCTTCAAACGTTTTTATTGAACGGTGTATCATAAACTTTAAGGTTCAAAATCTAATGAATGAAGTCGTTTAAACTGAGTTCAAGATTGAAATTGTAGCTTGACACCCTGTCACTAATTTTAGAATAACCGATTAGAGTGTGATTGTTGATTCGAATATTTGTTAGACTTTGAGATGACCCTCTTATTGTTAGATTATTGAAGCAGTGAATAAGCATTTGTGTCGATTGATAATTGGACATTTTCGTTACAGCATTTATCTATAGTTTAGACATATTACATGCGTCTTTTCTTCTATGAGCTTATTTGCATATAATTAAATACTGCCTTTGATTTCTGCTGTGTAATTTGAATATATCACTGGCAGCCCTATTCTCGCAAATGTTCCTTCTCTAAAGCCTCTTTAGTAAGATCTGACAAACATAACTAGAAGTTTCCAGGTAGATAGTCACGTTTTGGGTAGACTTTTACAGCCAATTTAAAACAATCCCCAAAATATTTTTTTAGCATTTCCGACAGTTCTTTTAAGGTTAAAATGGCGTAGATAATAAGATATATTATAACAGACTTTGAAATAAACTGCCAAATTTCTAGATTCTCTTTTTTTTACGTGAATAAGTAAATACCTTTTAACTCGTGTAATACCTTATATAGCATCGTTATATTTCAAGTGAGTGACAAGTTTATTTGCATTTGGGGCCACGTGACCCATATTGCTAATACAAAATGACTGCACACAGTGCGCATATTATATCATTCATCCAAATAGGCAAATTTCTTTTCAAGTACAACGACAATAATCTAATAACTTTTATATTTGTTGATGGCAACAACTGATACATTTTTTACTTAGATGAATTTACATAAAAATAATCAGGTATAATTATATTTCAAAGATAACGGACAGGGAGAATGAATGAATGAATGAAATGGCACGAATGAATCTACACCTTATACACACACATAATATATATATACAGCAAATATTGATTATGCAGTGCTTCAACAGGCAAGCGAATATGCTGTTGAAAAATATAAACATGTACGAAAACATTAAAGTAATATTAGATATGCAATTTCCAAATAGTTAATAAAACAACTCGTTTGGGATTGTTAGATATGCTTAATACGTTTGTGTCAACACACTAACCAATAAATGTATAAAATAAATATTTATGTGATTTCAAACAAAAGTATTACAAGTAAGATAAATATTACCAAAATTTTGGGAGATACAGCTGTCACATTTTAATTAACTTGCAAGTAGTTTGTGTATTACACAAGGTGACTCCCCTGTTTTATGACCCCAAATTTCCGCCTTTAGATGGACTCGCTGAACAAGCGTGTGTATTCGTGATTGTTGTATGTATATCCAGGTGTTTATTCGTCGACTCTGATGAAAGTAGTCTCCTCTTTGATCAATACCCGTATACATAATTTTCATTCATTCTTAGGAACACCATTTTGTATTATCTATACATGTAGCCGTCTTCCACTTAAAATCAATAATAAACTAGTTGATAAGAACATTTTAAGATGGGGTTTTCTATGTAAGGATAGCGAACAACATGCATGCTAAACGTTCAACCATCAATTTATTTAGACATGACTTTACAAACACGATGTATAAGCCCTTGGCTGCCCTATTTTTAAGATTTATAAATGGGGATTATACTTACATTAACATATCTAGTCCATCCTTTTACCAAATGTCCTTTATATCTAGTTTGTATATCTATAAATGAACTAACGTATTATGATATCTCATAAGCTTTTAAGGCCTGTACTTTTTTTTTAATGCATTAATAATGCGTTATGTCGTTTTTGCAATGAAAGCTGGGGACTGGTCACATTGAGTAAGAATAGATACAATATAATTTGTAACACAAACCCTTATAACATGATTGGAACAAACCCAATAATGACAAAGATAGTGTTTTGGCGACAAGATTTAGTGATTTTTTACCGTGGTGATTTGCATTTAAACATGATTATATGTACATCTTTCATAAAAAAAAAAACTACTACTTAAAATAATATAATTTCTTAATGTCTCCACCATGTTCTTGTTGTACATACAGTCAAATGTATTCACACTCCGAGTAAATGTCGAACTGACAGACGTCCAAGGAATATATGATGAAAAATATATATCTGAATGCAATTTGAGCCCTCTCACCACTTGGACATGAAGGCTGGCATGAAGGAGGACGCCAACTGAAGGAAGTAACCACATCACAAGACACGATACCATATAATCATTTCAACCAGTGTCACAGAAATATATGATAGTTTCAACTAGTGCCACGGGATATCATGATAGTTTCTACAAGAGACACTGACATGTGATATTTCAACCAGTGACATGGGACCATATGATAGTTTCAACCACTGATCCGAAGCCATATGATACTTTCAGCCAGTGATACGGGACCATATGATAGTTTCAACAACTGACACGGGACCATATGGTAGTTTCAACCAATGATACGGGACCATATGATAATTTCAGCCAGTGATACGGGACTATATGATAGTTTCAACCAATGATACGGGACCATGTGATAGTTTCAACCAATGATACGGGACCATATATGATAGTTTCAACCAATGATACGGGACCATATGATAGTTTCAACTGTCCTCTTGAGTAGAACAAGTTGCCAAGCCAATTGGACCAAAACATCAACGATCCATAGACATTTGGAAACGTAGGCTTGAGGTTGCTAACATGTATTATCTAAGGGATGTTGAATAATGTTATGGCAATAAGACATGTATTGCTAAATATCAGCAAAAGTGTACTTATATTACCAAATATGTCACCGCATTTAGACTCATTTGACAAACACGGACAGTTTAAATCCAGAAAAACGTTATCATCTGTCTTGTCACAGAGACGACGGAAGATGTTCATCATGATGTTATGTAATTTGTATTTAATAAATTTATCGCTTTCTCAATGAACTTAATTTCTCCCACGGGAGTATATTCGACTGTGAGAACAAAAACACTCAAGCGTGATTTGAGTTTTGAAAATTAGAGGGATTAGATTGTACTCAATGTAACAGACATCTGTATCGATGAACTTAATGAAAGGATATGGAAGACTTATGCGAAATAAAATTAAAAGCCTGTACAGCCCAACGTGTATACATATACTGGTAAAATAGGTAAACATATTTGTAAAATTTGAAATTAAAAATAATGGTATATTTTATTCATTGAAATATTGACAAAATATAAACAATAAACATTCAACTATCCCTAACTTATTTTGCCTAGTTGATGTAAACAGCAACACTTATATGACTACTTTGTTACGATCAACTTAACAATTTTAGGTGAATCAAACTTATATTACAAGTACTTTCGTCTGCATTTACCGTCTCTTCGATAACAGCTTACTAGAGACGTGAATTTGAAGATATTTTTATATAAGTATGAAAATGGACTTTGAAAATCATCTTTCAAAGGTTTCAAAAATGTGTTAAGTAAAAGTAAATGTGACATGATATAATTATATTGTTTAATTTTAAATCTTGCAGTGTACATTATACTAACAGTTGACTGTCAACAAAAATCATTCGGATAACTAACTGAACAATTAACTTTACTTCATCTTCCCCAGATCTAACTAGTCTTATCAAATATCTATTGGCAAAGTTTATTTGGACAGGTGTAGTTACGCAATTTAGTTAGTCATCATCACAAATTCATTACGCCCAATTACCAAAGTTACACATGATATCAGAATTCAGAAGACAGTTTTAGCAATGTGTTATTTCATGTTCTCACTTTGTAATGTGGCGCCGCACGTACATTGATTGCAAAGATTAGTGTCTTGTTGCTATTTAATAATGCTACATTCTAGTGTTGTATGTATTGAGCCTTAACCTAATTATCCTTATACAGGAACTGAAGTGCTGGTGATTTGCTAACATAGTAGGTCATTTGTATTTCATAACAAAGGGCGTGTTCCCATTTGTACTTTATATTTTGTTGCGTTGATAACGTTGCATAGCTGAAAGCCCAACCATGTTCCACACACACCATGCTGATGAGGTCCTAAAGACCGAAACAGCTGGCTGTCCATGGTTATATATATATATATATATATATATATATATATATATATATATATATATATATATATATATATATATATATATATATATATATATTTATATATATATATTATTAATATTTTGAATTCGTTAACCATTGGAGACGTTAATCATACTTGGTGGTAGTGAGTTAGACCTGTATAAGCGTCAAGGTCGGTTCTTTCTTTCCCTAACTATGCTATGCTCTTTGAGAACTATATGAATGTTATATTGTTTTGTCTTTTTTATCACTTTATTTCTTTTTTGTGGGTACCATACATAGTCATAGAGCATATTTGTTCAACATGTAATACATTGTACATTCAGGTTGGCATGGTTGGTTTTTATGGTATACATTTCCATTAAAACATAACAATACAGTGAATAAGTATGTAAAAAGACTGTGGCATGAAGACCAAAAGGACATAAATTGTTCATATCTACATTCAGTGTAGAGAATCTGCTATTGTCGTTATAAGTGTCTTGGAGGATTGATTTAAGGTTATTTATATGCGGTTTTCTATTTTGACATTTGCAGGTGTATATAAAATGGTTGGTAATAATAAAGATCAAATTTATTACATCATTTCTTTTTTCTTTGTAGCCAAACATGATGTGTGTTATTTTTTGTTCTAGGCTTATGTCAGTTTTACATTTGATCCAGTCCAACGCCACATAATGTTAACATATCTCAGCACAAATTAAGAAAATATAAGGTGATAGAGGGTCACCTTGTCTACACCCTCGTGTGTTTTTGAAAATAATCTGATGCAAATCCGTTTATTTAAACACTTGAGGTGATATCAGAGTAGAAGGTTTTAATCCATTGTTTTAGAGATGGTCCAAAGTTGAAAAAATCTAGACATTTATCGGTAAATATGCATTCTACAGAATCGAACGCTTTCTCAAAGTCAATAAGTATCAGGATACATGGTATGTTCATATAGTCCGTATATTCCATAATATCTTGTACCAGTCTTGTACACTATGCTATATACCTGCCTTTCATAAACCCTTTTTGATCTTCACTTATAATTTTAGGGAGGACATTTTTAATACGTGCTGCTTTTGTAGCTGATGCAATCTTGTATGCTGTATTTAGTAGTGATATTGGTCGATAATTCTTTATAAATTCTTTAGATTTTCCCTTTGGGTATACATGTGATTAAACCTTGTTTCTGACTCACTGAAAGTTCGCCTTTTTGAAGCGAAGCATTTAATGAGTTTATCAAAAGAGATTATATGTCTTTCCAGAAAAACTTATAAAATTCAGTTGTAAATCCAGATGGACCAGGGCTTTTGTCATTCTTTATATTCTTCAGGGCGCTAAGAACCTCCTGATACTGCAGTTCCCCTTCGAGACTATTTGAATCGTCGTTGGTAAGTTTAGGAATATCCTTATTTGTAAATAGCTTTTCAAGATTTACATCATTAACTGCTTTTGATGTGTAGAGGTTTTTGTAGTATGACTTTACGTGTTGAATTATTTCATTTGTATCGGTAATCACATTGCCTTCTTTGTTTAATTTAGTGATGGCTTTATTAAGAAATTTTTGTTTTTCTAGTGACAGGAAATATTTAGTTGGTTTCTCACCTTTTTCAACATATGTTGCTTTTTATCTTAGAATAACGCCGTCTGTTTTTATTTTGTTCAATTCAAGTTTTCTAGTTTTCATTTCGTCTATTTTCTTCATCTGTTTAATCTTGTCTTCATCGAGGCATGAATCTAATTCTTTTTCTAATGTATCCAGTCGTTCATCAATTTCTTTTTCTTCCTTTATCCTTTCTTTTTTCTTTGTTGAAGAATATTTTATTGAAAACCCTCTTATATTACAGAGTAGAGTTTAAAAAAATAATTGTTCATTTATTTTCAATTGCTTTTCACCTTGTCTATCTCTGATGTGGTATTGTTCAACTGTTTCCTCAATTACCTGTTTGACTCGAGATACATATATCTTATCATGTAGTAAACTGTTATTAAATTTCCAGAAGCCTCGACCCCTTTCCAGTTTAGTGAATTCTATTTCTAGAGAAATGATAGAATGGTCTGATCTGTAGCTAGGAGTTATAGCTGTTGATTTAATTGATTTTTCTAAATTTCTACTTGTTAAAAAGAAATCAAAACGCGCCAGTTTTAATGATATGGGTTTTCTCCATGTGTACCGTTTAAGATCAATATGTGCTTCTCTCCACGGATCATACAGAATAAGATCTTCCATCATATCGTGTACCATTTGCCTCGAATTGGGATTGTTGATATGCTTGTACTTAAAAGTATCTTTCAGTTGATCTTGCACTAGGTTAAAGTCTCCACAAATGATATTTGTTTCAGTTTCTAGATCTTCGATTATTTTCTTAACGTTTCCATAGAAGTCTGGAGTATCTACGTTGGGGCCATATATACATGCTAGACTGAATGTCTCATTATCTACTTTCATTTTCAATACGAGGTAGTTTCCATTGTCGTTATCATTTATTTCTTCCAAGATATCGAATTCAAAATTATCGTTGAATAATATAGCTACACCTCTTGATTGACTACTAAAAGAACTAAATCGTGTTTCTGATGAGCCCCATTCCAATTTGATTTTTTGTTCTAGATCCTTTGTAAAATGAGTATCTTGGATACAGTAAATGTTTCCCTTTTTCTTTTTCAGGTTTTCAAATACATCTATTCTTTTATTATGATTATTAAGTCCCTGACAATTTGTACAAATGATCTTTAGTCTTCCACTCATGTTATCTGTAGATTGCCTATCAAATGTTCAACATTTAATACAAGTTCAGAATATGTGGTACCCAAATGTGCAATGAATGAGGATGGCAAAGCATAAACATGAACTAAAGTGATTCTATATAGAAAAAACATGAGAGAAAAAACAAATGAACTATTCATGACATCCGTCGTCATGGGGAAATTAAAGTAGCAGCCGCTATTTTCCCCCTCCCTGAATAAACATATAAGTGAAAATCCTATTCACATATATTTTATCCAATATACCATGCAACGTGCTCGTTATCGCTCTACAAATAATGTTAGAGTTTGAAATGATACACAGATAAGCAGAACGAAAAGCATACTTACAAGTTATGTGTCATTCATGTATTCCGTGTTTATCCACTTTGGAATCCTTATGAATAAAATCGACACAAGCCACTCAAAGCAAAACATAATTTCAGCACAAAAAAACAATGATAACAGGAGTTCAGCAGGGTATCCGTATCTGTGTTCCCGCTCATGAAGTTCACGTGCATTTTATATAGCGTCAGCCGACAACTAGTTCACATAGAAGAGATCAATTAATACCGTGTAACCATTACACAATTGATGGTGACATGATAATGTTATGTACCTTTATCAATGTTCGTTGTATGCATAATTTATAATGTTAGAGACCAAAATTTTAGTTATTTTGACAAATTATTCAATTTTATCTCTTGTTGTATTTATTGTCCCGACGCCCATGTAAACACAAAAATATTTGTTCCATGGTGACGAAGGATTGTGTGGTTCCTTCACCTCTAGGATCACTTCTGTGCCTACCACACAAACTCTTGCCCACAGTTTCGCATCTTCGCGGATCTGGTTGGCCTGCCTTCTAAGGATAGCTCTTCGCTTTTTCATCATAGCTGGTTTGTTTGGATACTAATCCCAGTCCCTTTCAACATTTTGTTTGCATCAAAAACGTCATCGCGGTCTGACATCTTTTCAAAGGTGGCGATAATGCTCGTCGTGGCTGATGGGCGATGTTGCCGTTGATATTCCGATTTCGGAAGACGGTGAGCCGCTTTGAATATCATATTATTCACCCTTACCTCAGTTTATCTATGAAGAAGTCCTTTAGTACTCTGTGTTTTCACGGGGTGTTTCTTGGATTCCGTAGAAAAGAAGATTTATTTTTCGAACATGTATGTCCTTGAGAATACACTGTCGTTCCAAAGTTTCGTAGGATTTCCGTAGGACGTCCATTTCCAAGCGAATGTCTGAAATCTCCTTTACATGCCCGGCTATGTCGTGCTCCACAATGTTTACTTGTGTCTTCAGGTCGGTTATTGCTATTTTTATGTCGATCATGGAGTCTTTCAGTTCGTCTCTGATACTGAATAACAGTTCTGAAATCCGCTTCTCGGACGCTCTGACGATTTCATCCGTTGTCGATGATGATCGGGTCGAAGTCATTTTAAGAGGTAGAAATATATAAATTCTATAAATGACCAATTTGATATAAAGTGTATTTGTTTCACCTCCACGTCTTTGTAGATAGCGGTTATATTTCGATCAAGGATTTAGGATTACATTGGATTTGGAGAGGGGAAAGCGGGAGCTCAATTTCAACACGTCTTGTTGTTTCCCACGCGCAGCCGGAAGTGGTGTTTTAAATTGTCTTTTTGGATATATATATTGATTTAGAAGTTCATGACAGCCTTTTCCAATGTGTTTAGTTAAGCTTGAAGAGAACTGAAGTAAGATATAACAATATTTTCGATGAATAAAGCTATTTTGGTATTCCACATTAAGCATATTAATTTATAAATACTTGGATTAGTGTTTGGGTTTGTAAATCTTTCATGTACTGTTAATTAACCACAGTTTCTATGTATGTCTATGTATTTAGGAACAGTATTTAGATGATATTACCATAGCCTGTTTACCAATGCAATTTTTTTATGGAAATACATATATATAAATCCTCCTTCTAGTTAAGTCTAGTCCTCGTAGTTTATAGTGAGCCCTTCATTTTGAAACGTTTATCCTAATTATTGTAAACATGCTTAAGTGATATGTGCAATGTGGGTACTCAGGCAATTAGGTGATGTGATTTGTTTTATTACTCTGAATAATTTGCGGAACGGGTGTAACGAATACACATGTTACGTAATGCCGATAGGGATGTCTCCTTTAGCACTGGTTGTTCTGATAGACCCAAGACTTAGTTTATTTGTCAAAATATATTGTACATCTCTCCTCTCTTGTTAGAACGAACCAAGTCACTATTTAGATTTCGCCTATCTGTTGTTTTGAATCAAAATTTGTATTTATATTATATCATATCTTGTAAATATGCTCTTGTACCACCATGGTTGTTTTTGGAGAATAAGAATTGAATTGAATTGATAGACAATACACAGGTACATGTATATCACTGAAAATATCACCCGCACATACAAATGTACACGATCGCCAGACTCACCATCCACCTCAACGAACGCACGAATGGCTTATTGAAATATAATACAAATATAAATATGATATAAAGAGATATAACAAAAATATAGAGATTCTTAATTTATAGCATACGTAGATACGTTTTCATTTAGTGACATAACTTCAACAGGAACACATCTCTTCTCTCACCCTACAGCTGAACACCTGGCGCCTGATCCCCCCCCCCCCCCCCCCCCCCCCCCCTCCGGCTCTCCAAGCCAGCCACCCTCACAACTACCCCCACGACAAACACAGTTTGTCATCAAAGTCTTATTTTCTTTATCAAAACTTATTTTCTTTATCAAAGTAAGTTTTTATTCACCAAACATAGGTTTTCCAAGTCATATTTTTTCATCAAAGTATTTTTTTTTTATTAATCAAAGTCATTTTCCAATTAAAGTCATTTTTTTCATCAAAGTCCTATTGTAATCAATGTCTTATTTTCCTCATCAAAATTTTGTTGTCAAAAAAGTAATTTTTTTCATCAAACTCAGTGTTTCATTAAAATCATTTTCTCATTAAAGTCATTTTTTTCACCAAATTCAATTTTTACCATCAAAGTCGGTTTTCCCATCAAAATCATTTATTAATCAAAATCATTTTTTTTCATTAAATTCATTTTTCTCAAAAAAGTTATTTTTTCTCAAAAAAGTTATTTTTTCATCAGATTAATTTTGTCATCAAATTTATTTTTTCATCAAATTTATTTTTTCATCAAATTTATTTTTTCATCAAATTCATTTTTTCATCAAATTATTTTTTCATCAGAAGTCTTTTTTTTTATTCAAAGTAATTTTTCTTCATTAAAGTCATTTTTCTCATCAAAGTAATGTTTTAATCAAATTCATGTTTTCATCAAATTTATTTGTTCATCAAAAGTCCCTTTTCTTAATTCGAAGCCATGTTTTCATCAAAGTTAATTTTTTCATCAAAGATATTTTTTTCCATCAAATTCATTTTTCTCACCAAAATCAGTTTTTCAATAAAATTATTTTTTCATTATAGTCATTTTTTTCATTAAAGTATTTTTTCTCATCAAAGTCTTTTTTTTAATCAATTCATTTTTTCATCAAATTTTTTTTTATTATCAAAATTCAGTTTTTCATCAAAATTCATCAATATTCATTTTTTTTTATTCAAAGTCTAGTTTTCATCAATATCAAACGTTATCATCAAAGTTATTTTTTTATTAAGGTCTAATTTTTAATCAAATTAATTTTTCTCATTAAAGTCTTTTTCTTAATTGTAAGTCATGTTTTCATCAAAGTCAATTTTTTCATCAAAGATATTTTCCTTCATCAAAGTCATTTTTTTCATCAAATTATGTGTTCATCAAATTCCCTTTTTAATCAAAGGAAGTTGTTTTCATCAAAAGTCATATTTTTTATTCAAAGTCAAAGATGATATTTACAAAACTTTTCAACGTTAATAAAGATGATATTTACAAAGCTTTACAAAGCTTTACAAATGTTTACAAAATAATAAATATCTTGTAAATACCATCTTTAATAGATATTTCTTACCTTTATTATTTTTGTAAAGAAGTATTTTAATATTTGTAAATAGCTTGTAAATACCCTCTTTAATAGATATTTAATCCTTTGTAAATATCATTATTTTATGTAGACCATATGTCGGCATTTTGCCGTCTGCACAAATGATGTGTCCCAATGAATTACGCAATTGTTTCATCCAAGGCGGCCGAGTTTCTCCAGATATCACGCTGCACAGCCTTTCGGGGTCAAAGTGCGTGCTTACGTTCATTAACACACAGAGAAAAGAAACAACCAATTTGAAGTATGTTATATTAAAATTTATGATTAAAACATTTAAATTGCTGACTGTTTTATTCGTTAATAATTATTTGTTATGATTTTAATCAAATGTATACTTCACTTTCAATAATGCCTTAGAACGTTTTTGTATATGGTGCTAAGACAACCCTAATACCCGGGGGGAAAAGACAAGTATATAGAAGTTGTCCCAGAGTATAAGTTTATTGGCACTATTTCTTATGACAAATTCAAACACAGATACAATTTAGAAGAATGGCCAAAAAAGACTGTGTTTTAGGTAAAGTTAAAGCTTTGAATGTCAATACCTTTACACTTGTTCTGTATTACAAAGGTTTTATTCAAAACATTCTCTGTTTTAGCATGGCAAGTTGGTTTGGAGATCTTTCATTGCAAAACAAGCAATACAACAATTCAATTTGACCAGTAAAATATCAGGTGTCACCTTAAATATTCAAACACTATTATATGCACGCTGCAAATTGAAAAACTAGCTTTTAAAATTATTACAGACATTTTCTCCATGATGTATTTGTACTTTTTATATGTATTTTACCTGCTAGACGCTGCATCCAAACTCCACATTCAGAACAAACAGAGCATGAACACATTCATTCCAACAAGCATTGTTGTTTTAAATAAGTTAGGTAAATATATGTATAGGTAAATATTTGTCTGCCTGTCAGCTTTATACACATCAGTTGTGGAATTAGCTATTTCCATGATCTTTCATCCGGTAATTTTAACGATCATTTTATATTAATGAATAGATGAAATGGTATCACGATTGTAATTTAGAACAATGAGTATAACAATATATCATAGGCCGATAGGCTCATTACAACTATCACACGACTAACTAATATATTGTCAATCATCAATTGTTATCGTAATGGTATTCATATATTTTATACATATCTACCATTTTCCCATTTTGACCTTTGTTTATTTAAAATGTATATTCACTGTAAAATAATGAGTAGAGGCTTGAATTGTAATCATTTACCTGTCATTCATGATGCATTGTGAATCGGGACCGTTTGTGCATCAACAGTTAGATTATGTACTCTCTCCCTATTGGCTGCAGGTTTACGCCAGTATATATGACAGTAGGTAGGTAATATGGTACAGTCAGTACCAATAATTCACGCCATACATTATACAGCTTAGATCCACGGTCGGCTAAATCGGATGTCTAACTCCCATCACCATCATGCGGATACACAGGAGGTACATCACCATCACGCGGATACACAGGAGGTACATAAACATCACGCGGATGCACAGGAGGCTGTAAGTCACAGACATACACATATATAGAGGATACTTGAAATGATATATAAATGGTATACGATGAAACATGTTAAATGTTTTATAATTTGCCAAAATGACACCTTTTTAATAATCTTAAAGAATGTGTAGTGAATACATAAAACGAATTTGTCAAAACAATGTTGTGTTCAACAGTGTTACATTTGTCCAAATTATGTAATAAAGTATACATTATGTACAATTCTAGGAAGTATGTTTATCATATATTGTTGTCAATTACATTAATGGCGCTGTAGCCCTTTTTTGGCAAATTATGTTTTCGCAAATATTATATTTACAGTCAAGCGATTGTCCGGCCACCGATAATTCGAATCTCGCAGTCTCCGAACGGTAGCAAGCTGTAACCAAACTAATCTCTATATAAACTCATTAAATGTTGATTTTTTAATCCATTGATTCCGTTTCCGAATCCGAACGGCAATTAGATGTAACGGATTAGTTAATTACAACTATATCTGCTTCATTAATCTAGTGGTTCATCAAAACTATTCGGGTAACCCCCTTGACAAGCGATAACCACACTGATGGGATCGGTACACTTCAATGACAGTGTATTGACACGGGAGTTGAGTGTGTCAGTAGTTTGTGATATTAATAAATTGTAATGTATAACTTTGTGTGTCAGGAGTTTGTGATTGTAATAAATAGAAATTTCTCATTTTGTGTGATAGTTATAAATATCCAGCGTGTCAAAATCATTAGATATTCTAAATAGGTTCTCGTCTGTCTGTAGATTCAAAGGGGAGGAACTCCATCTTGTTTGTTTCATTTCAGTAGTCCGAACAATTCACTCTCCGAACGTTTTTGATGAAAAACGGAAGCGTTCGGATTATCGGGCCTGACTGTATTATTAAAGTTTATACAAATTGAATATATTGTAACGTTAGAGCATAAAACATCTCATTACACGACCCGACAAATCTGGAAGAAAATTGTGCGACGTATAAAGCGACAGTGGTGTGGCACTCTATTGTGCGCTTTTGAGAATTCAGACAACAAGATGGTTAACAATTCCATTATGGTGCCAAAATTAAAATATGTATACATAATGAGCTGATTGTCGAAAGTGTTTGAAAAATGTGGAAGAGGTTAGAAGGCTAAGCGGGAAGTAAAACCGAAAGCGAAGCTTGAGGTCTTACCTCTGCGATGCTTTCTCCCCAATCCCAAGCATAACCGAGGTAGAGTGTTTTATCTAACTTATATACCGTAAAATATAAATAAGAGCGTTAACCATATATTGAGGGTTTTTTTTCTTAGAGCTGAAGAGTAGCATTTTCTCTATTAATAAACCGACAACTTTTAGAATTTACATAGAAAGATTTCGGATTCCCAAATCCTACATTATAAAGAGTATGTCGCCCAGATTAGCATTAAAATGAGGCAAAGACGGTTTGCCTAGAAGTATTAAAAATCAAGCCTTTACTTTCAGCTTCCTCGGTAGTTTAGATGCAGCGCGTCCGGTTTGAAGAGCAAAGGGTTCAATTCCCGCCATGTACACTCTGAAAAATCAATTTTCAATAAGAATGGTTGAGAATAGAGATGTGATAAAAATTGTTTCGTTTATAATTCTCATTTATAACTATATTACTTTCACTAGTAAAACCTCCTCCTTGGTCGTACTTTCGCTGTTTTTAGTTTGCATCAATGATATTATTGATTGGTATTGATAATAATATTCGTATTTTTTCAGACGAATGTGAATGTTATTGTTCATCATCATCATCACCACCATCATCATCATCATCATCTTTATTTCCTCCTGAATAGGAGATTAGATGCATATTACATCAATAAGACAGTGTGAGTATGTACATTGAGAAGATGGTTAATTTACTGACAGAGAAAGATACTGTTATGGTAAGTATGAAAGGAGTAGTAGCTGAGAACGCATATACCATTTGAATTAAAATTAGGTTCACAGAGTTCATATTGCATGTGGCTTGGTAAGCTTGCACAGCATCCATCAACAGTGATCAGCCGCTGGTACTTGACAACCATGATTTTACTGCTGCTTCCTTAAATAATGACAAAGAACTATATCGCACTCGGCTGGAATATGGCAAGTTGATTTTAATCCCGCTTAGAATGCAGCAATGTATTCTCTCGTAGTAGTAATGAAACACCGATGCAAGGTGTGAAGGTGGTTACTTATTCGTAATTGGACATTGGACATTCCATTTTTTACAATTACTAATTCAAAACATTGATCTGAAAAAGCACTATGGCCACAACCTAAGTATACTCATTTTAAAGACAATTCAATTCCCCATCCAATGAGTTATGTTGTTTGATACAGAATAAAAAGTCGTACCGTAAATTACGAAAGAAGGGCGATGGGGTTAATAAAATCAAGCCAACAGTGGAATTAAGTATTTAAATGGGTACCAAGGAATATTTGCACCACCATCTAACGGTACTCAAATGAAAAATAGTTCAATATCCAATCCAATGAGGTATCTAACATGATGTTTGATAGGGACTGTCATACCGTAAATATATAGCACATCATACTTGTGCATTTGGATTGTATTGAACGAGAAGATGTCATGGAAGCGGAGGAACAACAAGTTCGAAGAACGAGTTGTTGCTCCGCAGCCATGACAGCTTCAAGTTCAATACAAACGATCCAAATGCACAAGTATGATGTTCTATATTTATTATATACCCCTTTTTAATAGCAAATTTGTAATCAAACAAAGTTGCATAAATTTACTGGGACGACGTGCTGCGTATTGATACACAGGCGGTTGCTTGACCAGCACGACTCACGATTTGATATCTTAATAATATCTTTATTTACTCTGTCAACCAAATAGAGCTGTAAGTTAATTTTTCTTCAGTGAGGTAACATAATTAAACCATCAAATTTGCTTTACTGTAATTTAATTACAAAGAACTGAAAATAAGAAACAACATTCCGTCGTGCTTCTTTCGAATGACGTAACCATGGTTATGATGTCACACTAGTAAACGGTTGTGACGTCACAGTGACGCAGCATCGCTAGTGAAGCTTTCGGCAATGCTTTCGATTTCCCTAACACTTTGCGCTTTTCTGCCTTGTTAATGATAATTTGAGTGACATTTTCCCTGCTTGTGCTGTTAATATTAAGCCAAATCCATGCTGATACTAGCAGTGTTATTAAAACATAAATTCCGGAGATTTAATTTGGAAAACATTGAAAAGTACGGAAAATTCCGAGATGTACCGAAGTTTAGAGAAAGTAGAACTGTCAGCCGTGCAATACGGAATTCACCGTGCAATACGGAAACCGAACACGGAAACCGTATTGCACCCCTGTATTACTGTTTTAAGTTAACATGGGTATATAATAAAATGCAAAATAACGTCACTAGGTAGTGTACATACTAACTGTGCCACGAGTTTATACAACCAAACAACACTCTAATGCCCGAACTTGCTAAGTAAATGTTGTACTTCCAATTGTGGATTGGTGTGACTATATTTGGAATGTTAAAGGAGCTCTGGTCCAAGCGATCTTGAGACTGCGGTAGAGACCGTTACGCAATGTGTAACGAGGTCACGTGACGCAAACTAGGTGCAGGCGAGCGATCGCCGGCTTTTCGTATCCAAAGTAAACTCGTCTTAATCGGGATTCGTAATCAAAACGTAATTCGTACTAAAAAGCCTGGATATAGGTTATATTTTGCTTTGCATGTATTAATAAATAGTTTGGTAGGTAACTGAACGATTGGTTGTTCAAACAAACGAGACATTTCAGATTTAGATTCATTTATTATCCTTACCTTTGCAGACAATTAGTACAATAAGAAAACGGTGTGGGTACAGGTTGTATTAGCATCATAAAATGTGAAATAGATAAAATCATGTGTCTGACAAAACAGCAAAGATGTGACGAATAGAAAATGCCGGTGAAGAGAAAAAGATAAGTCGCCGACAAAGTAATTTACACCCAAAACATCTCACCACACACCAATATGTACACCTCTTCCTGAGTTGTTCAGGCTTCAGATGACGTATTTGAAGAGTAAGTTGTTATATATTTATTTAATTATTATTACTGATAATATTATATCATCATGAGACAACAAAATTAATATAACCATTTTCAACTCGCAATTAATTGACAGGTTGTTGATACAATATTACGGAGTCTTCTTCCACAATACAACTTCACATACGGGATTAAATGTAACTGTAAGTACTCGTATATTATTTAAACGGCATTTATTTCAGGATCTTACATGGAAAGATGGGTTGACAAACAGGGTTACAAGTACATATACACGAGTATATGTTGTTTATTATAACCATACTTCATGTGATGTTCATCCATGATTGTGTTTCAACAAATTTATTACGATATTTCACAAAGAAAGCCGTAGTTTATCAAGGTGCTTAATAATACTAATAATAGAATTAAAATGCTACTGGATGATTTCAAGGAATGCATAAGAGAGGTAATAGTGTGACATCGATTTCCTGAAAATATGTCTCCGTGTTTGGCGAAAAATCAAGGTTTAATCTTACATTTCATTTAAAGTTTTTTTATTTGTTGCTATAACGCTTGATATAGTTTAAACGTATTAAAACACTGAAAAAGTGACGGAATCGGCAAACAAGCAAAAAAATGCTTGCATAAATGCCTCTCCCTACAAACTGCAAACACACCAAACAAACAAATAAGTTGCATACATTGAACAATCATAAAATATTAAACCAACAGGCATGTATATGGTACCAGATTACAAGACACAATTGAAGGCGTTAAACTTGTAAAGATGTTGAACGTTACATAACAGCAAGGCAATAGATGATAAGAAATAATTAAGAAACAAAGATTGATTTATGAAAAATCCGAAAATCTTTTAGATTTAACGATAACATTGTGGATGGATTTTAGCAGTACACGATTTTCGTGGTTCTTTGCTCAAGCATTTCCTTGCAATATGGATGCTATATTGAAACATGTTGTAAAGAAACATTCGTTTACTCTTGTACGATTGTATATACGTTTGATATCAGTGACAAAGTATATCAATAAGTGTAATAAAGTTACATTGTGTATCAGATATAAAAGGTTACTATAATTATAAGTGTGTCAAACAATATATTTTAATGTAATGCAAACCATAAACAAAATATTGTATGTATAAGATTTTCAACAAGCTCAGTGAAATTAACATTAAGATTGCACCATTGTACACGCACATATATACAATATGATTATACACATTTATAGAACACGATCGAATGAATGAATTATGTTACCAGATGCAGCCTAATACACACTCTCGTAAATGAAAACGTAATGGTAGGGTAAATACGATGATAGCTCCAATACAAATTCTCAATTTAACATACCATATAGATGTTTCTTCAAAGGAGAGAAGTGTTGTGACAGCAAATTAGTTTACGCAATTAAGCTGAACAAAGTCATATACGCTGAGTAGTGTAATTATGTTTTTACAGATAACAAGTTTATTGGACCGGTTCAATTATATAACGAATGGCATGTCGGTGACCGGCGGCATTTCAATTGTCATGTTAATTGTCAAAAGTCTGGTCTAGGTGACACACAAACAATCATGAAATAACATTAATGCGACTGTCAGTCTAGATATTTGTCAGCCAATTAAACGTTCACTGAAAGGTTGGAACATATATTCCACCAATGGAATTTAGGGATAGGATGAGCTTTGTATTCTGTGTTCTTTGGCGAAAAACCTCCAACAAGCAGATTTGGCATTTGAAGAATAACTTATCGCTGACATAGGACGATTATTATAGTACATGGATTATAAGGCTCATGGAGAAAACAGGTTCGTTATTCTAATCTTTGTCATCATTATATATTGCTATATTCGCATGCGAAATACTTGCAAAATCATCACAATTGTACTTTTGTTATTTACAAAATGATATATAGATACATGTTTCTTGAAGAGCGATACGTAAGTCCTTTAGCTAGTTTGCCGATTCCCTTCTTTTTTTATCATGATAAGAGACAATTACCATGTAAAACAAAACAGACAGTTAGAAGTATTTGTTTCGATTAAAATGCATTCACATTCGCGCTTGTACGGCAAGTAGTGGCGAGTAGGCCACTGCGCAACGGAAACATAGCTGCGTAGGAGTAACGCTAGTTCCATTTTCCCACTAATTACGCTTTCCAGTGTTTTATTCAGGAGCATAGTGGGCCTTTAACTGCACACAGACACATGGGACTTTATAAATTAAACACATTCACGTAAGAGTAATACATGGATGTGAGTCCGGTAGAAGCCTGAGTCGCTAATTAATCAATGTATTGTTTCTTGTTGCTGATTAGCATAAATCAACAGAGGTAATTAGCTTTATGCAGCAAATCTCCAGCGAATCTCCAGATTTCAAAAGTAACATTTGGCTAACTCTGTAGTTACAAACAAATTAAAATATATTTACAGTAAAATTGGATATTAACGATTGAAAAATCTTCCAAAGCAACTATATACAGTATCTTAGAAAATCCATCTCTCAATTTTGAACAATACCTTAATTGTCTGAATTACACTGACTTGTTAAACTCCGAACACTTTCTGCCAATCATGAACATGTACTCTTGTAATTTAAATGTCTTCGGGACAAATTTCATTATTTATTTGTATGCCCTATATTACGACCAGAAAGAGAAAACTATATCCACTGATAGTATTATAATGGGCCAGGTATGCACAAAATGAATATATTTTTTTTAATTCTAATAAGCTAAGAACTTTAAGAAAACTCTCAAAGTTTTGTAAAATATGTATGTCTTTGTTCAAGAAATAGGTTTTATCATCCAGATGTGTATCTTTACCGAATGCACCAGCTGTAGATACCTACATTCTATATTGTATATATAATGCATATAATGTACCTCTCTTTGCAGCCTGAGTTTGAAAAAAAGTTTAATCAGGTAGTAAGGATTACCTTAATTATTTTAATTAATACGTGTTCTGATTGGCCCATTGTAACCAATTCAATACGAAGAATAGCCATGAGGTCTTTACGCAATACATAGCTAGTTACAACTTGTTTGAAGGTAACCACTTTGAATGTTTGCTAATTGCACACTAATGAGAAGGATAATTAAGGATCATACCTCTTACACATGAGACGCGCAGGGTGCATAAATACAGTTAGAATGTTTGTGTAAACTACACAGTGACTCCAAGGGGATCAAGCAGTAAGGAGGTGAGGCAAAGTTCTTTACTTTTCAATATTTTATTGTTATGAAATTTTGTGGCACAAACACACTGGAAATTAGCGTTATGTCGACATGTTGTATACTCCATATAATTTATTGTCAGAAGCAAGTACCGACACTGAAGTTGTCCAAAATGGAATTTTAGGGAGGACAAAAACGTTGTCATTAGAATAATCTGTGGTATCATCATAGAAATAGCCGGACTTTTTCCTCTATGTTCAGGAACAGCTTCACGTCAGTATGGCCAGCTCCAAGGACGAAACCCCGCACTTCGATTACGTACGTTTCATCTTCTGTGATATCCTGGGCAGGTCCCGAGGGCGAATCGTACCGGCAAGAGAGTTTAAAGCTTTCCAGTCGGGAGTGGGGCTATTCGGAGGTGAGGATACTGCACTATTTACATTCTGAGTTTTACATTGTATATTATTAAATGTATTAAAGGTCTGATAACTAACATAAAACATCACGTTTCGATACAGCTACAGCTGAATGATTGAATGAAGCACGCACCTGTTGATTAATGAATTATGAATGAATAAATTAAACTACCGGGCAAAAGAAAGGACTCACCTAAGTTTGTTTCTATTAATTCAATATTTAAAAGAAATCAGATGTATTTGACTATGGCACGATACAATAATACTTATCTGCAGTAGTTTGGATGACTTTTTTGGTGACTGTGGTTAATTTTTAGTTCAAATATCTTTTTGTAATGAAGACAGGGTTAAGAATTAAATTTACACCAACATGACCCCTACCCTGTTTAAAATGTTGTGAATGTGTGCAGAATCAGGCACATTTATTTATTTTCACAAAGGATATGTCTTATATGTCGGTGAACAATTGTGTATCATTAACAATAATTAAAAAACAAAATTAGATTTAAAATTTCATTAGTATTCTTTGACTGCTAACTAAACACCTGTACTTATCAGTTTTGGATTATGACATCGAAAACTTGAGATATTTGCAATTGAAAAACATACATATGATAAAATCAACTGAGGTGAGTCCTTTCTTTTGCCCGGTAGTTTAGATCATGTATATGCTTGTCAAAATATTTGTTGATAACGTAACAATTCGCTTTTTAAATTTTACCGTCTTAATTATTTTCCAATGATATTGCAAGGTATGTCCCATCTTCAGATGTAGATGCAGATGTAGATGCAGATGTAGATGAAGATGTAGATGTAGATGTAGATGTAGATGTGGATGTGGATGTAGATGTAGATGTAGATGTAGATGTAGATGTGGATGTAGATGTAGATGTAGATGTGGATAACACGAAACGATGAAATGTTATGTTAGGAATGAAGGATTGTTTTATTAACCGAATAACTGACACACTAATAATTGAATGGGTAACAACGATATCCGTTAATTTGCAGGTACAATATGCACAACATCAAAGGACACATTTATAACAGTGAAAACCACCAGAGTAGACCTGGATTTGCAAGAGCCGGCGGTGGCTGTTCCGGACTTGGAGACTGTCCACATCGTGCCCTGGGCTGGTACCGAGGAGTTCAAGGTCGCTGACGTTATGTGTGACACCCATTGGATATCCGACATGACACCTCAGCTGGCTTGTCCAAGACACGTGGCCAGTCGTCAGCTTGACCGATTGCACAGCCTCGGCTTCCAACTGTTCTCTGGCTTTGAAATGGAGTTTGCTATGCTGGACCCAAATAACAGACTATCCGAATCGAAGTACATGAACAATGCAATACACACCAAGTACAGGTCCTTTATCTTCAACATTGAGAGCATGATGCACAAGGCGGGAGTTCAGATCGAGAGTCTCCACTCCGAACACGACCCGAGTCTCTTTGAGATGGTCCTCAAGGCGCAGGTCGGTCTCGCCTCCGCAGACGCTGCCTTTGTCTTCAAGACCGGAGTCCAGGAGATAGAACATGAAGGGGGCCTGGAGGTTTCCTTCAACTCGAAGGTCAACAAGTCGTACATAGGCAAACATTTCAACCATTCTCTTTGGTCTGATGGAGAGAACATGTTCAAGAGTTCCAACAATGAATTATGTGAATTAGGCCAGCATTGGTTGGCTGGTTTGTTGTTTCATGCCAGAGCTATGTCGGCAATCTTTAGTCCTACAAAGGTTTGCTATGAACGTCTGAACAATCCCCACGTGCCTGGAGGCGTGTATTGGGACACCTATGACAGAAGTACAAGCGTCAAGCTGAAGGAGAGTCCATCAGGAAAGGGAAGCTACTTGGAGAACAGGATGCCGAGTGGTCAGAGCAACCCGTACCTCGTGCTGGCAGCAACAGTAGCTGCAGGGTTAGACGGACTCCAGAGGAAACTGACGTGTCCGCCTGCAGGCAGAGACAACATTGTTGATAAACTTCCAAGCAGCTTGTCCGAGGCTGTTGAAGAACTGGTAGCTGATACAGTCTTAGTGGAGTCGCTGGGCCAGGAGTTTGTTCAGTGCTTTGTGGCAACCGTCACTCATAAGGAATAACTGGTGAATTGGGGATCTTATAAGAAAACATTTAAGCATTATCTTTCATTCACGTTGAGTCACACTTTCTTCACAAGTTTTCGCGCTCCAGTCTCAGTCAATGGCTAATCTAAGCCTAGCTGTATTTCGTTAACTTTCAGAGCTAGCGCAGCAGCGCGCTACAACCGAGCTTCATGATGTGCATATCAGCCAGTGTTGGAAACTAGAGCGAGATATAAGTTGGGGGAGTAGTTGCTTGGCACATGGAGCTTTAACTAATTCTCTTGCTCCATATCCATTTACAGATGCACAATACAATATGTACCATTACACAGCAAATAAGTACAACGTGTTTTGACAATGAGGGAGAAATATATCCATGACAAAACTATGTCGATATTTTATATAACCCTACTTCCCCACGATTATAATGTCTGATTGGTTGCTAATAACGCCTGTCATCTTGGTTTATTCATGTTGTCTAACCATTTCATATCATTATTTCATTACCAAAATAAACAGACTGTGCAGTACTCCTCTGTATCATATTATTCACTGATCGAACTTATTGTTACTCTCTTTGTGTAAACATTCATATTGGAATAAAAGTTTAATCTACATGCTTGTTTGTGAGTTCAAACCTTTCCTGTCGTGGTGATTGGTTTAAATTGTCAGAGGCTCTTCTGTGTCTACACAACACCCTCATTTCTAAGAAGCTCATTATCAATATAATCCAAATTAAAATGGGCTCCATCCGTCTGTCCGTCCCGAAGTCGGTTTCGCAGAGCATAGCAGAACTAGAAACGCATGGCATAGCTCAACAAACTGTCTGTAACTATTTGTAGATGAGCCGTTTAGTATATATTACCGACGTCGTTATGTTCCTTAGTTTCCGGAGCAGATCGTAGCAAAACCCTAAGTCAACGTTCAGAGCGACTAGGTGTGTGTAATAATCACCATGTGTAGTTGTGCTTCTTGGGGTATGTGTTGCCTTTGTCGTATTTATCTGTATCTGAGTCGAATATCGTGAACATTTCCCCACTGATCGCAGGATATAACCGACTCTGTCTGTTTGTTATTTTAACATTTAATAAAGTGGTCATTTTAACAGAATATGTAATTGATACTAATTATTTCAGTTAGCAAGTGCCAGTCATGTGACTGTGTGAACAACAGCAGAAATTAGTATAGTTTCTTTCTTTCTTTCAATATTAACCAAAAACGTAATGAAATACAGTGAAATGAAAAGGCGAATCCTCATTGTTTTATCCGGCAAATTAGTCATTTAAGTTTAGGAACTTTATTCACAGTAGGAAAAACGTTGTTTAACAATCGATCATAGTTCGAAGTGGAGAGTATTGGTTTGTATGAAATGCCTCCTATGTTTTCACGAGAAACTGACAACTGATCGACGGATACATTTTAAGTACTTTTCATACAACTATTTCAACAAAATAAAATCCTTAGCAACACGTCGATCGGGGAACATTTGAAATAATTACATCCCAAAGTGTATTTTCTTTTCAGCCTTGAGTATTGTCTTTGTTTCACGTTTATTTTCATATTTTATTTACCATCTGTTTGTTACTGGTCTGAATGATAAGGTGTGTACACTGCTTGATACACCAGGGGTATATAGAGTCGATTTAATAGTGTAATTGAGTTACTTATAGTGTTTGATTTACTTTTCTGTTAAACTTGAAATTCAGTTTTTCACGAAAAACAGACTACATGTAAAGTGGTCGACGGAAACATTTTAAGAACGCTTCATCCATTTCATCATTCCAATAACACAAGGGCCGTGTTCAAGAGAGGTTTCAAAGTAATCGCTCAATTAGCGATTACCTTTAAAACTTTCTTGAACGCGATTGCTCAATGTAGCGCTACGTAGCAAAGCGAGCGAACTTCGAGGTTTTGCACCGTGTCGTTCAGGAGAGAATGAGCGCTACATTGAGCAATCAATGAGCGATTATAAGCACTCGCTGTTATGGAACGGAGCCAAGGTTCTTAACGGCACGTTGATCGTTGAACGTTTGGTATACATTCCTAATATTGCATTCAAAATTCTTTTCTTTTTGACATTGCTTAAGGATGTCCGCTCCTTCCTGTTGAACTTCAAAAATGAAATATGATTAAGTAAAGATTTTTTCTCATCATTATTTACTTCATGATATTCTACATCATCTACATACTTTTTAAAAAACAAATGAAATAAATAAAATGTGACTTTAGAACCTCTAAAAAGTGCTTAAACAGCATAAATGGCCTAAAGTTTACTAAACAATTGGGTTCTCATGTACATTTTATGTTAAAGCTTTAAAAAAACACACTGCCATATATATTTTTTCATCGATTTCGGTAGGGTAATATGAACTTTGTAACTTATCAAAAAAGGAAAAAAAAGTTCTCATTTTCCCATAGACTCCCATGTTAAAATTGTACTTCACCTACTATCTTACAGGTGTCATATCTCGAAAAAAAACCCACAATACCCCCTATTTTTTAATGCTGATTTTCCAATCATATACTTTGATCTTTTAAAATATATAAGTTAGAAAACAAGTTTAATACTATAAATTTGAGGAGCGAACATCCTTAAGCCTTCATAACATTATTGACGCGTGTTATCTCTTGCCATGTGTGGTACCACAAGTTGTCTCACCACAAGTCCCCATACGTCGGTCTCAACGGGTTTCAATCAATGGCTAATTTAAGCCTTGCTACATTTCGTTAACATGTCTGTGGTAGCTCAGCAGCGCGGTGTTACTGAACTTCCGTGCGCGCTAGTACTTTAGCACAGAAAAAAGAAAGAAATACAGCAAGGTTCAAATTAGCCAGTGACAGCACAAGAATGTTACAGTGAGGAACAGGGTATCAACTGTCGAGAGCTCTCAGATTATCTAGCAATGGAGCGAGTAACACCGCCACTGGTGTCGGACAGCGGTCATTTGAGCTATGAACAAGGCGCCAATATTAAACCATTAAAATCTCAAGAGTTTAATGCCGCAAAGTTCTAGTAGGCAGTGGCACCACGTGATTTTCAACGTATGTCACAGCATGGTGACAGGGTATCAGGAACCGAGAGCTCTCCGGTTATCCAGCAAAGGAGCGTTATATCGGCCACCAGAGCTAAGGACAAGGTGCCAATATAATACCATTAAAATCTCAAAGACTATACAACAAACAGGTTAGTTGTTTCCATTATTTTATTGACATGACATAGCTAGTATCAAGACACATCCATACACGGGGTAGAGACCGGAAGCGGAAGTAGCTTCACTACGTCATCCAAGTCACACGCACACACTGAAATGAAGAAGGAAACACATTAAGAATAACACCCAATGCCATAGTTCATTAAGCTATCAATGCAGTACTTGCAAACAACGATATCGCTTTAGGTGATTCAATTGTTTTAGCATTAGTCAACTGTTAAGAGTCATATCAAACTTTAGTAGGTTCAGTTATAACACAAGGTCTGCATCCCGGACAATTTACAGCGATAAAGCCTTAAACAGTATAAGCTGACCAACTGACCCAAACAGTTATGGAGACACGCCTGATAAAGTGGTTTGTATGCAAGTGCAGATCCAGCAACGTGTCGTGAATCTATTTCCTGATTTTAATTTGGTATTGTTATGTTTACCGATAATCGTACAATAACTAGAGGATATTCAATGAGTGTCCATGACATGACATGTTTACTACACGAGTGTCCTAATATCGGCATAACCACAAGAGCGATCTATTTACTATTAGCTGTGTTTTTAAAGCGTGTAGCATACGAAAGCGCACGATCCTTGTTGGTTTTGTATGTACTGAAGTGCAGCCGAAGGAAATGCGAAATTCATAAGGGTCTTATAATTAATTTATTATCCTTTTGATCCGTCATTTGTATATACTTTCACCCACTTTCGAACAAATAGAACCACAACCGCCACATATCAAGGGAGGTAACTCACCTACTCTACGATTGATAACTTGAAGCATAGACATATGGTCAAAATGTATGTTAATTGAAATCTCTCCAGTGATGCTTGTTGATGTAATTTGATTCTGAAATGACATATCGAACAACTGTTTAACTTCTGCATTCCATCTAACGTCTGTTAATCCCGTTTAACTTGACCTGGTTTGACGGATGTACGGTTGGTACACCCCAGAAAATCCGCATACAGTACATGGTTTCGTATGCATTGACTATAAACAAACACAAAGTAACAAAGTTATCTAAAATGTAATAACAACATGGACAAAGTGATATTTAGCCCTATTTATAAAAAATATATATACAAATATGAGGTAAAATAGGTATATCGGGGTTCATATTTTTCATTTGGTGTAAGTTAAATATCATTTTTTTCATGTGGCGTGACGTCGTAAGCAACGATAGGACGTCACGTGTCCTTTATCAAATTGTGTTCTAAATGCGGTAACGGAGGTAACCAGTATGTTCGAGAAAGAAGATATTTGTGTATTTAACTAAGTTTCACAACTTCGGCAATAACAATAGAAATATATATGCGAGCCCTCGATATACCAGCTTCACGACTACTGTACCTAAATATCAATATACCTCTCGCCGTTCCTTGGGAAATACCAATGATTAGACACACCTAATATGACACGGACACCCATACAATATCCCCAATACGTTACCTAAAGGACTCCCTGAGTCTACTTCTTGAGAAGCTGATGTCGCACAACTAGGAAGGGCAGGTTGAAGGCGGATCCGAAAAATAGGATGAAGTATGCAGTCAGCTTGTAGCGGTTGTTGATGCTGAACGGGATGTTCTGGAAGATAAGTGGGTACATTGAGGAACAAAAATGGCAGACAAATAAATCAGTTCTTGTTTTCTAAATACTCATAATAAAAAGAAATATTGTTTTTATTCGGGGTATTATTTAGCAAAGGCTGTTTCAAATATGCAAATATATCAATAATATGTTTTTCAAATGCAATTGATGGCATTGTCAGGAAAACATGTTTTGTAGCAATCGTTTATTTATGATTTTTTCCAGAATGGGTTGAAATTTCAAAAGGTATGTGCCTTTTCCTTAAATCTGCTTTTCAAACGTAATTTAAAATTAATTATATAAATTATATGTACAGTACTGGAAGTCAAACCAAATCGAACGTAACCCTCGAACCTCGGTGCGCTTATTATTCTGTATTTGTGTTCTGTATTTATATATATGTACGTGGCAGGGATGCATGTCTATCATCCAAATATATCCCTATCCCGGCTATCTAACTATGAAATGCATTTAGTAATGGCTGTCCTTTTGGTAAAATTTCAAATTGTCACAAAAAAACCTGTGTTTGCCTTGTCGATTGTTCGGTGTATAAAACTGGTGGTTGCTGATGCTTTTCTTAATTACATTTTCACCCGCTAGAAATTTCACGTGTATTCTTGTGTATTCGTGAGTATTTCTTGTGTTATGAGTATTCATCTGTATGTATATATGTGTATGTAGATGTATTATAAGAATAATCAACGAGTTGCGAGGAATTACGGATTATCTGTCCCGAGTTAATTATTGTGATAAACTCCGAGCGAGGAGTTTGACATACTAATTCACAAGGGACAGATAATTCGTAATTCCGAGCACCGAGTTGGTTATTCTTTTTCTTACCCAAGATCATTTTAAAGCGTAAAAATCGAAAAATAAGACGCGAAATCACTATCTTTTATATTATACTGTAAAATACAAATTGTACTCATACGCCATTCATCAACTCTCTCACATCTTCAAGATGCGCACATCTAAATAGTTTGCAAGTGGCGCTCTATTTTTAGAAAGATTCTTAAGTAACTATGTTCTGGAATATATACATATAAAAAGTATTATATTTATTATTTCTTATTACATTATAATAAATACATTATTTACATGTCGTTTAGTATGTTATTATTTCTTATAAATAAGTTCTATTTAAACCGGGATATACTTTGTAAAAGTAGCGGGATGATTTATTAAAGTGAATTATGAATAAATCATCGTGATTTCTTCGACAATTGTATTTTCCTATATGAGACCTGAGGGTTGGACAAGTTTGAACTGAATTTTGTTATATATATATATATATATATATATATATATATATATATATATATATATATATATATATATATATATATATTCATGCGACTATGTATTAGTACTCATGTGCCAAGAGAGAGCAACAGGTTATAGACTTATAAAATACAAGATCCCGGCGAAGAACTTCAAAACATAATAGTTACTTTATATACTCAAGTCTAGCCTTTAGCCCCTAAAATATATTTCACTTATCCAAGGTTTATTTTAGATGTATAAAAAATGTATACTCGGACGGAAGGCCTGTCCAATCTTTAGGAAGGTTAAGAGAGTCTGACTCAAAGACTGTTTTAAACTATTTCGCCTAAACACCACCCTATATAAATCATATCCTCTTGAAAATCGCATCTAGAGTTTGGAGAAACACTGACAAATTGCCAGATATCTTTGGCTCCTTTCGAGTATTCGATAAAATGATAATAGAATAGTTTACCGTGTTTACCGTGTAGCCCTTTAGTTATGAATTGAATGAATTTTCCAAAGCGGCAGAATATTGGCAGATGATGATG